>JAVBJF010001247.1:0-17522 GCA_033439095.1 Pseudococcus viburni
TTTTCAATTCAAACTCTGAAAACACCGGATTATTTCAATTTTTATAAGAATTGATTTTTGGGGGACTGGAGTGGAGAAAGTTTGCCAAGGATACTTCAAAATTCCTGTAAAGTCATTCAAAAGTCCTACATTTTGATTCGGAAATTTTGTTAGACATCTTGAGAAAATAAATTTTTTTCAGCAGAGCCAACAAATATCTCAGGTTTGAAATGATAATGTTTCATGTTTCAATGAGAATCATTGGTACAAACTTTTTGATGAGGTTTTTTCCATGGACTAGGAGTCAGCTAAAAAGTTGACTCCTGACTCCGCCTTGACTCCGGAGTCAATCTATGACCTTGACTCTTGACTCCGCTTGACTTCGGAGTCAAGCCGGAGTCGGAGTCAATTTGGAGTCAGTTTGACTCCGATTTTGAACCAGGGAATAGAAATCAGCCGAAAAGTTGACTTCTGACTCCACCTAACTCCCAGAGTCAAGGGGAAAAGTTGACTCTTGACTCCACCTTGATTCCTGACTTCACTTTGACTCCGGAGTCAATCTACCCTTGACTCTTGACTCCGCTTGACTCCGAAGTCAATCTATGACTTTGACTCCTGACTCCGGCTTGACTCCGGAGTTAATCTCTGACCCTGACTCCCTGACTCCGGCTCGACTCCGGAATCAAGCCGGAGTCGGAGTCAATTTGGAGTCAGTTTGACTCCGACTCCTGAGTCGACTCCTATTCCCTGGTTTTTTCTTTAAATCATGAAAAAAGTACATAAAAGATAATTTTTCTTCAATATTTTATCTGAATAATATAAGGAAAGCTGAAAAGTGATTCATAAAAACGACCCCAGGAATCAGAATCGGAACAAAAAATTATGTTTAGGACTATGTTATTTTTTACCTTTCCACAATTTTTGTTTGAATGATCTTAATTTCCATTTAAGTACATATAATTTTTATGTGCCTATTTTTAAAATTATAATGATCAATTAATTAAATATTTTATTGTCTTTTGTTTGTTTTAGGTGAGTACTTACCAAATTTTTTTGGCTTCAACAATGAGTAAGTCGTTTTCCATGTTAATACGCTATTTCAGAGTCTTTAAGTGATTTTCGATTGATTTTCATTACACTTTTCTGGATATATTTTTACAACAAATTCAAGCCTACACTAAGATAACTAAATAATACAAGTATTTTAAGATACCACGCGAAAAAACACTCGCTATTTATTTTACTAAAATGACTTTTCAATTCATTTTCCATTCCCATTGTGAAAAATTTCTAAAGAGATATTTTTATAATTTACACTTTTTTCGAAAATTATTTCCCAACAATACAAAAGCTTTGCGAGATTACATTTTAACGAAAATCTCGCCGCGTTACTAGGTCATCGTGAATTTTTCTTTTTTCTTCTCCTTTTTCATGTCATTGGTTTTTGTTTTCATTCATTTACACTTCTTTTGATCAGTTTTGCTGATGAACCCATTCATAAACCGTTTGTTTGTGTTGGAATACACCATTGTGTATCGTGAAATGTGCTAGATTTTCCATTTAAGTGGTATCGCATTTCGAGGGTTTTGTTTGATCTAGGTTACTGACAGCGAAACAGATTCAAGACAAAATTGTCGTAATTAAGATTTCATCATTCTTTACTCACGCCGCCGCCCGTTCGCCCAACGTGTTTCTAGACATCGAGGCAAAGGGTGCAAGCCAAATAGTTGAGCAAACTTGCTCGGGTACATTTCACGCGATGCTGGTTCTCTACATTTAGCCACGTAACGTGTCGCTTTCGTTTATAGACAAACCCCCAGCTTCAATTTTCATGTCAACTAAGTCGACAAATGGGGATGCAGATTGTCTTCTCGCTTCTAATTAGGTACACCGAGAATATTCTGTCGAGAAAATAATTGCGGCTCCAATTTATTTCATAAAAATATTCACCTTCGGAGGGTTGAACTTTTCGCCATCGAGTCCCTCGGTATTAATATTTATCTGCTTATAATCAAAAAACTGAAGAACAATTCTTTATTAGTTTATGAAATTTTTTAATGAAAACGGGAAACTTTAAACTGTTTGATATTAACACGGTAAATATTAAATACCCTGCGCAAAAAATGAATTCTTCGGTGCGATACGCCGACTAGAGAGCTGAGACCGAGAAAAAAACCTATCGCACCCGAGTTCAGGGGTATTTTATTCTGACGAAAGGCTAAAAATTCGTTTAATTCGAAAATGTTTTTTTAATGCGATAAAATTATGCTTATGCATACGAAACACGAAGAGAGCTGGGGACATGTATTGATAATTTGCAAATGTATATCTAATTAAATCCACCCGACGACGCCTCTCCCTTCGCCATTTGCAAGCAACAGTCATTTTTTTTTTAATATCAAACGAAAACATTAAAATTCGCGTTATTTGTGCTACGCTATGGGATGTTGTTTTAGTCGTATAAAATACCCGCACCCACTCGAAAATCGTCTACCGAATCTCGTAATTTGCGGTTAACCTAATAAAGCTCGATCGTGTCTTGCGAAATTATTAAAGACGGTGTTTGTACTAAATTTTATTTTACGCATCAAGATCGCGAGCTATATATTTTATTAACAAAATATATTACTCGTTTGTTAATTTTATACCTAATCGGTTAATTTTAAACGTAGACTAAATTGTACCGCACGCCGAGGTGGGATGTGTTATGTATGGAAGTGATTTACATCTTTTAAACATATGCCTAATCCTTATCATTTATAAGCAGCATTTGGTTTCGTTAATTATTCATATTGTTAGTTCCATTTACGGTACAAATTCAACGCTAAAACCCTCTCTGCCATTTTAGCCACCAAGAATTCCTAATTCAAGTGTTTAAATTTAAACTTCATTAGTCATTCGTAATGTTTGTTGAGTTGCCCACGAAATGATGGCGTTGATGTTGCTCCGTTCAGTCCTGAATTTTAGTAAACGAATCGGTGACGTATTTTTTGCGTTAAAATGGGCAGAAAAATTACTAGAATAAAAAAAAAAAAAAAAAAAAAAAAAAAAAAAAAAATAAAAAAAAACAAAAAGAAAAAAAAAAAAAAAAAAAAAACAAAAAAAAAAAAAAAAAAAAAAAAAAAAAAAAAAAAAAAAAAAAAAAAAAAAAAAAAAAAAAAAAAAAAAAAAAAAAAAAAAAAAAGAAAAAAAAAGAAAAAAAAAAAAAAAAAAAAAAAAAAAAAAAAAAAAAAAAAAAAAAACAAAAAAAAAAAAAAAAAAAAAAAAAAAAAAAAAAAAAAAAAAAAAAAAAAAAAATAGAAAAAAAAAAAATAAAAAAAAAAAAATTGGGAGGAGAGTGAAAAAGATGACCTTTTTAGAGAGAGATACTCGTTGGATTTCCAAGAGCCTCTTTGAGAAATGAGAAGGTTTAAATAAAGGATGCCTTCGGTTAAGATGGGTGAACTTCTGTCCCTGGCACGGAATTTTGAAATATTTCTATGGTTTGTTGGAAGATCGGAAAACTTTTGAAGCCGAAAATTTTTTTCCCTCCGCTGTAGAAAACGACGAATTCAAAAAATTGGTCCGAAAGCTATATAAATCCTTCAAAGACCGCCCCCCCACCTTTCCTCCAAACGGCTTCAAACAAAGGATGGAATGTTGGTAAAAAAAAACAACCGTTGGTCTAGCTTTTTCTTTTTTCCCCCTTTAATCTTAATTATTTAAAAAAAAATCATCAAAAAATCCGAAAAAGCTGATTCAAGGATCATAGCACGCCACTAAGTGCCCTAAAAAAAAATGAAATTTTGATGGAAAATTTGTTTGCTGGTTTATTATGACCTTTATAGAAAGTTTAACAAGGAGTTTGAAAAAAAAAATTTATAGACTGTATTTTGCCCCCTATAGTGCTCCAAAAATTGCTCCAAACGAAAAGAAAGAAATTTTATAGTAAATGTTGCATTTTAAAACTATGGGACCCCTTTTTAGGGTACTTTTAAGGACGTGATTATGACCTTCACAAAAAACAACCTTTTCGAATTTCCTCGTGAAAAATTTCATTTGCTTAAAAAATCAGGAAAAAACAACAAAAATACGATTTTTTACCCACTACTTTGGTTCCTTGAAACCATGTTACGTGTTACGTATTATGTGTCTTGGGTCATTACATGCGCCTTTATATTTTTGAAAGAAATTATGAATTAGGGTCGTGATTAAAAACTCAAAAAATCCTCAAAATTGCGCGTTTCCCTAAAATTATTACCCAAAAGTTGGGGAAATTTTCAGTTCAAAAAAGTACTTATTTTCATAAATTTATGATTTAGTAAACACTCTGTGCTGCCAACTGGAAAATGTGGAAGAAAAAATTTGGGCCTTATTTACATTAAATTTTTACAAAAAGGTTCGGTTTTTTTGGAAGAGGTTGGGGGGGGGGGGGGTGGCAAAAGAAAACTGAAAATTTAGCTATTTTGAAAACAAAAAACGGAGCTATGGGCACGCAAATTTTTTTATTCCAAAAATGTGTTTTGGTGATTATTTTTATTAGGAGATTTTTTCAATTTGCACTCATCTATAATGTGGTACGGAAAAGAACTCAGAAAAAATTCTTTTTTATTACCCAACGAAGGACCTATAACCAAAATTGTGTGAAAATAAATTTTTTTTCAGCGTGGAATTTTAAGTCAAGTTATGTACGTACATAATTAAAAATTGAGGTCGGGTACTTTTATAGAGAACCGTTGACCGTGGAACAGTAAACCTGAGCTTGAACCCAAAAATTAAGAGGGGGGAGTCTGAGCGGAAAATGAAACTTGGGTTTTCGTGTTTTTTGAAAATGGTTGCGAATTTACCGGGAAAAACACTTATATTTTAATTTTTTAGCTTTCCTTAAAATTCGAAAAAAATTACACAATTTTTCCAAAAAATGTTTATAACCTTAGATAAATTTTCAATCACTTTTCACTTACCTCAGCTAAATATTAATTTTAAAAATTTCATGTAAATAGATCCATGTTTCTCTTACACATTTTCGATAGAATAAATTTTTTTTTCATCGTAGAGGGAGTAAAAGTCTACTTTTACTCCCTCTCGCGAATCGCTCGAGTGCTTAAACTCGCCTTTTACTCCCTCTACAATAAAAAATATCGTATGCAACTCGGGAGATAAATGATTTTCGACGATTGTTGAGTTATTTCCCTCGCTTCGCTCGGGCAATAAAACCTCAAAATTTCTTCGAAAATCTTTTATCTCCCTCGTTTGCATAATAATACCTAATTTTTCGATAAGTAACTTACGCTGGGGGTTGGGGGTTGGGAACAGAAATTTTTTCGAAAATTTTTCTCCATTGTGGACAAGGTATAAGTAGGCAAGGAGGAATATTCTTCGCGTCTAAAAAAATTTAATGTATCCAACAATGCTCAATAAAAAGTTTTAAAAAAATTTTAGGACAAGAATATTTCACCGTTATACATAATGAAATTTTTTCAGAGCTGGTGGAGCAGAACGTCGATTTTTTTATTCTGTTCCATTCGGGAACAAATCATTTTTAAAATTATTGTAGTTTGTTCAAGCGAAAATGAATTTTTTGTTCAGTTTCGGTTTTTAGTTTCAAGTTTTCAGGTATGAGGTATCGATGTATTGAGGTATCGAGATTTATCGGGTTTCAAGTTTCAGGTTTCAGTTTCAGTTCAGTTGTTCAAAAAAGTCAACAAAATTGACGACAAAATGAGAAAAATTTTATGCGTCCATCTTCTATCTCATGAACTAGGTAGACTCTAAGGATTCCTTATTTAAGCGTCCAATGTCACATGATTGTTTTTCAATAAAAAATATTTTTTGTGTGCAATTGAAGAGTTGATAAAATGATCTCACACAGTAAAGTTAAACCATGAAATCTATCAAAAATCGATTTATCTTTTGAAACGATCATTTCCAAAAATTTCAAGACATTAATATACCTACCATCTTGACGCATGAAATTGAGAAATTGTGACATTACAATGTTAGAAAGAAAAAATAAAATTGTGAACAAAAAAATGGTTGATCAGAATAAAACAAAATACCTACCTTCTGTACTGTTCTGTTCACGAGCGTCTAGTTTCATTGTAGAGTTGTTGGAAATGGTACGGCACCATTTTTTCCCCCAAGTTTTTATATCACGTAACGTCACTCAATCTGTTTCTGAGTCCTTAGTCCAGAATATTTTCGTTTTTTAAAACAGTTTAACTTTTTTTCCAATTCCAAATTATTTTTAAATTTTTCTCAACTCAAGTTTTTTTTCAGACGTAATTTTCTCAACTCAAATCTTTTCAGATTTAATTTTCTCAACTCAAATTTTGCAGCAGCACAATTTCTTTTCCGAGTTCTTATTGTGTAATGACACAAGTTATGAGAAGAAAAAAATTTAGTTGAAAAATTGTAAGAAAAAAATTTGAGTTGAGAAAATTGAAAAAAGAAAAATTGAGTTGAGAAAATTGGAAGAAAAAATTTGAGTTTAAAAAATTGAATTGAGTTGAGAAAATTGGAAAAAAACTTGAGATGAGAAAAATATGAAAAAAATTTGGACTTGGAAAAAAGGTTCAGAAAATTGTAAACTGGTTTTAAAAAATGAAAATATTCTGGACTAAGGACTCAGAGACAGAATGAGTGTCGTTTCGTGATAAAACCATACAAAAAAAATTATGCCGCATGCCGCACCATTTCCGATAACTCTACAATGAAACTAGACGCTCGTATTCTGTTCTGTTCTTTATTCGTTCAGAGCATCATTTTGTTAAGTTTTGTTTATTGTTCAACCAAAACATAAATTTAAGTGCTTTTATTTATTCATTTTGTTCCGTTCTGTTCCACCAATTGACCAGCCTTGATTTTTTCAGTTTTTAAAGTGGTACAAAAAATTGTTATTAAAGTGTTTTTTCATTGATTCGAACACGCCAAATCCGAATCCGGTGTTTTATTTTCGGCTCGACTCTCCTGTAAAACATTTTTCTTTCTGAACTCCATATGAATTGTATGCGTTTGGTTCTGCGTTTAATGTACCATGGCTAAAAATTTTAGCAGGTATCCTGGGCTGGAATTTCACGTCAAACAATAATTTCTATATATTTTTCACATAGTTGCCATTGTGAAAAAGCTCGCATTTTTGAGGAGCTGTTTAAAAAGTTTTTAACCTCGATCCACCATTCAATTTTTTCTCAAAAATATCTTAACATAATACGGCCTAAGACACATTTTGAGCTAAAAATTTGTTTGTACCATCTCAAAATTCAAAGCTGTAACAGTTTGAAATTTTCATTTGAGGCTTTCTACTACTAGTACATCCATATGTAGCGTAAAATTTTTCAGGAATTTTTGTAAATTGGTCTCTATTTCTCCTATTGAGCACAGAATTTTCAAAATTTTAGATACATTGAGTAATAAACAGGAATTTGTGATACGAATTGACGTAGAAGGAGAGTGGAGTGTGGTGGGGAGAAATTTTTCAGCTCTAAATATTTTTTTTTCGTTTTTTTTTTTTAAAATCTACTATGGCAATATTTTCAAAAATCAGTGCCCAAGGGTGGATTCACCTACCTTAACCAGAAGCACAGTTTCATTATGAAATCAATTTTTTTTTGAAAAGAAATATTCAACCTTTTGATTTTAATTTTTAACTGAATAAGTAATGAACTTCGTTCTGTAGTTCAACTCGACTATAATGGTGTTGACCTTTCATCGGTTCATTTTCAATACAACATCAGGCAGGCAATAAAATTCACTTTCCATATTTTAGAACATGTATAGATTAATTTCAGCATCGACATTGGTAACAATAAAATAGCAACAAAATACATATTTCGTTGTATGCCACATGGCATAGTTATACTTCTCATCTATACGAATGATGTAAAGGCTGGTTTATTTCGAGTAAGCTCCGAAGCTGCTAGTTTTAATGAGATGGAAGCGTATTTATGGTTTTTAGCGAAACTCTCGCGCGACGAATGTCGCTGTTGCACGCGCGTTCCCCATTATTTCTAAAAACCACGACTGGGTGAACTTTGTATAGTTGATGAAAGTTGAACGTTATGATAAATTTATATTGTAATGTACATGTACACGTTTTTCATTTTTGAAACATTTTTTTCTCCGCCGACATCCAACGCTAAAAAGTTCACTGTTTTTTACATAATTTCACCCCAAACTATACGTAAAATAACATTTATACTTCAGAGAGTACCTACATAAGTACAAGAGTGTTTGAGTATTTCGCATATGCAGCCGTATGGGTTGTTGACTCTATCTTTTTTTCCTCTCTCAATTCCTTTCCTTGATCTTTTTCTGGCTACTGTGTATACCTACCTACCTACATTAGCTACGTATACATGTTAACGGAAAAATGTTTTTATTCATTCGAATCCACCCTACTATGCTAACTACCGCTCTTGAACACGGTTTCATTTCAGGAGTTAGGTAATTAGAGTGCATTTTTTGCCTGTTTTGTTCTTGTGCTTCGTTCATCCTTTCTTTTTTTAATCTCTTCAGCGATAACGTTGGCATCAGACAACTGAGCCGAGTTTTTTTTACAACTGACGGATAGGTCGGGAGGTTTAGGTATGGACGATTTAATAAAACGGTTTTTTGAATAACTTGGTGTACCGAGTGTTCGCAGTTGCCACCTTCAGTTATAGACTGCAGTAACTTTTACCAAACGAGTCGAAACAGAATTGTCTATTTTGAAATTTTATGGAATAAAAGCAAGTTTCGTATCAAAATGACATTAACTTGAATTTGGAGGTCGGATGCCAAATTACCCCCTCCCCCTCCCCCTCTCCCTCCCCTCGCAAAAAAAGAGAGCCGGGTATCCCTGGGGGGGGAGGGATGAAAATGTATTGTTTATTTTTAAAATTGAAGAAGAAATCGGATCAATACGTTTATCCGATTACGCTTCGAACACTAAAGAAATTTTTTCATTATGATTTTTTGCCTACCTTCAAAATTGAAGGGGCCGAAAATGCAAATTTTTACGATAGAAATTTGGAAAAAGTTGAACTTGAAAAATATAAAAATTTGATGAAATCTCGACAATTTTTGTTTTAAACACTTCTTGCCTAAATTCAAAATTAAAGGGACGAAAGACTATTTAAACTGGATAAATATTTGATTTAAAAAATTTAGAATTTCAACAATTTGGATTATTTTATGAAAAATAACTTTGCTTTGTATACTAGAATCGAAATACGTGAAAAAAAATCTAAAAAAAAAAAAAAGGCTCCGGAGGGATTCGAACCCTCGATCTCCTGTTTACTAGACAGGCGCTTTAACCAACTAAGCCACGGCGCCGACTCTTGAACTTACCCGAAATATCACCAGGAATATCTAAAAAATATTGAAACATGATTATTTACATGTTCTTTTGCTTTCTCAATTTTTTTATCGCGAAAAAAATCGTTGGAATATGATTTGATCAGTTTTAAAAAAGATATACTTTTCATTTGCGTAATTAAGATTTTTTGAAAAAAATTTTATTTCAATTTTGAAATTTAAATTATAGTTTTCGAGGTAATGTGCATTTTCCACTTCTGTGATAAGTAGCATAAGATTGAAAAAATCGTACCACTCATCCTCATAATAGGTATTAGAAATTGTGTTTTCGTTGAAGGTTCTGAATTTTCAAAAAGACCAGCAAAAATTCTGGTTTCAGGTTTAAAGTCTTTTTTCTTGTTTCTGTTTCTGTTTTGTTTTGTTTTAATTTTTTACCTTATAATTCTCAGATGTTGATAATTTTATTTTTTTTATTCAACATAGGTGTCTTGGTTTCTTTATTAGGAGTGTGGGGGGGGGGGCGTTTTCTTTTTATAAAAATTTGCATATTTAATTTTAGAGGTAGGCAACTTATTCATTTGGAGGCCTACTTATTTTGTTGTTATTGAATATGTCTAATTTTCATATTTTTAATTTATTTTTGAACTGATGAATTGGTCCTGCGATTGACAAAGGTAGTGTTGCGCGGAAAACCCCTATATTATTTATCAAGAATCATTTTTTTAAAAAAGAATATGTTTTGAATTCTTTAATTTCGTTTATTTTTCTTATGAAATATTTTGACTTCCTCCCCCCTCTATATTAAAAAATCAAACCCGATCCAAGCAAGTACACTTCAGACTGCAGTTCGAGATATCGGCCAAGTATTAGTCCTGTTTGTACACACAATTGACGTTTGTAGTGGTGGTTTCTACTTGCCCTCTCTTCACACAAACAGGTTTTTCAGAGGTGTCCGAAATATGTAGTTTGATAGGTGAGATATATATCAGTTATGCGTTAGTAACGTTGGTCATTGCGTTTGTAGTTGTGAGCCTTCACAGTGAAGATATGATGAAAAATCGCGAATTTTTTTGTAAAATTTACTCAAGTAGGTACTCTCTCAATTATAAATCAGTGAAAATTACCGAAAATCACTGAGAAACAGTCAGAATTGCAGCACAGGAGAAAATCAGTGAAATTTTTTTCACTGAAGACAAATCAGTGAAAGAAAATCACTGGAAATCAGTGAAAATTCACTGAAAATTCAGTGATATTTATGAAATTCACTAAAAAAATCTGTGAAATTCTTTGAATAATCAGTGAAAAATCACTGAAAATCAGTGAATTTCACTGATTTTTCCTGTGCTGCAATTCTGACTGTTTATCAGTGATTTTTCACTGATTCGAAATGAGAGAGTATATTCGAAGTGGATACTACAGATTTAAATGGAAGCGTAATTTTTGAAAAGTGGAATTCTAAGACCTTCGTATTCATAATTTCTGCTGCCTTCATTGATTTTCTGATTTTTTAGACAAACTTTTGGTATTTTTGATATTCTATATAAAAATTAAAACAAAAATGTGATATCCTGGAGGAAATATTACAAAAATATCAATAGTACCGTCTTTAGTACCACATGTGACTTTTTCGAAAAATTCGTATTTAAAAACAATGTTTACATCCTACCTCATTTTCAATTTGCATCTTGCCCCACTGGCACTATTTTTCTTTAACGAAATGTACTGGGAAGAAAATATGGAGGAAAGTGCCAACCAAATACATCATTCGATAGATAATTAAATGTATATTACAAAAAAAAAATACCTGATTTTTTTTTCAAAACTTGAAAACATGATATTTTACAAAAATTAAATTTCAAGAATTTTACGAAAATCACGTAAATCACATTATTGATAATAACTCATAGACAAACAATCCGTCAGGTCTGTAATTTTTTTATGTTTTATATCGAATGGATACCCTTCCAGTAATTGCCCAGAAAAATTTTTTCAATCACATCACTGATGACAATAAGCCAATTTGCATCTTGCCCCCTGGTGCTTCCTGCCCCACCTTCCCTTAAATGTAAATTTCACTACTGATTGCATTCACTTAATTTTTATATTATTTTAATTGGCTTTCATCATTATTGTGTACCTATTTATGTATAAATTTAATGATGGACGTACACTCTGCATGTTTTTCAAATTTCAACATGAATATAAAAGAATTCTAAGAAATATCTTAGATTTATGCTCGTCATTTTTACAATTTTGGTGAATTAGGGAACCTGAAAGCATTTTAAATTTATATGTATTGTCGAATAAATGTTCATTAAATTATATTCAATCGAATTTCGACTCTTCAACTTAAACATACCTACTGAATAGTCTGATGAAAATTCTCAATTTACCGAAAAATTCGCAAAATTGGTTCTTCATTAACTATAGTATACATAATTGCCAATCCCCACTTATTCGATTGTTGATTCGTCCCTTAACGAGAGCTATACAACGAGGAAAAATATTCGTCGCAGTAAAAAAACCGATTTGGTCGACGGGAAACTCGGCTATTTAAATTCTTACATCGACGGCGAACCGAAAAATTAAAGGAAGTGGTCATGATTTGCGCGATAAATTTTCCACATATCAACGTGTTTTGCAAAGTTGGAATGGAAATTGCCAGCATCTAGCGAGGTTATAAGTCGTACTTAATTTCTCGTGGACGTCGCGTCGCGTCGCACATTCACCTAACGAAATATGTTTCAACAAACAAGAAAACTTTTTTTCACTTCTGGCGTATGCTGAAAAAAAATATTTTATTCATCTTGCGTGAGCTGAAATATTTCTCGGCGCGACTCGTTTATATTTCGAAATTCGCCCTTGCATTTCTTCCAGCATCGTCGAGCCGTTTTCAAAGATAAATTAAAATTTATTTGTACCTACCGAAAGTTACCGGTAGTTTTACAACTAGGCTTGTATTCAGCTCGAGTATTTGTAATCTTTGGAAACTACAACGCGATATAAGAATAGCTACGTATAACATTCCACGTGTGCCAGTAGGATGAAAAAAATTGTATTTCTTTTCACATTATACCGGTTAGAATTCGACTCGCGACACCTACTTAGTAAGGATATTTTGAATAAAAATGAAACCCTGGTACGACAATGAAATTTCACGTTGTCGAGGTGCTCTCTTTACCACCGACCGGGCCGGGGTCTGGCGCTGGAAACTTGGAATGAAAAAAAAAACCTTGAATGGAAAATTTTACACAAGATGTAATTTTGTCTCTATTCATTCTGATGCTTTGGTTGTGAACAATAAAAGGCGGCCGTCCCTCGTTGAAATATAAAATGTTGAAAGGTACGACATAAAAAGGGGAAACGAATTCGCCCGGCGAAGTTTAATTACAACTCGTTGGCATTACTAGAAATCCGCCGATGTAACGAAATAGCACACTTTTCGTTTTATTTACACTATATATTCACCCGTGCTTCCACAGACTAATTCCTAGCATTTCCTCGTACACTTCAAAAATGTTATTACCTATTTTGTGAGCAATGGTAGTATACTGTACGATTCCCTGTGGAGTGCTCTTCCGTCCGAGTATATCTGCGCGGATTTTATACATCGCTCAGACATCTTTTAAATGCATCTTGTTCATTTTAGTTTTTTACGACCGAAATACGAACGAAATTTCGCATTTATTAATATCGCATAAATACCGAAAGGTTATTAATTACGCCTCTATCTCTGGGTTCGAGGTTTCATTCAGTTGGAATATAATTAGGCGAGTATTAGTTTGGATATTAATACTTCGATCAAGTTTCCATCATTCATGTACCTGTCATGATGTTTCATTATGTTAAAAGGTGTGAAATATTAAGGGCGAATCGTTCCAATTATTCGTTAAATTCGGGTAATCTTGGAAAGTTTTACTTTCCTGTTTTAAGAGCATTTTAACAACGTTCGTTTAAATTACGTCGCAAACTTTCCGGAAATTGTTTACAATTTTCAATCAAAACTTTGTGCAAATATTTTATAATTGTGTATACTTTTTCCTGATGTGGCCTTATTGATACTTTATGTACCGATTTTGCATCGTACTGGGTGTGATAAATTTAGCTTTGATGCCTTCAATTTAGTGATGCTGCAACGTATACGTGTAAAATGTGCATGGATAGAAAACTTTTGCATAATCGGAGTTTTTAAGGAGTTTTTTTTATCCAAAATCAATCAACTGATTCTTTCACAATAATGTGGCTCTTTCAAATAAATTAGAATTCGCGAATCAAATACCCTCATTGATGGTAGATTTGAGAAAATCAAAGATCTTCAATTTTGCTAATTTCTTATATGGTTTTTTTTTGGGTTAAACATCAACTATGTAAAATTTTTGACTCTTTAGATTCATGGAAGGGGAGCTATGGATTCCCAAAGTGGGGTCGTTTTTATTGAAGACGTGGTTTTGATCATTTTCACCTCTTCGCCCACTACATACATACCTTCCTTTGAACATCTTAAACTCGTAAGTCGAAAACAAAATTTTTAAAATTCAACGTAGACTTATACGATAGGTTATTTTTGAGGTATGTTTTACCATCCTAAGAATTCGATGTAGGTTTGACAGGGTGTCTACCGGTTGCGAAAGTCGCGAAAAAGTCGCGAATTTTGATTTAGGTCGCTGAAGTCGCGAAAAAGTCACAAAATTTACTCAAAATTCTTCAAAAGTTGCGAATTTTTCCGAAATTACTTGAATTTTTTTCGCTGTGTACAAAACAGAAAAAGTAAAAAAAATTCATCTTTTTGAACATTTTTTCTAAAAGTTTTCAGACCCCATTCTTAAAATTATAAACCTTCTTCATTTCTATTTCAGACAATTGAATATTTTGAAGCGGAAAAAATAATATGTTCTTGTGGAAGACTTCGTAGCGATTACGATTGGGATTTTCAAAGGGAGTATCGTGTCTATTCTCGGGAAAATCTAAAAAAAATCGGAGAATTTTGGAATTATCAGCGGGATGTTTTAAAAATTCAGAAGAAGAAATCATTTGTTTTGCTGTTTTTTTAAAAAATAAATTCTTCAAAAAAAATTTCGCAATCGCTTCGCTCGGGAAAAATAATCGTATCATTATATTGGTAATTTGTTAATGTTTCAAACTTTCCATGAACTTATTTCTCAATTTTAGGGTCAAAATCCGTGAAATCTATATCAGCCCGTGTCATGCCATCTTTCCATTGTGTTAAAAATACTTTATTAGATAAATTCTCAATAAAGATCTAAGACTTTTATCCGTTCTGACATGATTTTTGGTAAAAATTTTCACCCTCGCTTCACTCGGGCAGAAACTATTTCTCTTATTTAACATAAAATGACTCACTTTAGAAAATTTTTGTGAAAAATTGTATTTTTGTAAAATTGAAGACGTATTTTCTTCCATGTACGAAATTTTTCTGTAATAAATTTGATCTCGTTTTTTTCGGGGGGGGGGGGTGTCAAATTTAGAGGTAGATACTAGACACCTTAGAAGAAAGTCGCGAAATTTGATATTGAAAAATCGGTAGACACCCTGTTTGAGGATCGACTTGTTTTTTGAAAATTTGAAAATGCGAATTGAATTGTTTCTGATGAAAAAAATTTCCAATAACTGATTGGTTTTTCAAAGGTGAAAATTTGCAACCTGGAACAGTGATTATATTTTTGTTCGTCTTCATTTTGAAAAACTAAATTTCCATTACCCAAATATTTGAAATTTTTTACTGTAGGAAGGTAAACAATATTTGGGTATAATAAAATCACTACTTCAGGTCGCTAATTTTCTCTTTTACAATATCGTTCATTGAAAAGAGTTTCATACGGAATAAAAATGTTTGATGTAAAAATTTTTTCATCTTGCGATCAAACTTCGAGAATTTAATGGAAATGTTGAGATATCGAATAAATCACATCAAGGTCAAAAATTCCTTTCAATTCTTCAATCGAAAAGTACTTTAGCTCCCCCACTCCACCGCCGTGGAAAAGTTGTTTTTCGTCGGTAAACATTACGTCCGAGTTGGAAAATGTTTAAATGTAATGATTTTTAAAAAAATTAAAAAAATTTTGAAAAATTACATTTCAGTCGAAAAATTTCATGTCCATGAGTAGGAAATTATTCGATTTTTAGTCCTTCCTTTCTTCCCTCCAAATGTCAACTTCAAATTTTTCAACTATCCATACACAATTTTTGCCTCTTTAGATGCCCAAACCGAAGTTATGGGTATCCAATGTGGGGTCATTTTGGAAAAAGATCTTAATGGGTTAAAATTTTGAGAGAAATATGTTAAATGTTCATAAAAATTGCTTTAAAATATTTAAAATAGGATTATATGTACGTCGGTCGTAGAAATTGACGAGACATAGCCAAGATTCCAGGAAGTTACTCAACAAGGAAGTTTTTACCTATATTGAAAAATCTTTAAATTTCTAATTTTTAAAATTTTTGGAAAATACCTACTATCATTTTGTAAAAATTAATTGAATTAATGGATCCGAGCTAAACCAGAATAGGGTATTTAACCCGCCGAATCCACACATGTGACAAATGTCACAGACCGGTTTTTTTCGTGCGTTACATTGGCAGGAACGAGTGATCAGGTGGTAAAGCCTCCTAGTACCCATCCGCGCTTGGCCCACCGATCGTTTCCGCGATTCAGCAAATTGCCTACTTTTTCATTTGAAGGGGCAAACGTTTCTGAAAAAAATCTCGACCGGTACGAATTTTAATTTTTTTGCCCCTTAAATCCAAAGGATAGGCAAAGTGTTGTGCACGAACCAGTAGGGCATAGATACACAAGTATCTGTCGGGTGACGATTTCATCCCCTCCACTTTTCATTCAGTGAAAAAATAATTATCAATAAACACGAAAAATATATATTTTTTCTAAAAATGTTGCCCCTTCAAATAAGAAAGTAGGCAATTCGCCCATCAAGGGAAATGAAAGGTTGAACATTTATGTACACCCCCTAGAAGTTATAATGCCGTATCAAACTTTGATCCAGCGCTAGAAAATTAATTGGTAAATGCCATTTTTTTAAGTGTGGAGTCGGCGGGTTAAAATCTAAAATTTTACCATTTTTTCTACATTTTTTTTTTGCTTTTGTCAATAAAAATCTAGAACTCCAAACCTTCAATAAGCTCCTAGAAATGGATTAAAAATTGATAAAATACCATCCATGAGAGGAATTCAAAAATATTCACAATATTTTGAACTTGATTCAACTTCAACAAATGTTGAATAATTTTTAATGATTTTGTAGGTACCTAAGTAATGTAATTTTTTACCAAATTTTGAATCAGTTTTAAAATAATTTTAATGAGGTACCATGACTCGACCGGAGGGACCAGATCCTCCCCCCAACGGACTCCATTTTAGTCGGAATATTTCAAAAGTGCCGAATTTTTTGTAAATTTTTCTGTTGTAAGTTGAAAAAAAAATGGAAAAATACGAAAAGTCGGAAAATCCAGAAAAAAATTCGAATTCAGTCGTACATTTTTGATTTGGCCCATGAGCCAGCTTTGGTCCGTTCCTACTTCTATGGCTCGAGTAATTTTTACCCACTCTCTTAATTTGAATCAGTCAAATTGACTGATGAAATAGAGAAAAACAAGTCACGGATTAATCAGTCAAATTCCACTGATTCCCCTGTTAATCAGTGACATTTTACTGCCAATCAGTGAAAAATTACCGATTCAAATAGTGAATTTTGATTATTGAATCATTAAAAATTAATTGACTGATTTGAATCAGTCAAAATTTACTGATTTCAATCAGTAAATTTTTTCACTGATTCCTACAGTGACTCAATTTTGTCGATTTAAATCAGTCAATTTTGACTGATTCAAATTAAGAGAGTATGCATTATGCCTCAACCAATTTTATGCCATTTTTAAACGTTTTTGTGCTATGTTTTGAAAGAATTCGAATTTTAAAAAAATGTTTTGACGTATTCAAGACAATTTTTAGAGCATTATAATTTTTTTTCGTAATTTCAGTACCTACCTAATTTTTATTATAGGTTTGGAATGATTTTCATCACACATTTTGAATAACTTTTGTTAGGTTATTTCAAAAATTATAGAACACTTGAGAATTTTTTGTGATATATTTTGAAATATTTTTATGCTAACTTGACTTGAAAAATTAGAGATATTTTATTCAGTGACCTGGAAATCAGCTCTCGCACTCTCTTTCCCTGACAAAAGTGGGGTAAGATTTTCTTCCATGCTTTCACTCACCTCCAACTAAG
>JAVBJF010001248.1:0-17512 GCA_033439095.1 Pseudococcus viburni
CTATTTTTAATACTTTTTACATACCTCTTGTACATATTCGCAATTTATTATTTCCTATTCTACACTATTACATACATATTTTTCTGCATTCCTCTATTGTATATCGTGTTAGATTTAACTGCATGACTTATCATTCTATTTTTATCAATTTTTCTCAGTTTCATTCAATTTCTGTAACGCTTTCGCTAGAAGGGGGGTGGTGTGGCGACTCGTACATAGGGTACGCGTTTGTATGCTTGCATACAAACGCGTACGTTATGTACCAAGCTACCACAACATGCAATCGGCAATTCGTCACGCCGATTTCACCCTCGCATTCCAATCTCGCGGACAGCGATGTGCCGCTTTCTCTTTTGGCCTTACATTACCACGGCCATGTCCCTCCTGCCCTTAAGCATCCGCGCGGGGTAAGGATGGACTGGTTCGTGGTAGAGAAATTCATCCCTCTAGCGAGAGCTACGTTTGACTGGCAAGGCAGTCTTTGTATATACGCCACTCGATGTATTCGGCTTCGCGCATCTTTATGTACAAATGCTTTCTTTAATTATAATTGTACAGCAAAATCGTGTAATTTCATTTTTACTCATGTAGGAAACCCCTACATTAACAAATATCTCGACTTTTTCACACAATTTTCAACAATTTAAACAATTTTTCGACAAATTAATGCAATTTTACGACTTTTTTCCCAACATTTTACACAATTTTTCATCAAATTTAACAATTTTTCGACAACTTGAGCAACATTTCACGCAATTTTTCAACATTTTACACAATTTTTCGACAATTTGAAGCAATTTTACAACTTTTTTTCAACATTTCACACAATTTTTCATCAATTTATGCAAGATTTCTCGACAAGTGAAGCAATTTTACGAATTTTTTCAATGTTTTACACACTTTTTTATCAATTTAGGCAATTTTTCCACCTTTTAAGCAACAATTTACGCAATTTTTCAACATGTAAAACACTTTTCTACGCTAATTTTCAACATTTTACACAATTTTTCATCAAATTTAACAATTTTTCGACAATTTGAGCAACATTTCACGCAATTTTTCAACAAAAAAGACACTTTTCTACGGAAATTTTCAAAATTTTGCACAATTTTTCATCAAATTAAATAATTTTTTTATGATTTTCAAAAAAATTGTGGGGAAAAAGTCAGATTTGGCCTTTTTTCGCGAAAGTTGCATTTTTTTTCACGAAAGTTGCATTTTTTCTGCTGAAAAAGCACCATAACTCTGACTAAAATTGACGAAAATGCAAAAACGAGGGCATTTTCGGAATCCTCTCGTCGAGACGAATCGAATGGTGTATTCACGTTTACATTTTGAGCTTTTTTCGCGAAAGTTGCATTTTTTTGAACTGAAAAATCAGTTCCTTTGCAGAAAACTCACCACAACATTAAGTAAAATCGACCAAAATGCAAAAACGAGGGCATTTTCGGAATCCTCTCGTCGAGACGAATCGAATGGTGTAATCACTTTTTAATTTTGAGCTTTTTTCGCGAAAGTTGCATTTTTTTTACCGAAAAAAAGGCCATAACTCGTCAACAAAGGCTCGGCGAACAAAACGGTCGCCGGATTCGGAATCAGCGACCTCGAATTAGTCGAAAACGACACAAATCTCGAATTTTTTGAAAATCATCAATTTTCGAAAAAACCATGAACTAACCCCTTATGATTTTTTTGGATTTTGATGATTTTCAAAAAATTCGAGATTTGTGTCGTTTTCGACTAATTCGAGGTCGCTGATTCCGAATCCGGCGACCGTTTTGTTCGCCGAGCCTTTGTTGACGAGTTATGGCCTTTTTTTCGGTAAAAAAAATGCAACTTTCGTGAAAAAAATGCAACTTTCGCGAAAAAAGCTCAAAATGTAAACGTGAATACACCATTCGATTCGTCTCGACGAGAGGATTCCGAAAATGCCCTCGTTTTTGCATTTTCGTCAATTTTAGTCAGAGTTATGGTGCTTTTTCAGCAGAAAAATTGCAACTTTCGTGAAAAAAAATGCAACTTTCGCGAAAAAAGGCCAAATCTGACTTTTTCCCCACAATTTTTTTGAAAATCATAAAAAAATTGTTTAATTTGATGAAAAATTGTTTAAAATGTTGAAAAATTGCGTGAAATGTTGCTCAAGTTGTCGAAAAATTGTTAAATTTGATGAAAAATTGTGTAAAATGTTGAAAATTAGCGTAGAAAAGTGTTTTACATGTTGAAAAATTGCGTAAATTGTTGCCTAAAAGGTGGAAAAATTGCCTAAATTGATGAAAAAGTGTGTAAAACATTGAAAAAAGTCGTAAAATTGCTTCAATTGTCGAGAAATCTTGCATAAATTGATGAAAAATTGTGTGAAATGTTGAAAAAAAGTTGTAAAATTGCTTCAAATGTTGAAAAATTGCATGAATTGTTGCAGTTTTTCGACAATTCTCTCAATTTTTAACTGTGGCGACTCGTACATAGGGTACGCGTTTGTATGCTTGCATACAAACGCGTACGTTATGTACCAAGCTACCACAACATGCAATCGGCAATTCGTCACGCCGATTTCACCCTCGCATTCCAATCTCGCGGACAGCGATGTGCCGCTTTCTCTTTTGGCCTTACATTACCACGGCCATGTCCCTCCTGCCCTTAAGCATCCGCGCGGGGTAAGGATGGACTGGTTCGTGGTAGAGAAATTCATCCCTCTAGCGAGAGCTACGTTTGACTGGCAAGGCAGTCTTTGTATATACGCCACTCGATGTATTCGGCTTCGCGCATCTTTATGTACAAATGCTTTCTTTAATTATAATTGTACAGCAAAATCGTGTAATTTCATTTTTACTCATGTAGGAAACCCCTACAAATGGTGACCGCCGACTTTGAATTCGTTTTTTTCACACAAACTAACATTCTCGCGACTATTTATATATTCCGCGCTAACATCGCGTATGTTTTCGACCTTTTGGATGCATTCATAACACATAGGTGATTTTCGCGGGTATACAGTGCGTGTGGTGTATACATAAACGACATATGCCTTTTCTACACCCACGAGCGCAGTAACTAGTGAATTTTCCTAACCTACAAATGTAGATTTCATTGCATCTCGCGTAATTTTCATAATGTGGTGTACGTGACCTTGACAACCAGTGCGTTTCTCGGCCAACTGGCATTTATTCGGACGTGACTCGCGCTCCTGCACATTTTTTCCTGCCAATTGGAGTTTACGCATCTGCAACCTGTTCCACAAAATGAGACACCTACAAATCTCCCAATAATTCAACACATTTCCACCATATGGCGAATTTTTCTGGGCTGCTAGGCAACTAACTCAACACATCAACCTCGACGGCGTAGCTTCTCAACTCACATCATCCTACCCAACACCAACACTTCGACACCACGCCTAACATATTTCTTCGGGTAACCTCAGCACAGTGGTAACGTACCTAATTTTATTTACTCACATAAAATCGTAAATACGCCATGGCCGGCGACAAAGAAGACGACAAAGATAACAAAACTGAGACCGCCAATATCGAACCTATATCGTTCGGTAAAATCGAGCTACCACCCTTTAATGCCGAAAATATCGTCTTGTGGTGGACACAGGTCGAGCTGCGCCTACGCTTGGGCTCTCAAAAGTCGGAAGCCCAAAAATACTTCGCAGTAGCCAGCTCCCTGTCCCCTCAGGTGGCAACAAGGGTACAGGATATGTTAATGCAGGACCCAGGAAAAAACCCTTTCACAGCCCTACGTGACCGCCTATTTAAGGAGTATAAACCCACCGATCATGAGCAACTCCGCAAATTGCTCCAAAACTGCTACCTGGGAGATAAAAAACCGACCACATTGCTGGCTGAGATGAGGGTGCTGGCAAATGGGCGTATGACCGACGAGGGGTTGCATGGGATCTTCCTAGATCAGCTACCTGAGAGTGTCCGCGTCACAGCAGCCCAATTTAGCGCCAAAGAACTCGACAAGGCAGCAGAGCATGCCGACAACTCTATCCAATTCATACGCCCCCTGAATATCTCAGCTGTCGCAAATTCATGCTCAAATTCCGCCTGCTCTTCAAACACAAGCAGCACTACAATCATTCCCCCGAGTAGCACTACGCCTAGTAGCGACCTCACCATGCTAGTTAGCGAAATAGCATCACTAGCTAAATCAGTTAGCCAATTGGTAGTCGATAACCAACGCCAATCTAGATCCCGCTCCCGCACTCCTTATTCTCGCAACCAGTCCCGATCTCGCACCCGCTCACCTTCAAACCCTGATTACTGCTGGTATCACAATGTCTACGGCGAACGGGCCAACCGTTGCAGTGATGGGTGCAAATGGAAAAAAGCGGGAAACAAGTAAAGGCGCCCGTAATCGCGGCCTACGGCACGCCGTCCGTCAAATCCCGCCGCCTATTCGTCTACGACAAAGGATCCGGCCTCAACTTCCTCATCGACAGCGGTGCGGAAGTATCTGTGATCCCCGCATGCCCACAGGATCGCAGAAGGAGGTCAGATCGCACCCTTTACGCTGCTAATAATACCAGAATCGGAACATATGGTGAGAGGCTGATCCAGGCGTCACTGGGCCTCCGTCGCGATTTCGTTTGGCCATTCATCGTCGCTGATGTGTCAGGACCAATAATTGGAGCCGATTTTCTAGCCCACTTCGGCCTCCTCCCCGACCTGAAGCACGCCAAACTGATCGACGGGACGACCTGGCTCGCCTCCAACGGCACCATTAAAACCATCGACATTGCTGAAACAGCGATTAGCTCTATGGACCGATCCTCATCATTTGCTGCCCTACTCGCCGAATTCCCCGAGCTTACCCAAACTGGGGCTAAACGCCAAGGTGCCAAACACTCCACCGTCCACGTTATCGAAACCACAGGACAACCGGTAACCGCTAAAGCACGGCGACTACCTCCCAACAAATACAAAGCTGCCAAGCTCGCTTTCGAGGAGATGATACGCAACGGCGAGGCCCGGCCATCAAATAGCCCCTGGGCATCCCCACTACACGTTGCCAGCAAACGAGGGGAAGAACAATGGCGTATGTGCGGCGATTATCGTCGACTAAACGCTATTACCAAAGCAGACAAATATCCGGTCCCAAACATACAGGACTTCAACACATCTTTGAGTGGAACCGGATGTTACTCCAAACTGGACATCAAACGCGCTTACAATGGGATACCAGTAGCACCAGAGGATATACCAAAAACAGCTGTGATTACGCCATTTGGGTTGTTCGAATTCCCAGCTATGCCATTCGGGTTGAAAAAACGCCGCACAAACTTTCCAACGTTTTATGGACAACCTCTTCAGAGACCTCCCATTCGTTTACGTTTACATCGACGACATTTTAATCGCCTCGAAGACTCTTGAGGAGCACCTAGAACATGTCCGTATTGTTCTACAACGCCTCTCTGATGCCGGACTGACACTCAATGTCAGTAAATGTGTATACGCACAAAGCAGTGTCCAGTTTCTCGGCTACGAAGTATCAAGCACTGGTATCAAACCATCAGCAGAACGCGTACAACCAATCATCGAATTCACCAGACCCAGCGACGTATCAGGGCTGAAACGATTCATTGGTATGGTCGGTTTCTACCGCCGATGCATGCCTAATGCCGCCGATGTCCAGAGACGCCTTCAAGCCATAATCACTTCAAACAAAAAGAACGATAAAAACACCGTTATCCTGGACACCCGACGCAAACGATGCATTCGAGGAGTTGAAAGCTCAGTTGGCTAGTGCTGTCCTCCTTCACCACCCAGATCCAGCTCTCCCAATCGTACTCATGACTGACGCTTCAGAATTTGCTATCGGCGCTGCGCTACACCAGCTCAGAGGCGAATCACTCGAACCTCTAGCATTCTTCTCCCGTAAATTGTCGACCGCAGAGAGGAAATATAGCGCATATGACCGGGAACTACTCGCTATTTACGCTGCCATACGCCACTTCCGTAACCTCATAGAAGGTCAGGAATTTTCGGTGTATACTGACCATCACCCACTCGTTTTTGCCTATCAACAACCAAACAACAAAGCTTCACCACGACAACTACGACACCTCGATTGGATATCGCAATTTACGACCGATATCCGCTATGTCAAAGGTGCAGAGAATATCACCGCCGATGCAATGTCACGGATCGAAACGCTCTCCAGTACCTCTATTAATTTTGACGAGATCGCACGGGAACAGCTCACTGATATCGAAATCAGGGACCTAATTGACGGCACTCTCGCCCATAGCTTAAAGCTCACGCCAACAAAAATCCCAGAAAGCAACATGTTACTTATTTGCGACACATCCGGTGACAAACCTCGCCCCTTAGTCCCAAAAACATACCGCAGAACAGTTTTCAATAGTATCCATAATCTCTCACATACTGGCCCCAAATCATCAGCAACACTTATCTCAAAACGCTTTGTATGGCCAGGAATACAAAAGGATTGCCGAACTTGGGCAAGAGCCTGCCTACAATGTCAGAAGGTCAAAACCGGCCGTCATACAAAAACCCCATTTGGGAAATTCGCGGCCTCATCACGCTTCCAACATGTCCACATGGACATTGTAGGACCATTGCCCCCCTCTAATGGTGCATCATACGTCGTTACCCTCATCGATCGTACATCTCGTTGGCCCGAAGCGTTTGCAACTTCAACAATCACAGCAGAGAAAATCGGCGAACTCCTTGCAACCCAATGGGTACCGAGGTTTGGCGTCCCCGAAAAGATCACTACGGATCAGGGCAGACAATTCATCTCCGATGTCTTCAAGAAGTTGAACGCATTACTTGGCATCGACCACCGGAGCACAACATGCTACCACCCTCAGGCCAACGGCAGAGTCGAGAGGTGGCACAGAGTGCTCAAATCCGCCATCATGGCGTATGAAACCCCAAAATGGTTTGACGCTTTGCCTATGATCCTCCTTGGCCTCAGGTCAGCAGTCCACACCGACCAGGAGGTCTCAGCAGCACAGTTAACCTACGGCACCGAACTCCGATTACCTGGTGATTTCTTTACCCCATCAACAGAAATCAACAACCCACCAGAATTCGTCAAGCAGCTACGACTCGCCATCCAAAGCGCTGCCGAAATAACGCGAAACCGCAAGCAAAACTACACATTTGTCCCAAAACAGCTGAAAGATTGCTCACACGTCTTCCTAAGAGTCGAAATCCAAAAATTGGCGCTACATCCCCCATATACCGGACCACACCGTGTCATCAACCGCACAGATTTTTCACACAATTTTCAACAATTTAAACAATTTTTCGACAAATTAATGCAATTTTACGACTTTTTTCCCAACATTTTACACAATTTTTCATCAAATTTAACAATTTTTCGACAACTTGAGCAACATTTCACGCAATTTTTCAACATTTTACACAATTTTTCGACAATTTGAAGCAATTTTACAACTTTTTTTCAACATTTCACACAATTTTTCATCAATTTATGCAAGATTTCTCGACAAGTGAAGCAATTTTACGAATTTTTTCAATGTTTTACACACTTTTTTATCAATTTAGGCAATTTTTCCACCTTTTAAGCAACAATTTACGCAATTTTTCAACATGTAAAACACTTTTCTACGCTAATTTTCAACATTTTACACAATTTTTCATCAAATTTAACAATTTTTCGACAATTTGAGCAACATTTCACGCAATTTTTCAACAAAAAAGACACTTTTCTACGGAAATTTTCAAAATTTTGCACAATTTTTCATCAAATTAAATAATTTTTTTATGATTTTCAAAAACATTGTGGGGAAAAAGTCAGATTTGGCCTTTTTTCGCGAAAGTTGCATTTTTTTTCACGAAAGTTGCATTTTTTCTGCTGAAAAAGCACCATAACTCTGACTAAAATTGACGAAAATGCAAAAACGAGGGCATTTTCGGAATCCTCTCGTCGAGACGAATCGAATGGTGTAATCACTTTTTAATTTTGAGCTTTTTTCGCGAAAGTTGCATTTTTTTTCACGAAAGTTGCATTTTTTCTGCTGAAAAAGCACCATAACTCTGACTAAAATTGACGAAAATGCAAAAACGAGGGCATTTTCGGAATCCTCTCGTCGAGACGAATCGAATGGTGTAATCACTTTTTAATTTTGAGCTTTTTTCGCGAAAGTTGCATTTTTTTTCACGAAAGTTGCATTTTTTCTGCTGAAAAAGCACCATAACTCTGACTAAAATTGACGAAAATGCAAAAACGAGGGCATTTTCGGAATCCTCTCGTCGAGACGAATCGAATGGTGTAATCACTTTTTAATTTTAACCTTTTTCTGCAAAAGTTGCATTTTTTTGAACTGAAAAATCAGTTCCTTTGCAGAAAACTCACCACAACTTTAAGTAAAATCGACCAAAATGCAAAAACGAGGGCATTTTCGGAATCCTCTCGTCGAGACGAATCGAATGGTGTATTTACTTTTTGTTTTTGAGCTTTTTTCGCAAAAGTTGCCTTTTTTTTACCGAAAAAAAGGCCATAACTCGTCAACAAAGGCTCGGCGAACAAAACGGTCGCCGGATTCGGAATCAGCGACCTCGAATTAGTCGAAAACGACACAAATCTCGAATTTTTTGAAAATCATCAATTTTCGAAAAAACCATGAACTAACCCCTTATGATTTTTTTGGATTTTGATGATTTTCAAAAAATTCGAGATTTGTGTCGTTTTCGACTAATTCGAGGTCGCTGATTCCGAATCCGGCGACCGTTTTGTTCGCCGAGCCTTTGTTGACGAGTTATGGCCTTATTTTCGGTAAAAAAAATGCAACTTTCGTGAAAAAAATGCAACTTTCGCGAAAAAAGCTCAAAATGTAAACGTGAATACACCATTCGATTCGTCTCGACGAGAGGATTCCGAAAATGCCCTCGTTTTTGCATTTTCGTCAATTTTAGTCAGAGTTATGGTGCTTTTTCAGCAGAAAAAGTGCAACTTTCGTGAAAAAAAATGCAACTTTCGCGAAAAAAGGCCAAATCTGACTTTTTCCCACAATTTTTTTGAAAATCATAAAAAAATTGTTTAATTTGATGAAAAATTGTGTAAAATGTTGAAAAATTGCGTGAAATGTTGCTCAAGTTGTCGAAAAATTGTTAAATTTGATGAAAAATTGTGTAAAATGTTGAAAATTAGCGTAGAAAAGTGTTTTACATGTTGAAAAATTGCGTAAATTGTTGCCTAAAAGGTGGAAAAATTGCCTAAATTGATGAAAAAGTGTGTAAAACATTGAAAAAAGTCGTAAAATTGCTTCAATTGTCGAGAAATCTTGCATAAATTGATGAAAAATTGTGTGAAATGTTGAAAAAAAGTTGTAAAATTGCTTCAAATGTTGAAAAATTGCATGAATTTTTGCAGTTTTTCG
Source organism: Pseudococcus viburni (assembly GCA_033439095.1). Taxonomy (NCBI): domain Eukaryota; kingdom Metazoa; phylum Arthropoda; class Insecta; order Hemiptera; family Pseudococcidae; genus Pseudococcus; species Pseudococcus viburni. The sequence goes on from JAVBJF010001248.1 coordinate 9,383, forward strand.
ACAATTCTCTCAATTTTTAACAAATATCTCGACTTTTTCACACAATTTTCAACAATTTAAACAATTTTTCGACAAATTAATGCAATTTTACGACTTTTTCCCCAACATTTTACACAATTTTTCATCAAATTTAACAATTTTTCGACAACTTGAGCAACATTTCACGCAATTTTTCAACATTTTACACAATTTTTCGACAATTTGAAGCAATTTTACAACTTTTTTTCAACATTTCACACAATTTTTCATCAATTTATGCAAGATTTCTCGACAAGTGAAGCAATTTTACGAATTTTTTCAATGTTTTACACACTTTTTTATCAATTTAGGCAATTTTTCCACCTTTTAAGCAACAATTTACGCAATTTTTCAACATGTAAAACACTTTTCTACGCTAATTTTCAACATTTTACACAATTTTTCATCAAATTTAACAATTTTTCGACAATTTGAGCAACATTTCACGCAATTTTTCAACAAAAAAGACACTTTTCTACGGAAATTTTCAAAATTTTGCACAATTTTTCATCAAATTAAATAATTTTTTTATGATTTTCAAAAAAATTGTGGGGAAAAAGTCAGATTTGGCCTTTTTTCGCGAAAGTTGCATTTTTTTTCACGAAAGTTGCATTTTTTCTGCTGAAAAAGCACCATAACTCTGACTAAAATTGACGAAAATGCAAAAACGAGGGCATTTTCGGAATCCTCTCGTCGAGACGAATCGAATGGTGTATTCACGTTTACATTTTGAGCTTTTTTCGCGAAAGTTGCATTTTTTTGAACTGAAAAATCAGTTCCTTTGCAGAAAACTCACCACAACATTAAGTAAAATCGACCAAAATGCAAAAACGAGGGCATTTTCGGAATCCTCTCGTCGAGACGAATCGAATGGTGTAATCACTTTTTAATTTTGAGCTTTTTTCGCGAAAGTTGCATTTTTTTTCACGAAAGTTGCATTTTTTCTGCTGAAAAAGCACCATAACTCTGACTAAAATCGACGAAAATGCAAAAACGAGGGCATTTTCGGAATCCTCTCGTCGAGACGAATCGAATGGTGTATTCACTTTTGCATTTTGAGCTTTTTTCGCGAAAGTTGCATTTTTTTTGAACTGAAAAATCAGTTCCTTTGCAGAAAAATCAGCAAAACTTTGATAAAATCGACGAAAATGCAAAAACGAGGGCATTTTCGGAATCCTCTCGTCGAGACGAATCGAATGGTGTAATCACTTTTTAATTTTAACCTTTTTCTGCAAAAGTTGCATTTTTTTGAACTGAAAAATCAGTTCCTTTGCAGAAAACTCACCACAACTTTAAGTAAAATCGACCAAAATGCAAAAACGAGGGCATTTTCGGAATCCTCTCGTCGAGACGAATCGAATGGTGTATTTACTTTTTGTTTTTGAGCTTTTTTCGCAAAAGTTGCCTTTTTTTTACCGAAAAAAAGGCCATAACTCGTCAACAAAGGCTCGGCGAACAAAACGGTCGCCGGATTCGGAATCAGCGACCTCGAATTAGTCGAAAACGACACAAATCTCGAATTTTTTGAAAATCATCAATTTTCGAAAAAACCATGAACTAACCCCTTATGATTTTTTTGGATTTTGATGATTTTCAAAAAATTCGAGATTTGTTTCGTTTTCGACTAATTCGAGGTCGCTGATTCCGAATCCGGCGACCGTTTTGTTCGCCGAGCCTTTGTTGACGAGTTATGGCCTTTTTTTCGGTAAAAAAATGCAACTTTCGTGAAAAAAATGCAACTTTCGCGAAAAAAGCTCAAAATGTAAACGTGAATACACCATTCGATTCGTCTCGACGAGAGGATTCCGAAAATGCCCTCGTTTTTGCATTTTCGTCAATTTTAGTCAGAGTTATGGTGCTTTTTCAGCAGAAAAATGCAACTTTCGTGAAAAAAAATGCAACTTTCGCGAAAAAAGGCCAAATCTGACTTTTTCCCCACAATTTTTTTGAAAATCATAAAAAAATTGTTTAATTTGATGAAAAATTGTGTAAAATGTTGAAAAATTGCGTGAAATGTTGCTCAAGTTGTCGAAAAATTGTTAAATTTGATGAAAAATTGTGTAAAATGTTGAAAATTAGCGTAGAAAAGTGTTTTACATGTTGAAAAATTGCGTAAATTGTTGCCTAAAAGGTGGAAAAATTGCCTAAATTGATGAAAAAGTGTGTAAAACATTGAAAAAAGTCGTAAAATTGCTTCAATTGTCGAGAAATCTTGCATAAATTGATGAAAAATTGTGTGAAATGTTGAAAAAAAGTTGTAAAATTGCTTCAAATGTTGAAAAATTGCATGAATTGTTGCAGTTTTTCGACAATTCTCTCAATTTTTAACAAATATCTCGACTTTTTCACACAATTTTCAACAATTTAAACAATTTTTCGACAAATTAATGCAATTTTACGACTTTTTTTCCCAACATTTTACACAATTTTTCATCAAATTTAACAATTTTTCGACAACTTGAGCAACATTTCACGCAATTTTTCAACATTTTACACAATTTTTCTAAACAATTTGAAGAAAATTTTACAACTTTTTTTCAACATTTCACACAATTTTTCATCAATTTATGCAAGATTTCTCGACAATTGAAGCAATTTTACGAATTTTTTCAATGTTTTACACACTTTTTTATCAATTTAGGCAATTTTTCCACCTTTTAAGCAACAATTTACGCAATTTTTCAACATGTAAAACACTTTTCTACGCTAATTTTCAACATTTTACACAATTTTTCATCAAATTTAACAATTTTTCGACAATTTGAGCAACATTTCACGCAATTTTTCAACAAAAAAGACACTTTTCTACGGAAATTTTCAAAATTTTGCACAATTTTTCATCAAATTAAATAATTTTTTTATGATTTTCAAAAAAATTGTGGGGAAAAAGTCAGATTTGGCTTTTTTTCGCGAAAGTTGCATTTTTTTTCACGAAAGTTGCATTTTTTCTGCTGAAAAAGCACCATAACTCTGACTAAAATTGACGAAAATGCAAAAAACGAGGGCATTTTCGGAATCCTCTCGTCGAGACGAATAGAATGGTGTATTCACTTTTTATTTTTGAGCTTTTTTCGCGAAAGTTGCATTTTTTTTGAACTGAAAAATCAGTTCCTTTGCAGAAAACTCACCACAACTTTAAGTAAAATCGACCAAAATGCAAAAACGAGGGCATTTTCGGAATCCTCTCGTCGAGACGAATCGAATGGTGTATTTACTTTTTGTTTTTGAGCTTTTTTCGCAAAAGTTGCCTTTTTTTTACCGAAAAAAAGGCCATAACTCGTCAACAAAGGCTCGGCGAACAAAACGGTCGCCGGATTCGGAATCAGCGACCTCGAATTAGTCGAAAACGACACAAATCTCGAATTTTTTGAAAATCATCAATTTTCGAAAAAACCATGAACTAACCCCTTATGATTTTTTTGGATTTTGATGATTTTCAAAAAATTCGAGATTTGTGTCGTTTTCGACTAATTCGAGGTCGCTGATTCCGAATCCGGCGACCGTTTTGTTCGCCGAGCCTTTGTTGACGAGTTATGGCCTTTTTTTCGGTAAAAAAAATGCAACTTTCGTGAAAAAAATGCAACTTTCGCGAAAAAAGCTCAAAATGTAAACGTGAATACACCATTCGATTCGTCTCGACGAGAGGATTCCGAAAATGCCCTCGTTTTTGCATTTTCGTCAATTTTAGTCAGAGTTATGGTGCTTTTTCAGCAGAAAAAGTGCAACTTTCGTGAAAAAAAATGCAACTTTCGCGAAAAAAAGGCCAAATCTGACTTTTTCCCCACAATTTTTTTGAAAATCATAAAAAAATTGTTTAATTTGATGAAAAATTGTGTAAAATGTTGAAAAATTGCGTGAAATGTTGCTCAAGTTGTCGAAAAATTGTTAAATTTGATGAAAAATTGTGTAAAATGTTGAAAATTAGCGTAGAAAAGTGTTTTACATGTTGAAAAATTGCGTAAATTGTTGCCTAAAAGGTGGAAAAATTGCCTAAATTGATGAAAAAGTGTGTAAAACATTGAAAAAAGTCGTAAAATTGCTTCAATTGTCGAGAAATCTTGCATAAATTGATGAAAAATTGTGTGACATGTTGAAAAAAAGTTGTAAAATTGCTTCAAATGTTGTAAAATTGCATGAATTGTTGCAGTTTTTCGACAATTCTCTCAATTTTTAACAAATATCTCGACTTTTTCACACAATTTTCAACAATTTAAACAATTTTTCGACAAATTAATGCAATTTTACGACTTTTTTCCCAACATTTTACACAATTTTTCATCAAATTTAACAATTTTTCGACAACTTGAGCAACATTTCACGCAATTTTTCAACATTTTACACAATTTTTCGACAATTTGAAGCAATTTTACAACTTTTTTTCAACATTTCACACAATTTTTCATCAATTTATGCAAGATTTCTCGACAATTGAAGCAATTTTACGAATTTTTTCAATGTTTTACACACTTTTTTATCAATTTAGGCAATTTTTCCACCTTTTAAGCAACAATTTACGCAATTTTTCAACATGTAAAACACTTTTCTACGCTAATTTTCAACATTTTACACAATTTTTCATCAAATTTAACAATTTTTCGACAATTTGAGCAACATTTCACGCAATTTTTCAACAAAAAAGACACTTTTCTACGGAAATTTTCAAAATTTTGCACAATTTTTCATCAAATTAAATAATTTTTTTATGATTTTCAAAAAAATTGTGGGGAAAAAGTCAGATTTGGCCTTTTTTCGCGAAAGTTGCATTTTTTTTCACGAAAGTTGCATTTTTTCTGCTGAAAAAGCACCATAACTCTGACTAAAATTGACGAAAATGCAAAAACGAGGGCATTTTCGGAATCCTCTCGTCGCGACGAATCGAATGGTGTAATCACTTTTTAATTTTGAGCTTTTTTCGCGAAAGTTGCATTTTTTTTCACGAAAGTTGCATTTTTTCTGCTGAAAAAGCACCATAACTCTGACTAAAATTGACGAAAATGCAAAAACTAGGGCATTTTCGGAATCCTCTCGTCGAGACGAATCGAATGGTGTATTCACGTTTACATTTTGAGCTTTTTTCGCGAAAGTTGCATTTTTTTGAACTGAAAAATCAGTTCCTTTGCAGAAAAATCAGCAAAACTTTGATAATAATCGACGAAAATGCAAAAACGAGGGCATTTTCGGAATCCTCTCGTCGAGACGAATCGAATGGTGTAATCACTTTTTAATTTTAACCTTTTTCTGCAAAAGTTGCATTTTTTTGAACTGAAAAATCAGTTCCTTTGCAGAAAACTCACCACAACTTTAAGTAAAATCGACCAAAATGCAAAAACGAGGGCATTTTCGGAATCCTCTCGTCGAGACGAATCGAATGGTGTATTTACTTTTTGTTTTTGAGCTTTTTTCGCAAAAGTTGCCTTTTTTGTACCGAAAAAAAGGCCATAACTCGTCAACAAAGGCTCGGCGAACAAAACGGTCGCCGGATTCGGAATCAGCGACCTCGAATTAGTCGAAAACGACACAAATCTCGAATTTTTTGAAAATCATCAATTTTCGAAAAAACCATGAACTAACCCCTTATGATTTTTTTTGGATTTTGATGATTTTCAAAAAATTCGAGATTTGTGTCGTTTTCGACTAATTCGAGGTCGCTGATTCCGAATCCGGCGACCGTTTTGTTCGCCGAGCCTTTGTTGACGAGTTATGGCCTTTTTTTCGGTAAAAAAAATGCAACTTTCGTGAAAAAAATGCAACTTTCGCGAAAAAAGCTCAAAATGTAAACGTGAATACACCATTCGATTCGTCTCGACGAGAGGATTCCGAAAATGCCCTCGTTTTTGCATTTTCGTCAATTTTAGTCAGAGTTATGGTGCTTTTTCAGCAGAAAAAGTGCAACTTTCGTGAAAAAAAATGCAACTTTCGCGAAAAAAGGCCAAATCTGACTTTTTCCCCACAATTTTTTTGAAAATCATAAAAAAATTGTTTAATTTGATGAAAAATTGTGTAAAATGTTGAAAAATTGCGTGAAATGTTGCTCAAGTTGTCGAAAAATTGTTAAATTTGATGAAAAATTGTGTAAAATGTTGAAAATTAGCGTAGAAAAGTGTTTTACATGTTGAAAAATTGCGTAAATTGTTGCCTAAAAGGTGGAAAAATTGCCTAAATTGATGAAAAAGTGTGTAAAACATTGAAAAAAGTCGTAAAATTGCTTCAATTGTCGAGAAATCTTGCATAAATTGATGAAAATTTGTGTGAAATGTTGAAAAAAAGTTGTAAAATTGCTTCAAATGTTGAAAAATTGCATGAATTGTTGCAGTTTTTCGACAATTCTCTCAATTTTTAACAAATATCTCGACTTTTTCACACAATTTTCAACAATTTAAACAATTTTTCGACAAATTAATGCAATTTTACGACTTTTTTCCCAACATTTTACACAATTTTTCATCAAATTTAACAATTTTTCGACAACTTGAGCAACATTTCACGCAATTTTTCAACATTTTACACAATTTTTCGACAATTTGAAGCAATTTTACAACTTTTTTTCAACATTTCACACAATTTTTCATCAATTTATGCAAGATTTCTCGACAATTGAAGCAATTTTACGAATTTTTTCAATGTTTTACACACTTTTTTATCAATTTAGGCAATTTTTCCACCTTTTAAGCAACAATTTACGCATTTTTTCAACATGTAAAACACTTTTCTACGCTAATTTTCAACATTTTACACAATTTTTCATCAAATTTAACAATTTTTCGACAACTTGAGCAACATTTCACGCAATTTTTCAACAAAAAAGACACTTTTCTACGGAAATTTTCAAAATTTTGCACAATTTTTCATCAAATTAAATAATTTTTTTATGATTTTCAAAAAATTGTGGGGAAAAAGTCAGATTTGGCCTTTTTTCGCGAAAGTTGCATTTTTTTTTCACGAAAGTTGCATTTTTTCTGCTGAAAAAGCACCATAACTCTGACTAAAATTGACGAAAATGCAAAAACGAGGGCATTTTCGGAATCCTCTCTCGTCGAGACGAATCGAATGGTGTATTCACGTTTACATTTTGAGCTTTTTTCGCGAAAGTTGCATTTTTTTGAACTGAAAAATCAGTTCCTTTGCAGAAAACTCACCACAACTTTAAGTAAAATCGACCAAAATGCAAAAACGAGGGCATTTTCGGAATCCTCTCGTCGAGACGAATCGAATGGTGTAATCACTTTTTAATTTTGAGCTTTTTTCGCGAAAGTTGCATTTTTTTTCACGAAAGTTGCATTTTTTCTGCTGAAAAAGCACCATAACTCTGACTAAAATTGACGAAAATGCAAAAACGAGGGCATTTTCGGAATCCTCTCGTCGAGACGAATCGAATGGTGTATTCACGTTTGCATTTTGAGCTTTTTTCGCGAAAGTTGCATTTTTTTGAACTGAAAAATCAGTTCCTTTGCAGAAAAATCAGCAAAACTTTGATAATAATCGACGAAAATGCAAAAACGAGGGCATTTTCGGAATCCTCTCGTCGAGACGAATCGAATGGTGTAATCACTTTTTAATTTTAACCTTTTTCTGCAAAAGTTGCATTTTTTTGAACTGAAAAATCAGTTCCTTTGCAGAAAACTCACCACAACTTTAAGTAAAATCGACCAAAATGCAAAAACGAGGGCATTTTCGGAATCCTCTCGTCGAGACGAATCGAATGGTGTAGTTGCCTTTTTTTTACCGAAAAAAAGGCCATAACTCGTCAACAAAGGCTCGGCGAACAAAACGGTCGCCGGATTCGGAATCAGCGACCTCGAATTAGTCGAAAACGACACAAATCTCGAATTTTTTGAAAATCATCAATTTTCGAAAAAACCATGAACTAACCCCTTATGATTTTTTTGGATTTTGATGATTTTCAAAAAATTCGAGATTTGTGTCGTTTTCGACTAATTCGAGGTCGCTGATTCCGAATCCGGCGACCGTTTTGTTCGCCGAGCCTTTGTTGACGAGTTATGGCCTTTTTTTCGGTAAAAAAAATGCAACTTTCGTGAAAAAAATGCAACTTTTGCAGAAAAAGGTTAAAATTAAAAAGTGATTACACCATTCGATTCGTCTCGACGAAAGGAT
>JAVBJF010001249.1:0-17498 GCA_033439095.1 Pseudococcus viburni
TAGACACGAAAATTGGGGATCCATATCCCCAAATATTTTTTTTTTTTTATTGAATGTGCGAATAAATTCCCAGTTTTATTAAAAACAAGGGCAAATTCTTTAAAAACTGGCCCGCTCACCGTAGGTTAGCTTCAAAAGTCACAAGGTGCCAAAACTTTTCATTTACCTCCTAAATATGCCAAAAATAAGGTCGTTTTCACTGCCACAGTGTCCAAAACTCTGCCATTAAGCAACACCACCAACTCTAAACCAGTTTTTTTGACACGGGTTTTGGGACACTAAATTGGGCACCCACAATTTTTTTCGGTTTTCCCCGCGCCTGATTGGTTGAAATTTGCCGTTTTGTGTCTTTACGTGCCATTTTTCTCAGAGTCAAAATCGTGCCATATGACACGAAAATGCACACGCGGGTTTTTTGCAACGACGGGTAAAATGGTCCCTTTATAACAAATGAAAATTTCAGGGTTAGTAAATTCTAGGACTATTGTGAGAAAAAAACTTTAAAAAAAATGTGCTACAAAAACGCCTGAAATAATTTTCCTTTCCATCAAAAAATATATTGGAAAACGAAAAAAAAATTCGCCACGGTCAATTAAAATTTCCAAATGGACCACAAAAGGTAAGCTGTGCTTTCAACAAATTTCTTTTTGAACTTTTAATAATTTTCTTTTGGGAAGAAATTGCATTTTTAATTTTTTGTCCGGCCACCCTTAACTCGGCTTCAACATTATTTTAAATGCTCCAACTTTTTTAAAAGAGGTACAAGGCAGCCGCTGCTTTGCGGAGCCGATACGCGACAATTTTCACCTTTTTCTACTTTTAAGAGGAATTTTGTCTTTACGTGGATTATACACCCTTTGCCGCTTTTTGTTAACACACGAGGCGCTGTTAACAAGTGGACATTTGTCAAGCAAAGAGTATTTTAATGGAACTTTTAAAAGGTAGGCATGCTTCAACATTTTTCTTCTTTGGACTTTTTAATTTTTCTTTTAGATTTACATATTTGGGCTTTTTGTCACACTTAAACGAGTGACATTTTGTTTAAGACTTTTAAAAGTTAAACGGTGCCTGGTGGACTTTTTGTCACACTTTAACGAGTGACATTTTTCCATGACTTTTAAAAAAGGTAAAGCATTGCTGTCAACAATTTTTTTCTTTTGACTTTTAAATAATTTTCTTTTAGATTCTATTTTTGACTTTTTTGTCACGATTAAACGATTGACATTTTTTTTAAATGACTTTTTAAAAGGGTAAAGCAGGGCCCATGCTTTTGTCACACTTAACATGACATTTTTTTAATAGAACTTTTTAAAAGGGTCAAAGGCAGTGGCTGTCAACAATTTTCTTTTTGACTTTTTAATAATTTTTCTTCTAGATTTTTTTTGACCTTTTTTGTTCACAACTTAACGAGTTACATTTTTTTCAATGACTTTAAAAAAAGGTAAAGCAGTGCTTGTCAACAATTTTTCTTTTTTCTACTTTTAAATTTTTTCTTTTAGATTACATTTTTGACTTTTTTGTCACACTTAACGATGACCTTTTTTTAAATGACTTTTAAAAAGGTAAAGCATTTGCTGTTGAGCTTTTTTTGTCACCTTAACGAGTGGGACATTTTTTCCAATGACTTTTTAAAAGGAAAACGTGCTTTTCAACAATTTTTCTTTTTGACTTTTAATTAAGAATTTTCTTTTAGATTACATTTTTGACTTTTTTGTCACACTTAAACGATGACATTTTTTTAATGGACTTTTAAAAAAGGTAAAGCATTTGCCTGACTTTTTGTTTGTCCACACACTTAAACGATGAACATTTTTTTAATGACCTTTTAAAAAGGTAAAGCAGTGCTTCCCCAACAATTTTCTTTTTGCTTTTAATAATTTTTCCTTCTAGATTAATTTGGGGGCCTTTTTGGGTCACACTTAACGAGTGACCATTTTTTTTCCAATGACTTTTAAAAAAGGTAGGCAGCTGTCAACAATTTTTTCTTTTCTACTTTAATAATTTTCTTTTAGATTACTTTTTCGACTTTTTTGTCCACACCTTAATGAATGACATTTTTTTTAATGACTTTTAAAAAGGTAAAGCAATTCTGCGCCAACATTTTTCCTTTTTCCCTTCTGGATAAAATGATATTTTTGTAATATAGTTGAGAAATTTTTTCCCTGTATAAATTATGTTTTTGTAATATAATGTGGGAAATTTCCCTAGATAAATGATATTTCCTGAATAATTGGGTGGTTTTTGGCCAACCGTGTATAAGCTAACGCGTTCGAAAAAAATAGGACCCCCCCACCATAGAAGTTTTTTTCACTTCAATAAATTAAAATTTTTTTTTTTGCGAAAACGTTACAGCACATACAACAGTTGGGGGTTTTTTGATTAATAAACGTTAACATTGGGCAAAACCCACATTCAAATCACCGTAATTACCCCAGATCTGCAACCATATTTTTTGAAATAAGCTCTGTTTTCGTCTTTCGGTTTGGGATTGATTGCTCATTTAATTTTAAACCTTTTTGGGATGAAGACGTCCGTTTGTAGTTTCGAATTACTGACTAACCCGAACTCAAAATGGGTGCTTCATTATGAACTAATAGAATTAAATCGAAAAACCTACACGTTCTGGCGTTTCATTTTGGGAATTTTTTTTTGAAAATTTATTTTTGTATTTTGAATGGAATGGATTGGTGTTTTGAATATTGGGCCGAGAAAATCAAAACATTTAAAATTCCATTGAAATACAGGGTGTTCCATGAATCTGTCCCCCTGCTGCCAAATATATTTTTTTCAGATATAACCCGTAACCAACTAAAAAAAACCTTGAGATGAAACATGCTGCCTATTTTGAAAATTGAAGGGACAAAAATGCGTCTTCCTAAAAATCAAACGGTTAATTTTTTTTCAAGCAGGGGAAATGGATTGTAACTTTTGAAAAACTGTGCTCGCAATTTTTTCTTCAATGACTTTTTGCTTGACTTTTTTAATTTTAAGGGGCTACAAAAAAAAATTCTCAAAAAAAAATTCTCAAAAAATGAACTGACTAAGGAAACGGGATAAAATACTTGAAAATTTTAGAAAATTTTGTTCTGTAGATTTTTTTTTTTGCCTAACATCGAAAAATGAAGGGGCTACGGTGGTTACTCCAAAAAATTAATGGGCTTCAAAAAATTTTAAATTTTCTCAATTTTTTTAATGACCCCTTTAGCCCCTTTATTTTGGATTGTTAAAGGCAAAAGTCTATCAAACAAATTTTCCTTTTCAGTTTTTAACGTACTATCCATTCCCCTTGATTTTAGTTCATTGTTTTTTGAGAATTTTTGTTAAAACAATTTTTTTGTAAGGGCCCCTTTTCAATTTTGAAGATGACAAAAAGTCGTGGGAAGAAAGAAAATTTTGTTCCGTTTTTCAAAGTCCTACTATCCATTTTTCCCATACTTTGAAAAAAATTTTTGACCGGTGATTTTTTAGAAGCAGCATTTTTGCCTCTTTCAATTTTCAAAATGGCAACTTTTTCAACTCAAGGTTTTTTTTAGTGGTATCCGGTTTATTATCCAAAAATTTGTTTTGGCAGAACGAGTTCATGGAAACACCCTTGTATTGAAAAAAATCAAAAGCCTCTAAATGTTTTTCCAATTAAATGAAATTTTTTCAAAATTTTTCTAAAAAAAAGAATAAATTTTTTTCAAAATTTTAAAAATTTATGGTAAGTAGAATAGGTTAAATAGTTCTAAATGGATTATGAAAAATGAAAAAATTCTTGCTATTTTTCCTGGATTTTTTCTTGCCTTTTCAATTTTATCTCTTTTTTCTTGCTTCAAAAATTTTTCCCGAAAAAAAAAAGGCCCTTTTAAATTTTTGATAAAAAAATTAAAAGGAAAAAGGAAAATGAATTGAATATTCTTAACTTGTTTGCAGTAAAATCATTAAAATTTTTAGCTGAAATGACCCCGTATTTACTGACTTCGGGCTACTAAGTGAAAATTCTTGGGCCGTTTTTGGTTTTTTTTTTTTGGTTTTCCTTTGACCCAATTATAGACAATTTAAAACTTGAAACTGTTTTCAGTTTTCAGTCATGGTTGACCTAAGAGACATTGTCCCCCCCTTCATGTCTCATCCTAAATCAACGCGAGTCCAGAAAGATTCTAAGAATGAAGTTTTGGAAAAGAACATACTTTTTCAGGTCCTAGTCATTTTATTTCTATTATCTACAATGCCAAATTTCCCAGCAAAATCAAAAAAAAAACTTTGTGCGATAAAAAATTGAACCAAAAATTATGATTGTGAATGAATTTTTTCCCAAAATAAGCAATATTGTGCATCAATGTAGCAAAAAAATATGTGCAACAAACGAATCAAAGCGAACATTTTTTCGAAAAGCAAATAATCTATTTTTCACAATTTCATGTTCAAGAATTTCCGACCTGAGGGTATAAATATCCTTTTCCCCTCCACTTTTCTTCCTTTCCCATCACGTCCGGGGAGGGGATGCGGTGAAATATTCTACTACATGGACAGGTCCGATTCTTTAGATGCAGAAATTAGAGTTATATGCAATACTGAATCTGAAGTGTTCAACCATTTTAGCTATTGAAGCTTCATATAAATTTCATTTTCAATTTCATTCGGTAACAATTATTATAAAAACTGGTTTTAAAAACAGAACAAAAATTAACGAAACATTTTTTAATTACCTACTTATTGAATGTTTCATCGAAAGTTTTTACCAGAAATTATATTGATAAGTATTGGTTTTTAATAAAACTGCAATAAAATTCAAACATTTTTTCAAGTGTTTAAAAAAAATCTTAACTGATTAATTTAGATACCTACGTAGTGTACATATTTATGTATGAAATATACTGACTTAAACAACCACAGTTCCACATTTTTCAAACTAAAATCTTCAATAATTTTTCAGAATTTGAAAAGAGTTATTGTGCTTTTTTTTTTTGAGAGCATGAGCAAATTTGGTGAACAATTAATCCTATTTAATCATTTTCACTCAACCAATTAAATTGATTAAGAATGTCTTAAATTTTCTTTAAAAATAGCTTCGTGATTCATTTTTACATTCGCATTCCTCTTTTTTTCTCCTCGTCTTCCCCTTCTTTAGCTCCTTTCTTCTTTTTCCCCCGCTTTCCCACTTAATTTTCTATGAATATTTTTCTCTTCCCCTTCCTAATGACTCATTTTCATTTTCTGATATTTCAGCCCCGTCCTCCTCTTCGATTCATTCTCTGTTGGAATTTGTCAATAAAACAGAATTTTTTCTCAATTATGGCGAACTCAAAGTACAATTTTTCTTATTTTTTTCCGACTTGAAAAACAAAAATTTTCCAAAAAAATAGATGCATAGTTTCTATTTCATCTCAAACCAACCTTATTTCAAATAAAATGTCAATTTGCCGATCATGGGAGGAGGAGCGAAGCTGTCCTCCTGTTACACATTTTCGTCCAGTCTTGATTTCAGTTTAAAAAATACTTTTTTTTGAGCTTCCAGTTTTGATTAATTTGATGATTCCGATATTCTGAGTTCAAAACCTTCAAATCGTTCACAAATTCTAACCTTCTTACCGTCAAAAAATCACCTAGTTTTTTTTAAAACGTAAGGTGACGCCACATGAAACCACCCTGCCCTTTTCAAGCTCTCTTCCGCAACAAATTTCAGTTCCTGGCACTTTGGCACAATCAAAACAAATCCATAAAAAAGCTAGCTTTTTCCTCTAGCGGCCATAAACGTCGAAATTTCTCCATAATTCGTATCTCCGACTCTAAATGTTCTCTCTTTATTTTTTTATTCAAAATTCGCCGCGAGAAATTAACGACGCTCGAGGAGCAATTTCCGAATATAAATTGTTTTTCGAGGACACTCTTCAATTTTTCTCTACATCTCTGCAGTCTGGGACGAGAAAATAGACACGACCAAGACTGGGATTATACAATAAGACGTAGATGTATGCAGATTACGAGAAAAATTCTCCAGCCCGTAGTCCGTCACGAATAACGAGAGGATGCAGGAATAAAAACACAGGTCATGTTTACATCGGTAACAATAATAAGTATATTTGCTGTTTTATATGAATTTGTCATTTATATTTTTCGTCTTCTTTCCGCGTCTTTTTGCCTCGAACGTAAGTACGTACTATATGGTTTTAAATGGGCGAGTTATTTTTCAGTTTTTATTTATTTTTTCAAATTCCGCGCCATCCGTTCAATAACGTAAAATCGTTATTTCTTGTTGTTACCTTTTCGGCGTCTGTTAAAACAAACATCATCGTCGAGATCCGATTTGAAAAGTTTCAAATTCTCGCGTATAATATGTACACGTCCGTGTAGGTAGTTTTTCCGCGAAATTCCTCGTACCGGGTTCATTCCCAGTTCTAGCGTCTTGCAATGTGGCAAAGTTGCAACAATTGCAAACATTTCATACGATTGTACGCGTCGTACGTCGACATTCTTGGTACGACAAACGCTTTTATACAAGTAAACGCGGGCTATACGAAGTTTATATACGCCCACTCCACGCCAATGAGAATGGGTTGATATGTACGAATAGTACGTTATTTGCTCGACACCGCTGCAATATTTTTTCCATCTTAGACAACATATTGACGGTAACATTAAAATGGGCTGAACATTGTAGAGCGCTTTTTTAACCGACTTTTTTTCCCAACAAATCTGCTTCGTATTGCTCTAATTAAGTTTGTGGAATTCGTTTTAGGGTGCATTATTTATAGTGTGCAACCTATATCTACTTGACGGAAAACTGCATTGAATAAAAGAGCGTGAATTTTAGTATGATGAATTTTTGGGCCTAACATTTTCTGAAACCGTACCACCCGCCCCCGTCCTCCCCACTTCAGGGTGGTGGGGCTCAGCATTTGAAAAAATTAACTACAGGACTAACAGTCCAGCCTACGCGAAATTTTTAAGAAAAAAGTAACTTTTTTTGGACGCACAAAAGTGAACCTAAATATGAATCAAGAAAAGTAACAAAACGTAACCAAAAATTATTTTTTCGGGAGGGACATTTTTTCTTTTACAGTTTTCTGGGGGGGGGCAATTTTTTGTAGTTTTCTTTCAAGATATTTAAATCAACTGAACAGACGTAAATATTCATATCATGTTTTTACAATTTTTTTTTCCTTGAAGAATTAAAACATAGCAAGTTCTGCTTGAAAATTTGTTTCCGCCCGGAAGCCAAGAAAAAGTTGACTTTTGAGGGTAAAAAAACCAAAGGATCTTTTAAGACGTGAAAAGTAACCGAAGTGCTGAAGTCGAAAAAAAGTACATGCAAACCTTAAAAAAGTGACCCACTATGATGCCTGTAACCAAATCGAATTTTTGTTCCGCGCCCTCCCTCCCACTTCGAGGGTTGTGGGGCTCGCAATTTTGAAAAATGACTAAAGACTCGAGTTTTTGTAAAAAATTAAATTTATATGATGTTTACTGATGGTGGCGCTGGTCATTGGAAAGTACTATAGTCCAGAAAAAATCGGTTTTTGTTTCTGATCGATATTAGAAAAAAGTACTCTCTTTCCCTGAAACAAACGGCAGACTCCAGACTTTACTATTTTTACTGTAAGTACATTATTTTTTTTTGTAACAAGCTTAGTTTTCGAGATATTTTCACCAACAATAAAACTTGAATTTTTTGGGGTTTCGACTGAATTATTCGAAAGCTTAGTCGTTCCAGATAAACTAATGCATTTACAGAAATGGAAATTTTATGCTCTAGCAATTTACATTCCATTCATTTTTTTCGTAGAAGAGTCTTTTTTTTCCCTTTGCTTTAGAAAATCGACTTGCAAGTATAATAAGGTTATCAAAAAGTTAAAAAAATAATCAACAAAACTCAAAGATTCAAATTGTGAAAAATTCTGGCTTGCAATCCATAACGGGTACCAGAACAAAAAATTGCATGGCAGGTAGGCACCTGTATAAGTGTAAACAATATTGTGCCTTTTATTTCCAGGTGTGAATTTTATAGCCAGTGTGGACTGAAACCAGATTTTTTCAGCTTTTAAACATTTAATTGATTTTCTGAGCAAGAAGAGCTGCTACCAAAAACTGATATAACTAAATTGTAGAGCACAAAATTTCCTTCCCGTAGAGCGCAATGGTTTTTTTCCTAGAGCTAAACTTTAGAATATTATAGTCGAAGTTCAAAGTTCGACTTATTTTCTTTGAACACGTTTTTCCTCGCAAAGTTGCTTTGGTCTTCAGTCCCTTTTCGTATCTAGGTCATACTGATAGTGATCTGTAGATTCTGTATCACCATAAAAATAATCTCTCTAAGACCCCTACTCCCTTGAGAGGGGCACCCAACCTCCAAAATGTGGATCCATGGTATGACACTCGCATGGAAATTTTGGTGAAAATATACAACGTTGGGGTACCAATCATTGCTGCAGAGTCCGTTTTCGATTCTACCAAACCCTCATGTCCACTATGGACCTTTGAAACTTGAAAACATTCAAAATCGCCTATAATAATGCAAAATACTACAGGAGATAACGAATCAACGAGTAATTCTTGTAAAATTTAAAAAAAATTTTTTTTTTTTTCAAGTAGAAACAGGACGTAAAACGTTGGTGTACCTATCTCCCCCCCCCCCAACTGTCTCCCACAGAGCCCCTAATTGTGAAAATTTTCTTCTGCTCAAGATTCCCGTCAAAATTGAAATATTAGTATGTTTGTATGGTTAAAATTGTTGCCTACTTCCCTACCCCTCCAGTTGGATACTTTATCTTTGGATTAGATTTTTTTTCCCCAGAGCTCTTTCATAAAATCCAACACCTTTCTCCCCCTCCCCACGAAATTACAGAATATCTGCGAGTTACCTAAATTTTTTTTAAATTTTATTTGATAATTTTGAATCAGATTCTCAAATTTTTTCAATTAAGTATCCCTAAAATGTGCGTTCCATAAAAATTAAGGCTCAAGGCTGAAATTCGGTGAAGTTAATACATATAGGGTACAGAAATCTTTTCTATATTACATTTCACCAATCACCCTTCCTTTCCCCCCCCCCCCAAGATTTTTTTTTTTGGAGTTGAAGAGAGGGTTTTAAAAAAGTCATAAAAAGTTGACATTTTTTGATTCAAGCTGTTTTTCCCATAACGAATTAGATTTTTATGATCTGTATTTTCATGTTTTTTGGACGATTATCAGGCTTATAGAGCCCTTTAGATGATTTTTAATGGAATAAAACAAACAAAGCAAAAAAAAGTTTGCTTTGGCAAAACGTATACAAAATATCCCCCGGGTGCGTAAAAATAACAATATACACATCTCTATTCTCTATTTCGACTATTTTGGCCATTAAACGTAACGAAACTTTATCCAAATTATACACGTAAGCAATAAAACCGTCCCGGTCGTAATTCTCGTACTCGTGCACACTCGAACCCAAAATCGAATCCGCTAATGTGACATTTGAAACCCGTAAATAGCTCGTTTGGTTTTAAAAAACCGAACGCCGGAACAATTCGAGAGCCGGGGGAAACGTCGAAAGAAAGTTTTTTTTTCGAATCTTAGAACTAATTATTACCTTAAGGACGATTATTTTTTACCGGTTTACAAAAACGATATGAACTTCTAAACCCGGGAAACGGATCGGCTTCGTTTTACCGTTTTATTTTCCTTCGATTCGTTACACTGTGTATTTGTTTTCATTTTAACCGGTTTTTTATGTATCCTCGCTGCTGTTATCCCTTAATCCCCAAATAAAAATTTTTGCCCTTGTACGTAAAATTTTACCGAAATTAAGTTCATAAATTGTGTTGTTTTTGGATTTTTCCCACGGACTCTTGTGGGCAAACCCGGTGGTTGGGCGAAGCGATAAGCTTTTTTTTGGTGGGTAATTTCTTTTGCGGTGATGGAATCAAAAATTTTTATTAAATATTCACCCAAAGCTACCTTTATGGGGCGAGACGGTGCTCGAGCGATATTTTTACCCGGCTTACAAATACTTCGGTTGGTATTTGGGTTTCGTTAAAAATAACCCGGTTAAATTCGAAATAAGCCTGTCTTTTCTCCTTTTTTAAACAAAGCTTCGAAATGGCGAGAAGGCGACTTGATTACATACGTTTTTTTCTTGTTTAAGCTGTTCACCCTCTTTTAAGACCCAATAGTGGAAGGAAAAACCCCAAAAAAGCGTAAAATTTTGGGGGCCAAAAAAAAGTTTTTTTAACTGGGCTATTCCTCTCCCCCCCTTTTGAGGGGGAGTGGGGCTCAAATTTGAAAAAAAATTTTAAAAAATTTAATTTTTTTTGGAAACTTGGCCCTTTTTTTAAGATAAAAGGAAAGAAGTGGAGTTGTTTTATTTTGGGTTAGCATTTTGGGGTTGTATTATTGCACCCTCAGCAGGGGCGGCAAATTTGGGTCCCTTTCCATGTACCAAAAAAAAAGAAAGGGGGGGGGGGGTCTTCCCCCAGGGCGAGCCGAAATTTCTTATGGAAGGGGGGCCGAAATTTCATAATTTTTTAAGGAAATTTTGGGGGGCCCCCCCCCCCTCAAATTTCCCTTTTACTAAAAAAAACCTAAATTCAGCCAGTAAAAAAGGATCTTAACAAATCCAAAAGATGGCGTCAGAAGTTTTTTTTTGAGAGGGTCAAAGTGGATTGGGAGACTTGGAATCAGGGCGTCGTCAGAACAAAAATGGGGGGGGGGCATAAAAGAGGCCGTGGTTCGACCTTTTTTTGTTTTTTCGAAGGGGAAAAAGGGGGCGATGATTTTTTTTTCACCTGTAAAAAGGGGAGGGGGTAAAAAGGGACCCTTTTCCGCATTTTGCAAAATAGATGTAGAATTAAAAATTTTTTTTTCATGCCCGAAACGGGGGCAAAGTTTTAAAAAAATTGGATTTTAATGCCCTAAAAGACTTTTTTTCATGTTTGATGTTTTGAAATCCTATTGATTTAAGTGTAATGTAAATTTAAAAATACAACAAAATTGGGGGGGGGGCCCAAGGGGGGGGAGCATTTTTTTTCAGGGGGGGGGCCCGGGCCCCCCCTCTCCTTTTGGAAAACGCCCCCCCTTACTTGAATATCAAAGGGGAATATTTTTTTGACATTTGCTTAAACATTTTATAAAACTGTGATTTTTTTCTCCCCGAGCAAAGGGGGGAAAAGTTTTAAAAAAATTTGATTCTTAAGCTAAAAAAAAGTCACCTTTCACATAATTTCCTGACGTCAAGGGGGGGGGGGGGGAATTGAGACCCGAAAAACCCTTTCCCCCCGCCAAACCCAAGAGCAAATTTTGTACATGTACAGAAAAAGCGAGCACTGCTGTAGTGTAGATGCCGCCAATACCCTAGTGCTAAAACTACCAAAATGAAAAATTTTTAAATTTCATCAAATTTTTTTTAAACCTTTCGGCATCTACACCTTACTAGAACCCAACCCAAAATTTAAAAAATTTTTCATTAAAATAATTTTTCCCCAGTTTCCTTAAAAAAAATTCCTCAATTTTCTGATTTTTCACGTTTTTGGAGTTCGTAATTCGCGAGCTTTTGTCGTACGAATTTTCTTCATTTTTAATGAAAAAGTCAAAATAAAGGGGACCTTTTATCTTCTTGTTTTTTTCGTTTGAAACGCCCTTGAGAAAAACGCTTCAAAAACACGAAAATCTGGTCGAGCTTTTTTAGAATAAAAGAGTCTGTTGTCGGTTGCTTTTACAGTCTGCCCGTCGGGTAGGGCGGGGGAGTCGCGACCGCGACTCTTGATAAATTTTATTAAAAAACATTAATCCCATTTAAAAAATATTAAAAATTATAAAAAATTTTTGGAATTTCAAAAATTTTCAATCATCAAAAATTAAAAATTGGGAAAAACCAAAAATTAAAAATTTTTTCCCAAAATTTAAAAAAATTTTTTTAAAAAAAAAAAAAAAAAAAATAAAAAATTTTCCGAAAATTTCCAAAAAAAAAAAAAATTTTTCCAACCAAAAAAATTAAACTCGAAAAAAAAATAAAAAACGAAATAAAAATGACGGAAAGAACCGAACAAATACTACATAAAACACCTTGTGGGGAATAAATAAAATAAAAAATAAAAAAAAAACGGAAAAACTTTAAAAAAACGCCCAACCAGGCGAACGAGGGAAGGCCAAAGGGAAAAAGAAATCCAAAAAGGTTTTGGGGGGGGGGGGGGGGGGGGGGAAAAAAAAAAAAAAAGGGGGGGGGGGGGGGGGGGGGGGGGGGGGGTGGGGCCCTTTTGTTGGGGTTTTTTGGGGGGGGGGGGCGGGGGTGGGGGGTTTTGGGGTTTTGGGGGGGGGGGGGGTGGGGTTTGGGGAAAAAGGGGGGTGGGGGGGGGGGGGGGGGTGGGGGGGGGGGGGGGGGGGGGGGGGGGGGGGGGGGGGGGGGGGGGGGGGGGGGGGGGGGGTTTTTTTTTTTGGGGGGGGGGGGGGGGGGGGGGGGGGGGTTGGGGGGGGGGTGGGGGGGGGGTTTTTTTTGGGGTTTTGTTGGGTTGGGGGTGGGGGTTTTTTTTTTGGGTTTTTTGGGGTGGGGGGGGGGGGGGGGTTTTTTTTTCCCCCGGGGGAAAAAAAAATTTTGGAATTAAACTAAAACGGAAATGGTCCGGAAACTTTTTTGTCTCTTGTTTCAAAAAATTACTTTTTGGAATCTGGAACTCGATTTTGAGATTGTTTTCTTTGAAACCCCTTAAAAAATCTGCAGAGGGAGGGGGGAGATGCAAAAACCAAAATATCGGAAATTTTCATGTTGGTATAGAAATATAGATTTTTCGACATTCTAAAAACAATTTCGACTTCTGACGATCGTTTTCTTTTATTCAAAAAACTTGAATGGGGGATCTGATGAGAAAAAGTAAATTTCAAAATTTGTAAAATTTTTATGTTTGTTATCAAAATCCAAGTTTCTTGGTATACCAAAAGCGTTTCAATACCGAGTGTCTCCTGGTCACAAAATTCATGAGAGAGAGAGAGAAAGACGTTTCAACATTTCGTTCTTCAAAAAAGTTCTGTGATTTTGAATCAAAAATGTTAATGTTTCCCGATTTCTTAGATTTATAAATAAAACCCACAATGTACCTATGAGATTTTACATTGTCGAATTGCTTTGGCGTTCGAGGACAAAAACTTGTCAAACAAAGGAAATTTATTTCAAAAAATGATTTAAAAAGCTTAAATTTTTACTTTTGCCAAAAAATTGTCGAATCAAGGTAAAGGTTCGTGACTTTTTTGACTGGTATACAGTATGTATTGAAACGCATTTGAGATGGCAATGAACTTGGATTTTCATACTAAACATGAAAATTTTCCAACTTTTGAAGTCGACCACTTTTCAACCGATCTTTCCATTCGAGTTTTTTTAAAAAAAGTTCAGAGATCAAAATTGTTCTTAGGATGCCAAAAAATCGACATTTTGAAATCAAACTTGAAAATTTTCAACATTCTGAGTTTTGTTCCTTCGCCCTGTGTAGTAGGGTGGAGTGAAATCGGCCTTTTTTTCAACTTTTTTTTCAAATGAAAAGCCTGGGTATGGAAAAGTGGCCTTGATAGGAGTATAATCGTCCTCCAAAATTTCAGCTCCCGGGGTCAATGTTTAGGGGTGCCACCACAGCCGAGAAAAATGAAAAATAGTGAAAAATTTGTATGTTTCGCAATTTTATATTACTAATATTTTATCAAACGTAAAACAAACATAAAAATGCAATTATAGGTTAAACTAGGTTTTAGCATCGAATTTTGGCATAAATTGAGACGATTTTGAGGGGTGGTTCCGCGAGTTCTATCTTACTCCAGTCGATGAGATCGCTAAAATGTTCCGTTTTAAAATTAAAATCTGTTACATATTTTAAAAACTCGCACAAAAAATACTTTTCATTGAAAATTACTGATTTTCGTTGATCATTTCAGTAAAATCACCTACTTCTCAGTCAATTCCCATTTTTCAAAAAAAAAAAAATCAATAAGTGAAAAATTACTAATTTTTTAGTTGAATTTTTTTACACTGATTCAAAGAGGTAGAATTTTACTAGATTTAATTTGACTGATTCAGATTTAAAAAGTGTATTGTTTGTTTCAAAAATCTTGAAATTTTTTAATTTTTCTTTTTTCAAATCGGTGTATGCATTATCGCTGAAATAACAAATTACTCAATTATTTCACTGAATTTTGACGGCCCACCTTCATTTTAGCACCCATCTTACATAATTTATGGATGTGCTTATGATAGGATAAAATTGAAACTGTCGAAAATTTTTGTGTCTACGGTATCAAAAAACAGCTTTTCGGCATCTCAAATACGATTTCGAAATTGTTTTCTTTGAAACTATTTTAAGCGGCTACACACTGTTTATCAGTGAATTTTCACTGATTCGGAATGAGAGGGTACGTTGCATTTGGTAGCAATATTTTGTGAATCATGTGAATCCTACAAAATAAAGTCATTAAAAAGTCCTGATTTCAAGAGAGTGGAAATTAAAATCGAGAAAAAAGTGTGAAAATATAACGAAATCAGCTTAAAATGACTCCCAAAAATCGAAATATCCTAAAAATTCATAAAAATTGAAAAATTATTACTTATTCTAAAAATAATAACTTTTTTGGAGTGTAGAACTTTTTTAGATTTTTAAAATTAATTTAAATGAATAAAAACGAATTTTTTAGTTGTTAGGGTGGGGAGGGGTAGAGTGTCTACTAGTAAGAAAAACAAGGAAATGCAGAAATTAGCAAGATTAAAAAAATTTTAGGGTAAAAAACAAGAATTTTCAATGTTTTGCTCTTCCTAGAATTTTTTAATTGAAGGGTAAATAGAGGGAATGTTTTTTGGGCAAGTTTGGAGCAATGAAAATGGTATGAAAATGGCAAGAAAAATTCAGAAAATTTTATGACTTCCCGTTTTTGAGATCCAGTGAACACCTTGGATGAGGGAAGGGTTCATTATCTTTTAAAGACGTCAAAATCTTCATGATTCTTTGAATGAATGACTTGAGTGAATGGACAATCTTCTACAAACCATAATTTTAAGATTTGGCTGCTGAAAGATTATACATGGTAGGATAACTAGACAACTGGTTAGTTAGACTGTGAGGAGGGCAGACAGAGACTTTTGAATGATTGGATGATTAAGTAATAAACAGGCTTCCTAGTTTTTCAATAATATTTTTACTAATTTTTCAAGTGCAAATGACTGAAATTAGAAAAAGGATTGTACTTCGAACGAATTTTTATTTCCAATATTCTGAAGCTTCTAAAACTCTTTTTTCATTTTTTCAAAACATTCTTCAAATGTTCTCTGCTTTTGATTTAGAATTCCTGATTTTTTCCTTAAAATTTCCGAACAAATTTAAAAATGAAATTTGAAACATCTTTTTTCAACCTCGTCGTGTTGTAAAAATTTAAATCAAAAATTTTTTTATGAGAATGTGTTTTGAAAAATTAATATTGTTTAAAGTTCTGTTAAATTTCATAAAAATGTAAATATAACTTATACCTAGAATAAAACGTTCGTTCGGGTGTTCCAAACTTCTGGAAAAAGATTAAATCCAGAAAATATTTGTTTGCTTCAACTGAAGGTAAAAATACGTAGTTACCTATTATTATTTCTTAAACTTGGTATCGCTTCGTTCATTAATTGTTGAATGTTTAGAAATTAATTAAATCCACATTGAGAAAATTTTACAAGAACTTACCATCGAAGAGACGGTAATGGATGGCCCTTGTTAATGGACAAGCAAGTACATTAACGACTTCCCGAAAATTCTTATTTTCTTAATTTCCTTCAGATCTTCAGAGCGCGAGCGTCCAAATAAATCTAAAATCGTTAATAATTTTCAAAATATGGTCGGAATTAAAAATATGTATTATAAAGTTTTGATGAAATGTGATGAAAATTGTGAAAATTAATAAAAAGATCATAAAATTTGTTGAGAATATCTATTCAACATTTGTTTACCCATTCCAGAGCTTTCAAAAACTAACCCTTCTCGAACCCAGTTTTCGACCCAGGACTAAAGTTACAGTCAAATTTCGAATTCAATTCTCGAAATTTGATTTTAACGATCTTAGATTGCTAACGATCCTAAAATGAAAAAATGAAAACTCTTAAATCAGATCTAAAACCTAATTTTCCATTCCCATGTTAAGACTGTTAGGAGCAAAATCGAAAAACTTTTTTGATTTCACCCCACAGAATTTAAGGTCTCTAAATACCAAAAACGATCCGTTAACACTACCAAAATTTCAAAAACACATGGAGGGTTCTGAACAGTGGCGCACCCAAGGAGGAGCTCAGGGAGCTGGAGCCCCCTCCCCTAAACACGGCCAGGAGATTTTTTTTATCATAAAAATGTCAAAGAAGAGTATGATTTAAAAAAAAATCGCTTTGAATCAGTTGAATTTGCTAAAATTCTGTTTTTTTTATCAGTAAAATAATTTCCATTGAAAATGAGTGATTTTTGATCACAAATTACTAATTTTTCAGTCAATGTCCCATTTATCAGAAAAAATCAGTAATTTTGACCTTCAAAAATCATTAAATGTCACCATTTTTCATTTTTTCTTCGCTCGAATCTGTAGGTATATATTATTTGCCTACTGAAAATATCCCAACTACTCCAGCCCCACTGAAATAACGTGTAACTTCATTTCTTAATTGAATTCCCCCCCCCCCCCATTTTTTCTCAAAATCTGAGCCTTCCTTACACAACTTCTGGGTGCGCCTGTGGTTCTGAATTTCATTTCCTAAAACCCAAATCATCAATTTTTCCTTGGAAAGTACCATATTTGCCTAAATTCGGAAATTTACCCCCTCCACCCAATTAAATTACATCAGAAAGGGATTTTCGAAGCATTGAAATATGAAAAAATGTCTCTTTAGGATATTCAAAATTCAATTTTTGCAAAAATTTGTCCTCGTTTCGCTCGAGCATGAACAAAATTTCGATGTGAACTTTTTGAGGCGACAGCGTAAAAAAAGCTCCCTTTACCCCCTCCCTCATATTTCTGGTATTTCAAGTTGCCATGCTCATTTTGTACGCTCCCAAAAAAATACTTCCGACGCAACGCCGCGCCACTGTTTACAATAATTTGATAACTTTCCAAAAATTAAAGGCATTTCGAATGCCACATCTTCAATATCACAGCTTTCAAAAATAATACGGGTTTTGGGGCATTAAAAATCAAAAATTGTGTTTTTCCACAAAGATTATTTTACTTTGAGAATTCATATCTTCCCTCCAAAGGGTCCAGGGGACTAAAATACTTCTCTGGGAGATCCCTCACTCAACGTAAACAACTCCATCTTATTCAACAAACCAGCTCAGCAAAAATTGAATCTTCGAAGTTCGAAATAAAATTCAGCAGGAAAATTTCCACCACCCTCGAATAGCGCCAGCGAAGAAAAATCGACAAGAAATTCCAATCCACTCTACACCCTCATTACACCAAACCGAAAGCTTTCGATTAATTGCCACATATCTGTATAGCGCTATACGATCCAGGGCACTAAAAAACCATTTCAACGCACGTCTTTC
>JAVBJF010000125.1:600000-964565 GCA_033439095.1 Pseudococcus viburni
AACCTCCCCCCACCCCCTCCTATGGGGTTTGGCGATTGCCTCCCGGTCTCAAAAAATTGCTTAGGATGTCCTTGTACACCACACCAAATATCACAACTCCCATCATTATTTGCCGTTTATGTCCAAAAAAATGCAATTTGCCACTGGACTAAAAGGAGAGTGAAGATGGAAGGCTGATCTCAAATTTTTGAAATTGTTTTAAATTTCATACTAAAAAAAGTTCTATTTCAATTATTTAGTCAGAAGAAATTTTGAAAAACGAAGTTGAAATATTTTTTTTAAATTCAAAGTTCAACAAAAATTGAGGAAAAACTTGAAAATAATTGGAAAAATTTTCAAATTAAGAAAAATTGAAAGAAAATGAAAAAACCAAGTTCAAAAAATTTGATTGAAAAAATGCAGTGTTAAAAATTTTTTCAACTTGGATTTCTTCAATTTTTTTTCAAATCTATAATTTTTAAAATTTCTGTCAACTCAAAAATGGCCAAGAGGGTCTAGAGAAAAAATAACCCCAAATTTGAAATCCTCGACCTAAATAACCTATAATTCATACCATGCCGATTTTTAAAATTTTCCCCAAATTTGGTGTCGGTATCGCCCTCTTGAGGGTTTAGAGAAAAAATAACCCCAAATTCGAAAACCTCGACCTAAAAAACCTAGAATTTCATACCCACGTCGATTTTTTCCGATTTTACCAAAGTTTGGTGTTGGTATTGCCCCGCTTTGAGGACCTAGAGAAAAAACAACCTCAAATTCGAAATCCTCGACCTAAAAAACCTAGAATTTCACACCCATGTCGATTTTTTTTCAATTTTTCTCAAAATGGTGTCCGCACTGCCGCCCCTCGAGGTTTGAGAGAATTTTTTTTTAAATCAACATTTAAACAAAGGCCCGCTCCGATTTTTGATTCCCCCCTGATGGTGTTCCCTGATGTAAAAAATTATGGAAAAATTATTTACCCCCTCCTCTTCTTCCCTTTCGGAGCTATGGTCATTTTAATGCATTATTCTCTAGAATTCCGTTGAAATTAAAAACTCTTCAGAGTAATGCATTAAAATGACCACAGCTCCGAAAGGGAAGAAGCGGAGGGGGTAAATAATTTTTCCAGAATTCTTTTCATCAAGAGACATCATCGTGGGAACGAGTTTGAAAGTCGAAGCGGGGACTAAATTCACTACTTGTACGGATAATTGGATATACTCATTTGAAATTATTTGGAACAATTTTGAGTCGTAAGAAATTTTAAAAAGTAAGAAATCGAAAAAAAAAACTTTAAAAATCAAAACTGAGAAAATGTTGACGCAACTTCAATTTCTTCCTTTTTTCAATTTTATATTTTTAAAAGTTTTTTCCAACTCCAAAACAATAATTTGAGGCAAATGTAAAAAATGATAAAATTTGTACTCGAAAAAAATTTGAAAAATCAGTTTGATGAATTTTTAAAAAATTTGAAGTAAAAAAAATTTTTAATGGAAAAATTTTAAAATTGGATGCAGCTTTTTTTTAAAAAAAGTAGAAAAATTGAAAAACTTCAAAAGCTTGAAATATACGTAGTTAACGATTATTACCCCAAATGACCATACAGCATCAGAAAGGGATCAAAAGGACAATTCTACAGAACGTCAGTAAATCCTCAAAACGATTTTTTCGGGGACCTCCACTCAGAAATCATAATCCAAGTCTGAAATTATTCACCAAAATCACGATCCAAATCAAGCCCATCACTAAAATTACCTCCTAAATAGAAATTTTTCAAAAACTTCGGCCTTCGGCCTTGCTACGCTCGGCCTTGGTGTATTTTTCTTTCCATAATTTTAAAATAATTCAAATCCTCAAAGTGATTTCATTCGTATTTTTCCTCAAAGTCATTTCAACTACTTTTACTACATGCTATCATCTTGAAACTCATTTTCGAATTTTCGATGTTTGAAAACCAAAATTTTCAAAACCATTGGCTTCGTTGCGCTCGGCCTTACCATATTTTTTCTGTTAATGTAAAAGTGGCCAATTTTTCATTCAAGTTTATTAATCCAAAATATTGTTTTATTGCACCTTAAATTTGAGGTTTTCTGAAATTTTTGCCCTCGCTTCGCTCGGGCCAATTTAATTTCTCTCGTATTCATATTAAAACTGCATAAGTACAAAATATTTTTTATTAGATTTGAAATTTTCTTGAAATTTTTTACCCTCGCTTCGCTCGAGACAAATAAGACAATTCCGTGGGTTTTTTCATCTACATACAATGAAATTGATCAGGGAAAAAATTTGAGATGGTAACATTTTTTTGTTATCATCATTTTTGAATCTGTTTTTATACCAAAAAAGTTGTAAGTGCTATTCCTAAATATTTTTTTAATGAATATTGCTTCCGTGCAATATTTTGAGAAAAATTAGCACTGATAGAGTTTTGGAAAAAATTGATTGGAAAATTTGAAGTTTTCACCCCCTCCTCCCCCCGAGCATATCGCTTCGGAAGACCTCTGCCATTGGGAGAAGAAGCAGGAAATTATCAATCTGCGCGAGTAACGAGATAACGACCATCCGGTTCACAGACGTACAGAGATTACATCGAAATACGTTAAGCCAAAAGGTGGAACCATTTGTTCGGCCCGAGAGGGGGTAGGATGAAAAAACTGAATACATATTCGAATTCAGCACCTTCGAATCAGTATAAATCTATGTGTTACTCTGTATAGTCCAGTAAATTAGCACTCCATAGGGAAAGACTGAGTGGCCAACCGATGTTTGACTCTAATGGTCCAGTTTGATGCCCTGAACACGAATCTGAGGTGTCCGGTCGCGTCGGGTGCGCGGAAGTCCCCCAAATTGTGGACCTTTGCCCCCAAATCAGGTTTTTGACCCATATCTGCCAAAATATTATTTTTCCAGACCTTTTAAATATGATATTCGTTAATTGGGAGGGGGGGAATTTTTCACATGATGTACTTACATCCCGAAATTTCTCATAAAAAAAATATAAAATGCATGCGGTCCAATGATTTTTTTTCGAATTCACTAGATACTTTTTACGAAATTTTTAGATGCTCCTCCTTCAAGCCCAAAAAAATATTCAAATTCAATTCTGAAAATTTTCAAGCCCACCCAACTCCCCCTCACCACAAAAATTTGAAAATCTGAATTGATTACCTACAGAAAAAATGCCAAATTAAAAAGGAAAAACCAAGTATTCTAACGCAAAATTAAGTTTGAAAAATGAAAAAAATATGCCAGGATGTCTACCAAATCAAGCAAATGAAAATCCGGATTTTCCGGGCTAAAAATTCAAAAATTTCTTCACATTTTATCCCCCCCTCTCATGAAAAACACATGCCTCAAATTTATAAATTCACGCAATCCCCTGCCATTTTTCAGTACCTAAGCACCAATAAATAAAAAAGTCAATGAGGAGGTAAAATATAAATTATTTTATGGAAATAGAGAAATGTGTTAAGCCCGAGCGAAGCGAGGGCGAAAATTTTTGTGAAAAAATATCTTCAAAAGATGAAAATTCACCACTTTTCCCTCATTCATATTTTTCAAAAAATGGTCAATAATTTTGAATTCTGTAAGTTCTATTCCCGCTACTTGTAAAAAGAAGGAGTTTAAAGTACCCCCCTCCCCCCGAGCCCGAGGGGAAATTTTTTTTTGAATAAATACATGCATTTTCTGTATCAATTTTATTGTATGTAAGTACATTACGGTCAACAAAAAATTACGAATAAAAAATCAGATAAAAGACGTAATAATCCGGCCAAAGCGAAGCGAGGGCGAATTTTTTTGAAAAATTTATAATAAAATACCTAAGCAAAGAAACACTTTTTTGAATGATTCATCTTTTTTTTTGAATTTTCGAAAAATTCCAGAGAAAATTCCAAAATTCCCTGACTTTTCCAGACCACCAAAATTCCCTGACTTTTCCCGGTTTTCCAGAGAATGGACACCATGAAGTTGGGTAATATGGTAAAAAATCGCTATTGCATGAAAATTACAAGGCCTAGCCGTTTTGTGGACCAGAGAGAGGTTATTTGAATGGATAATGAACCAACAGGGGAACTACCAAAAAAAAATGAGTGCAATTGGAAAACCAGACTTCTTTTTGGGTTCGAGTTGATGCAGAATGGCCCATCATTAAAAACAAAACTTTCGAAACTAAGAAATGAAAGTAAATGACTAAGGGAAAAATTATATCTTTGATACTTTCGTACCATTTCAAACCTAAAAACAACCTTATCTATCAGTTTTTCCATTTAAATTCATACTTGTACCATTTCAATGAAAATTTTAAAATGTTAGGTATTAAATCTTACCTGTTGAAGCGTAGACCGAAGTAACCCAGTACTATCGAATCGATTTCACACTAATCCAGTTAAACAAATTAAAAATGACTATTATTTTCGAGTTTCTTACTAAATTCTACAGCTAGATTCACTGGTAAAAAAAACTGTACCAATTTTATATCAATTCTCTAGATAAAAGTTTGAAGGATGAAAAAAATATGAACAACACCCGAGATGACACGCGATGGAGCAGCGTGAAAACCACTCATTGGTATAGGTACCAGAGTACATTCTATAGAAAAGCGAACGTGTTCAGGTTCAGCAAAAGTACTGGTAGTTTTGTTTTCTTATCAACTTCGCGTTTCTCAATTCAAACAGTTCAGAAGCTGCGCATTGCATGAAGCGTGGGTGGTTTTTTTGTAGATCAGGTACCAGGAGAGAAACGAGACATGAGGAAACCGGTTCATGGAATTGTTCTGCCGATCGCTTTCTAAAGCTGTACACGATAGGTGCATACATACATACTTATAAGAAGACAAGGCGACGAAAGAGAAGAGTAACTAACTGTATCATTAAGGACGAAGGGAGGAGGTTGAAAGGTGGTAGTTTCTTGGAAAGGAATGTGGCATGCGTTCGCGTTCACCCTATTGTGTGTAGATCGTAAACTAGAGTACAGTGACGTAGCCAGGATTTTGTCGAGGGGGGGGGGCAAGAACGAGATTTTATGTCAAATTTTCTGTGGTTGTTTTGAAACATAGCAAGTATTTTTTCACTACATATTTTCAGTGGCGTAGCCAGTCTCATTGAGGAGGGGGAGGGGGTGTCAGAGCTTTCAGAAAAAAGATCGACGTGGGGTTCGAAAATTTTTCATCAACTCAATAAATTACACGTGTGTAGGCCTGGTATAAAATCTAACGAACCAATAGCCCAACAAGTGGGTTTCTGGGGTTTTCGTGGTCGCTAAAGTCGATTTTTATAATCATTTAACCCCTGGACCCAAATTGGACCCCAAAAGAGGGGGTTTAAAAATTTGTGAAAAATTTTCGAATGCTGCGTCGATCTTTTTTCTTTTTGCATTAGCTCGGCCCCAAGACCGCGTAGAAAAATTGTAAAAAAAGGAAAATGTTCGTCTTTTAACGCTCTACGACGTTTGTTTGAACCAATTTTTCGAAATTTTCACTGTAGCTGAGATATTTCAGGGGGAAAATGCAACTTTTTCTACAGGGGTCCACCCCCCTACTTTGAGATGAGGGGTCGGTTGTTCATTTTTCTTATTCTACATAGTAATAGGATGTACTATGCAAAAGAGCCGCTCCTAAAAGTCGATTAACCCGATTTTTGGTGATTTTTTCTGATAATGGAAAATTTTCTAAATTGATTTTTTTTTTGAAGCCCTTACCTCCCTCCCATGACGTCTTAGGAAAAAATTGTAAATAACAAAATTGTTTGTTTTTTTATTCTCTACAATTTTTGTTCCAAGTATTTTTTCGTAAATACGTAATTTTGAAAGTTATAGCCGAAAAACGAAAATTTGAACCCCCTCACCACCAAAAGGCGGTCAAAATATTCACCGATTTTAGGGAAAGTCGGGTATGTTGAAATACACCCTCTACAAAGCTTATATACGAACTTTCCCGTTTCCGGGAATTTTTTTTGGCTTTTGGCTTTTTTTAAGCTAAATTGTCCATACTATAAATTAAATAGGAAATAATTCAGGAAATTACATCAAAACATTTACTGATTAGATCGATTGAAAACCGTATTCCAAAAGTTTTTGCAAACTAGGTTCATCGTTTCGGCTCGACACAGCTTGAAAAATTTTCTCAACATTAGATGACGACCTTCTGCTGGATTTATACATCTTCACTTTTCCGTCACTTATCAAGGTCAACTTGAGATATTCATCTAAAGCGACAAGAATCGTTTCATCAAACTGGAATTTTCGCTTCTCAGTGTATTTCTCGTTCAAAGCGTTGAAAACTTTATCAAATATGGTATCAAGAAAAACTTCGATTTCATACTCGGGTATGGCTCTGTCGCCATCTCCGACACACCATTTTAAAAAGCAATGGGAACTTTTTGTTTTGATAAATGTCTCACACCAAAAGCCATCACGAGTTTCTAACGTTGATCGAAAAAAGTGAAACCAAACACGCTTCAAAGTATCTACTTCAACTACATCGAATTCAGATTCTACTATTTTAATCAAATGAGTCATATCGTGACTGATAACGTCCGAGGATTTGAAACAACCGGAGTGCCACGAGATGATTAATTGTTTTCTCGTTCGCGCGGCCAACGGGTCGTTTTCTGGATATATTTCGTCGATAAACGTTCTCAATGTACACCAATCATGTTCATGGAACGTGAAGTTAAATGTTTTAGATTTTAGTAACTCTTTCTTGAATTTTCGTACCTCGTCCGGGGAGGTGCAGTAGAAATCCAATATCATGTTCAAATGGTCGAGATTCGATTCATATAATAAATCAACGCAGATTTTCTTCATTTTGTCAGATTCTACGACCATTTTTTTGAAATTCGAACGTTCATCCTTATTAGGCAAACACACCTTCAGCACTTCATTCATGGAATGATGATCGGCGATACGGAGTCCAAAATTTACTGCACGTTTTAGAATTGATTCTTTTCTGAACTCCATATCTTGCAGCGATAATATTCTGCATAGAAATATAAAACCACTTTGCGAAGTAGAAGGTAGAATTACAAAATTACCAAAACGATTCCACACCAAATTTTTGAGTCTTTCTGCTGCGGCGATTTTAAACTGATCAGAAACTGAATCCCATACATGAATCAGCCAGCCCATCCATTCTTCTGCTTTGAATCTAAAATCAATCAGACTTTTGACAATCTCGACAAAATTACTAACGCTTATTAAATCTTTGTAATATGTCCAAATCCAACAAACAGGTTTCAAGGAACCTCCATATCTAATTAACATAGATATAACGTCCATAAGTTTCTTGGACAATAAATGACATTGTAGTTCATAAGATACGGTCATAAAAAATTGTGCCACGTTATAGGTTCGACCCAGGAAGTACTCTACACTTATTTCCATGCCATTATTAACCATTTCCATTTCATCATTGTCATAAAAATATTTTAATATCGTTCCGGCCACTCTTATTTGCCAATCTTTACTCATACGTTGCCAAAAATACTGGAAGGGTATCCATTTTTTAGGACCGAAACTCATAACAACTTCAGCGTACATCGGAGTTAGGTGGTACTCATTTTTGGCGTAATAATACCAATACTCAATTAACTTATCACATTTCGCCCACTCCTGTTCCAGAAGATTTTCCGGAAGAGAATCCACAGCAAACTTGACGATCTCATCTTCCAGACAGTATTCGCACATAATGGCAAACTTTTGAACGTTACTAAGCTCACCAGTAGTAGATAAAGTTCGCCTGGCACTTCGTTCGCAATCAATTTTACCATCGATCGACCAAACGCACCAATTCGGATCATTTAATTCCACACCGATGCGATTTAATTCGCCTGACCACTTTTGCATTTCATTTTTAATACCAATGAGTGCGATTTTGATCAGCTTTTCAGTCGATTTCGGCATATTTAAGGTTTCCACGAGTACGCCGCAATCTTTCTTGTAAATATCCGACATCCTGATCCGGGATCATAAGAAATAATCCTGCCATTTGAAGTCATTATTATGTTTCAAACGGAAGAAATGACTGTGCCATATGGAGAGAGCTACTTGGTAAGATGTTATCTCTTGTAAGGTTGGAATATCGACGCTGTACACGAGGCGATTTTCATGAGATCCGCGTCCTTCCATATTTTCTGTTTGGTAAATCGAGTTGATCGAGTATAATCTGAAATCAAAATTTCATCTATAGCCCAGGAATTATAGCAAAATTTTTACGCGAACCTCGGAATCGTTGGGCGAAAGCTGAATTTTACATTATTCGTACATAATAGCCTACCAAACATACTCCTAAAAGTTGCACCCCCCCAACTCGCCGGCTACCACCGCAAGAGGTCAATAACCTTTGCGAATATACGTTTTTCGACTGTAGCGCTGAAAGGAAGGGTCGGAGAGGGAAGAGTGGTGAAATAAAAAATGTTCTACGCAAAATTTCCTACAAACTTGACCGGTTCAGTTGTTCTCAAAATTGCAACATTCGACTTACAGTGGGGGTTAAACTTTTTCAACTTGGAAAAAAATGTTGAAAATTTTTTTTTTTGTAATTTGAAGTTAGGAGGGGCTCAAAAATATATTGTCAAAAATTGCATCCGGCAACTTGTGAGCCACCCCCGTATGAGGTCAATAACCTTTGCGAATATACGTTTTTTGACTGTAGCGCTGAAAGGAAGGGTCGGAGAGGGAAAAGTGGTGAAATAAAAAATGTTGTACGTAAAATTTCCTACAAACTTGACCGGTTCAGTTGTTCTCAAAATTGCGACATTCGACTTACAGTGGGGGGTAAACTTTTTCAACTTTGAAAAAATTTGAAATAATTGATAATTTCCCGTGTAATTTTAAATTAGAATGGGCTCAGAAATATACTGTCAAAAGTTGCACCCGGCAATTACACGGGAAATTATCAATTTTTTCAAGTTTTTTCAAAGTTGAAAAAGTTAAACCCCCACTGTAAGTGTAATGTCGCAATTTTGAGAACAACTGAACTGGTCAAGTTTGTAGGAAATTTTACGTAGAAAAATTTTTATTTCACCATTTTCCCCTCTCTGACCCTTCCATTTGGCGCTACAGTCAAAAAACGTATATCCGCAAAGGTTATTGACCTCATACGGGGGAGGTTCGTAAGTTGCGGGGGGGGAGGGCTTTTGACATTATATTTTTGAGCCCATTCTAATTTAAAATCACACGGGAAATTATCAATTTTTTCAAATTTTTTCAAAGTTGAAAAAGTTTACCCCCCACTGTAAGTCGAATGTTGCAATTTTGAGAACAACTGAACCGGTCAAGTTTGTAGGAAATTTCACGAACAACATTTTTCATTTCACCACTGTTCCCTTTCCGACCCTTTCTTTTGGCGCTACAGTCAAAAAACGTATATCCGCAGGGGTTATTGACCTCACACCAGGGTGGCTCACAAGTTGCCGGATGCAACTTTTGACAATATATTTTTGAGCCCCTCCTAACTTCAAATTACAAAAAAAAATTAATTTTTTCAACATTTTT
Organism: Pseudococcus viburni; assembly: GCA_033439095.1. Lineage (NCBI taxonomy): Eukaryota > Metazoa > Arthropoda > Insecta > Hemiptera > Pseudococcidae > Pseudococcus > Pseudococcus viburni. The sequence continues at coordinate 609,472 of JAVBJF010000125.1, forward strand.
TTCCAAGTTGAAAAAGTTTAACCCCCACTGTAAGTCGAATGTTGCAATTTTGAGAACAACTGAACCGGTCAAGTTTGTAGGAAACTTTGCGTAGAACATTTTTTATTTCACCACTTTTCCCTCTCCGACCCTTCCTTTCAGCGCTACAGTTAAAAAACGTATATTCGCAAAGGTTATTGACCTCTTGCGGGGGTAGCCGGCGAGTTGGGGGGTGCTACTTTTAGGAGTATGTTTGGTAGGCTATTATGTACAAATAATGTAAAATTCAGCTTTCCCCCAACGATTCCGAGGTTCGCGTAAAAATTTTGCTATATTTCCTGGGCTACCAGTAGTCCAGTCAAATTAGCTCATATGAGAGCCAAACTTGGAATAAATTAGAGGAAAAATTTTTTTTGAGCCAAAGTACTCAGGAAGGTATCCTAATCAACATACAAAAACCCGGACAAAATCGGCTCGGTGCATTTCCCCCCAGGTCCACATTTTTGCCCCCAAAATCAGTTTTTTGCATTTTTCTCGTTTCCTGTCACTTTTTTTGAATAATTAGCTCTATACAATTTTGAAGAGCGTAAAATTACACATAAAATTGATTCTATGAAAATTTTTGTACGAACCCCCCTACACGAGATACGTCCCTCCCCACTATACCTTTCGTTTTTTATCGTATGAAATTGCTGTTTTAGCGATGTTATTTTGAACAAATTATGTAATAATATTTATAATTTGTTGGATGACGTTAGGGGGGGGGGGGGCAACTGTTTTTATTGTGAAGCATGCGGTTATCTATTCTCCCCCCCCCCCCCCCATATCGGAAACAGTCGCAAACTACAAATTTTTCAAAAAAAAAACGGCTTTTATGAAAGAATTATGAAAGCTGGTATGATGAGCAACGAATCAAAATAAAATTTTTGAGAACGAGGGCCACTCAAAATTTACCATAGGGGATACGAGGAGGGTGGTCTTTTGAGGCTCCAGCCTCTGTATGTGGTAAGGTTGGGCAATGTCGGCGTTATTTGTGTCAATTTTGTATATTTCGAACTCCCTGAACAAGAATATGCCATTGCTTACGAAATCTGGCGACTAGGATTGTCCAAAATTTCGAATTGTAAGCCAATTACCAATCTTTATTTTTAAAAATGCCCTAAAATCACAGTCATTTGCCCCTACACTTTACGCAACGGTCATGAAAGGTCAGGAACGAATTTTCAATACGGTATTCGGATAGTAGAAGTCAACCCCAATTTATGGACCCCCATCCAAGGTTCTCACGTTTTCATGGAGAGGAGTAGGAGTACTACCATATTCTCAATTTCGACAATTTTTAGTTTTATACGTTTTTTAAAAAATATTTTGGTCTCTGTGCGTTGGTTGTATAAACGATTGTGAATTATATTAAATGTGCTGCTATGACCAGTCGACGCCTTGACCAACAAATAGGCATAGGTGAGTGAATGTGGCCAGAATGGGTGTTCGAAATTTCGTCAAAATGGTAGGTTTGTTTCCGATATTGGGGGGGGGGGGAGGAGGAGAATAGATAACCGCATGCTTCACAATAAAAACAGTTGCCCCCCCCCCCTAACGTCATCCAACAAATTATACCTATTATTACATATTTTGTTCAAAATAATATCGCTAAAACAGCAATTTCATACGATAAAAAACCAAAGGTATAATGGGGAGAGACGTATCTCGTGTAGGGGGGTTCGTACAAAAATTTTCATAGAATCAATTTTATGTGTAATTTTACGCTCTTCAAAATTGTATAGAACTAATTATTCAAAAAAAGTGACAGGAAACGAGAAAAATGCAAAAAACTGATTTGGGGGCAAAAATATGGACCTGGGGGGAAATGCACCGAGCCGATTTTGTCCGGGTTTTTGTATGTTGATTAGGATACCTTCCTGAGTACTTTGGCTCAAAAAAAAATTTCCCCCTAATTTATTCAAAGTTCGGCTCTCATATGAGCTAATTGTAAATTTTTTCATATTTGTGTTCACTTAGTCATTTTTATCGCTGTTTTGGTAAAACTGGTGGCCTCGTAGGGTTCTGAAACCCACTTTTTCGGATTCTACACAAAATTTCCTACCAGTTTAAAAAAAAATTAACATTTTTCGAGCATAAATACGTTTTTTCACGAAAAAAATCGTTCAAAAACTTTTTTCTCAAAACTATGTTTTTTCAACTTCACTTTTCAAAACGTCATAACTCCGCGAATTTTTTACGAAAAAGGCTCGCTAATAGCTCATTCGAAAGGTAATTTTATCTAGTTTCAGAATATGACAATAACTCAATTTTGACATTTGCGGCAATGTTGTACCTTTTCTTGTGGAATGCCACATATGTTGAAAGCCTTGACTGAAATATCCAAAATTATGCTTTATGGCCAAATTATGGAAAAACAAACAAGGGCTTATTTTACTCAAAATTTCATGAATCGCAAAGATTCGATCGATATGCGCAATCATCTTTCATGTAGCAAAACATCCAATTGCATAAAAATTCGATCCCTATTCGTAACTTTTTATTAAAATGTCAATGAATTTGAATTTTTTTCAACATTTTAAAATCCTTTTCCTTTTGTTTTCTCATTTTAAATAATATTTTCATTTTTTCAAAACATACCTGTGGCGCCGGATTCGAAACTATCTCGGAAGATGAAAGTAAACCGAAAAAGTTTAGCAGAAACACAACATTCACTAGAAAAGTGTATTTTAATACAAGTTCACGTAAAACGATACCTACTCACTGTTGGAACACAATAGTAGTGCCTGTTGATAGAACGAATTAATAATTTCGAATGAATATTGTTGAAACTTAAAGCTAGAACTGATGCATATTACCGGGTGCTCGATTAATTCTGGAAAAAATCGTAAGTTGGCTACACTTCATTCGATTTGTTTAATTGAAAGAAGTATTGCCAACTTACGATTTTTGACATAAAAAGTATCGGGGGGGAGCCATAATTAATCGAGCACCCGGTACGTAGGTATCTACTGATAAATGGTGAGTAATTCGGAGATTTCATCGTCATTATCATATATAACATGTTAAAAACCTTGCCACATTTCGCCAGCTACGTCAATTTTTTTTTAATGTTCTTATCAAAGTGTAGATATGTCATCGAGGAAAAAAAAATCGAAATTTTAATATTTGAGGCACAAATTCCCCCAAGCGTAGCTCGGCTGCAATGAAAAATTCGAAAAATTGGTTCAAACAAACGTTGTAGAGCGTGAAGAGACGAACATTTTCCTTTTTTATTTTTTTCGTGGTCTTGGAGGCGAGCTATTGCAAAAAGAAAAAAAAAACGATTTGTTGGGGGTATTGTCATTTTTTTTACCTATTTCTACACGATTTTTGAACCCTCCACTTTTGGGACCCAATTTGGGTTCAGCGGGGGGTCAATTTATTATAAAAATCGAGTTAAGCGGACCCGAAAATCCCAGAAAGTCACTAGTTCGACTATTGGTTCGCTACATTTCAAATGTACGTACCAGGCATACACATGTGTAATTTATTGAGGTAATGAAAAATTTTCAAACGCCGTTTTTTTTCCTTTTTGCAATAGCTCGCCTCCAAGACCACGTAGAAAAAAAATAAAAAAAGGAAAATGTTCGTCTTTTCACGCTCTACAACGTTTGTTTGAACCAATTTTTCGAATTCTTCATTGCAGCCGAGCTACGCTTGGGGGAAAATGCGACTTTTCCTGCGGAGGGTCCACCCCCCACTTCGTGATCTGGGGTCCGTTATACATTTTTCTTATTCTATGTAGTAATAGGATGTAACTATCGATTAACCCGATTTTTCGTAATTATTTCAGTTAATTGGAAATTTTCAAATTGTGATTTCTTCAAAGGCCCTAGCTCCCTTCCACGACGTCCTAGGGAAAAATTGTAAATAACAAAATTGTTCGTTTTTTGATGCTCTACAACTTTTGTTTCAACCTTTTTTTTCATAAGTGTGTAATTTCGAAAGTTGAAGGCAAAAAACTGATTTTGAGGGGGCTGTGACATCGAAAAAAGTGACTTGGGGGGGGGGGGGATCAGGGAGGTCTTTCAGTATTGTTATAGAATAGACCCTTTTCTACAGAATAAACCAAAAACCGATTTTATAGCAATTTGTTGGGGTATGGCCATTTTTTCCCTTATTTCTGCTGTACTATAAGCTCTGTTTAAGAGAAGGCGTTTCTGTTAGTGTTGGGAATAATCGATTAATCGGACTTCGATTTTTTAAGTAATCGATAAATTGAAAAACTTCGGGCGATTATTTTCTACAATCGATTAATCGTTTTTTCCGATTATTTTGACCGATTAATCGCATTTTTCGATTAATCGATTTTTAATTGCCCCAATTATCAGCCTAAAGTAGCCTGAATTTGACAAATTTGTGCCATCATATAATTGAAATGCCTTCAACTTTTCACGAAACGGTGTTTTTTTTTCGAATTTGGAAACATTTAAGTGTGTTTTCGACGGAAATTCAAAAATTTCAAAATAATCGATTAATCGAGCGATTATATATTATTACAAAAAACGACATTTCGATAGGTATGTACTGAATTTTCGTCGAGTCAGATACAAGTGAAGAATACACTAACAATGAATATTAATAAACAAACAATTTTTAAATTAATGATTTGTACATCACGGAGTCAGGTATTCAGGGGTGCTGCGAACCCCCGGAGTCAACGACGAGGACCCCCAAATTTTCCAAGTAGGCCCCCCATTTTCACAAATTTCCTCATTTTTTACGAACTTGGGGGGGGGGACAGAAAAATACAATACCACCAAAATTTTTGGGCAAAGAAGTGGTTGTTTTTGAGAAAAAAAGTAACCCTTCTGATAAGAAATTACTCGTAGAACGCGATTTCGTAAACATTTTCCAACTTTGAGGCATATTCGAGGAAATATTTGCAAAATTTCGATTTTGTTCAAAAAATACTGCCTATTTTTGAAAAATTGGTGTTTTTTACCCTTAAATTTCAGGCAAAGATGTGAGTGGTTTTTTTTGAAAAAAATTCCTTTCTAATAGGACATTGACCGTAGAACACGATTTCAAACTATTTTTCATAATTACGGTTTACTGGAGGACATATTCCCGAAAACTCGGTTTTCAGCAAACACTTTCCCCTCCCTTGGGGGTAGCGGTCGCTTCTGGGGTGGACATTTTATTATGTTGTTTAGTGGGCCATTATGAACAAGAGACAAGAAAAAATTTCTGGCTAGAATTTTCCCGTGGTTAAATCTTAAAAATTTCAGGGATTAAATTGCATCTGTCGAATTTTGCCGCGGAAAACCAATATTATTGATCTATTTTACCAACTGAAGCTGAATTTTTCAAAATTCGCAAGTTTTGAGTTCAAATTTATATTTTTTGACTATCAATTTTTTCGAAAAAAATTAATTTTCTGCCAAAAACGAAGTTTGGAGTTATAGAATCGATCAATTGGGTCACTAAAATGGAAGTGCTGAAGTGCATAATATGGACATTTTTTTATGGGATTTTCTCCAGTGCTTGAAAATACCAAAATTTTCGAGCAAAATTGGCATAAAATTGATGATGGGGGGTCGTCGCTGAAAAAAATGAAAATTCACCTGATTACTATAGTGCATATTTTTACGTTCCCAAGAAAATTTTGGCAATTTTTATTCAGTATAAAAATGAGCGAAATTTGGGTGAAATTGATTTTTTTAGAGGGGGTCCAGTCTATCGATGGGGGGAGGGGTCTATTATATTGATTTAGGGGGGGGGGTCGTTGCTGAAAAAAATGTAAATTTACTGGTTTACTAGTACATGTTTTTACGTTCCCAAGAAAATTTTTGCCATTATTGAGTTAAAAATGTGCGAAATTAGCGTCAAATTGATGAACTTTTGGGAGGGGGGTCCGTCCATTGATGAGAGGGGGGTCGTCTATTGATAGGGGGTCCTGTAATTATAGGGGGGTTCGTTTTCAATTATTTTCCAATATTTATTGTTAATTTATTTCTTTCTCTTTAAAATTTAAATTTGTAATTTTTTAAATTTCTTTTTCGCCCCCCCCCCCCCAAAATTTTCAACGACGAGTTGCTCGTCAAAAATACCCCTTCGCAGCACCCCTGCAGGTATTTCGGTTAATATATTGATCGATTTCGGATTTTTTTAAATGTAGAGCTTCCAAAGTTTTACGTTTTTTCAGTTAACCTACACAACCTCGATATAAGATTTTTCATTTTGTAATTTCGGTCTAGGAGATGTTCAGCTAGAGCTGTGGTAGTTTTCTTATTCGTCTGAACGATGCGATTGGATTATTTTTTTCAAGTACCTATAGTTTGGATGTTTCCTTCTGAAGAATTCAACATCGTTTCGATACAGGGTGTTCCATGAATCGTTTTGCCGTGGATCTTTCTTTTTTAAGATATAACCGGGTCAGGCCTCATAACAGAATTTAAAAAAAATAAAGCAACCAAAAAGTAACCAAAAATCCTTTTTTTTGCGGGGGGGGGGGGGATTTTTACAGTTTTCTGGGGAAGGCTAATTTTTTTGTACTTTTCAGCAAACATTTCAAAGATAAATCAACCGAAAAGACGTGAATAATTTCATTTATTAAATTACTTCGTCAAAACAACAAACAAACTAGCAAAATCAATCTTTTAATTTTTTTCTCGAAGAATTTTGAAAAATATCAATTTCTACGTGAAAATTCGAATTTTTGCCGGCATGTGCGAAGTAAAAGTGACTTTAGAGAGGAAAAAAGTAACCAAAGTGGCGTTTTAGACGTGAAAAGAACCAAAAATGAATGAAGTCGAAAAAAATAACAAACGCCCTAAAAAAGTGACCCGCTATGATGCCTGCCTTCCGAATGACTAGACATAAATAGTTTTTCGGAACCTTTATCCATAACACAATTTTCACGAAATACATTTTCTTGGTGCATTTTTGGGAAGGTTGAAATCACGAAATTCTGAGCCCTCAAAGTTGAGTAATTTGGCAAAAAATTGCAATTGCATAAAAATTTCGAAGCTCGGCCCCTTTGAGGGTTAGAAGAGAAATGATCGTGGCCATGTGAATTGAACACCAAGGACCTCGTAAAAAAAACTCAGTGAAATCGGACCACCCGACTTCATTTTTGGCTCGAGTTGGTATGGAATAGTTCTAAAAACAGCTTCATTCACTGTCATGAAAAAGTCAACATAACGAGTAATTATTTATAAAAATTCCGCAAAAAAATAGTACAATAATACGAGTAAATTTATTTACGATGGTTATTACCTACCAATAAAGGAACGAATATAAGAATGAATAAAAAATTGAAGAAAAAAAAAACACGTTGAAACTTCATAAAATAAAAATTTTCAGATAAAAGACCTACTTATATCTACCTACGTAGATTATCAAGTAGATATATGCAATCACTTTTATCCAGCGAGAAAAATTTCCACGAGACTTCTGTAAGGTCTAAAAAATAATTTTTCAGCAGATATTTCTTACAATTATTACAATTTTTCGGGGGAAAATTCCAAGGCGAAAGATTAATATTAATTTCAAGTACAACAACATGACATATTAATACATTAAAATAAGAAAAATAATCACCTCGGAATGAAATGAAATTAAACATTACCTACGCAATTTATAGATTACGGATTAAAGTAGCGTAAATTAAATAGGAAATAATTCAGGAAATTACATCGAAACATCTGCTGATTATAAATCATAGAATAAAAACACCACCCATCTAGATCGATTGAAAACCATATTTCAAAAGTTTTTGCAAACTAGATTCATCGTTTCGGCTTGCCACAGCTTGAAAAATTTTCTCAACATTAGATGACGTCCTTCTGCTGGATTTATACATCTTCACTTTTCCGTCACTCATCAAGTTCAACTTGAGATATTCATCTAAAGCGACAAGCACCGTTTCATCGAACTGGAATCCTCGCTCCTCAGTGTATTTCTCGTTCAAAGCACGGAAAATTCCATCGAATATGGTATCAATAAAAGCTTCGCATTCATACTCGGGTATGGCTCTGTCGCCATCTCCGACACACCATTTTAAAAAGCAATGGGAACTTTTTGTTTTGAGAAATATCTCACACCAAAAGCCATTACGAGTTTCTAGCGTTGATCGAAATAAGTGAAACCAAACACGCTTCAAAGTATATACTTCAACTACATCGAATTCAGATTCTACGATTTTAATCAACTGAGTCATATCGTGACTAATAAAATCAAAATCCCACGAGATAATTAATTGTTTCCTCGTTCGCGCGGCCAGCGAGTCGTTTTCTGGATATATTTCATCGATAAACGTACTCAATGTATACCAATCATGCTCATGGAACATGAAGCGTCTGGAATTAAATGTTTTAGATTTTAGTAACTCTTTCTTGAATTTTCGTACCTCGTCCGGGGAGGTGCAGTAGAAATCCAACATCATGTTCAAATGGTCGAGATTCGATTCATATAATAAATCCACGCAGGTTTTTTCCATTTTGCCAGATTCTACGACCATTTTTTTGAAATTCAAACGTTCATCCTTATTAGGCAAACACACCTTTAGCACTTCATTCATGGAATGATGATCGACAATACGGAGTCCAAAATTAACTGCACTTTTTAGAATAGATTCTTTTCTAAAATCCATATCTTGCAGCGATAATATTCTGCATAGAAATATAAAAGCACTATGCGAAAGTGTAGGTGGGATTACAAAAATAGTAAAACTATTCCACACCAAATTTTTGACTCTTTCTGCTGCTGCAATTTTAAACTGATCAGAAACCGAATCCCATACATTAATCAGCCAGCCCACCCATTCTTCTGCTTTGAATCTAAAATCAATCAGAGTTTTGACAATCTCGACAAAATTACTAACGCTTATTAAATCTTTGTAATATGTCCAGATCCAACAAACAGGTTTCAAGGAACCTCCATATCTAATTAACATCGATATAACGTCCATAAGTTTCTTGGACAATAAATGACATTGTAGTTCACAAGATAAGGTCATAAAAAATTGTGAAACGTTATAGGTTTGACCCAGTAAGCGCTCTACACTCCTTTGCATGTCAGTGCGAAGCATTTCCGTCTCATCATCGTCATAAAAATATTTTAATATCGTTCCGGCCACTCTTATTTGCCAATCTTTACTCATACGTTGCCAAAAATACTGGAAAGGTATCCATTTTTTAGGACCGAAACTCATAACAACTTCAGCGTACGTCGGAGTTAGGTGGTACTCATTTTTGGCGTAATAATACCAATACTCAATTAACTTATCACATTTCGCCCACTTTTGTTCCAGAAGATTTAGCGGAAGCGAATCCACGGGAAACTTGGCGATCTCATTTTCCAGACAGTATTCGCACATAATGGCAAACTTTTGAACGTCACTAAGCTCACTAGCAGTAGATAAAGTTCGCCTGGCACTTCGTTCGCGATCAATTTTACCATCGATCGACCAAACGCACCAATTCGGATCATTGAATTTCACATCGATGCAATTTAATTCGCTTGACCACTCTCTCATTTCATCATTAATGCCCTTGAGTGCGATATTGATCAGCTTTTTAGTCGATTTCGGCATATTTAAGGTTTCCACGAGTACGCCGCAATCTTTCCTGTAAATAGCCGGTAACCCGTATGATGCGAAGTGATGCAGCCATTTGAAGTCATTATGTTTCAAACGGAAGAAATTACTGTGCAATATGGAGAGAGCTACTTGGTAAGATGTTATCTGTTGTAAGGTTGGAATATCGACGCTGTACACGAGGCGATTTTCATGAGATCCACGACCTTCCATATTTTCTGTTCGGTAAATCGAGTTGATCGAGTATAATCTGAAATCAAAATTTCATCTAGGTTAAAATCAGGTAATATGTTTATTTCTCCAAAACATACTTATTATGTTACTCAGGCTCGTAGCTAGTCGAAAAAGCAGACAAGGCGAATCCTGTCCTTAAGTGGTGGGGCATCCAAAAGAGCACAGGGAAAGTAATCTCTAATGAAATCAAGAAGGTCTCATTAAATACATGCTTGCATAGACGGCCAGACTAAGCGGGGAAACCGGGAAATTTCCCGGTGCGTTCCATTGCTAACGTATTCGCGCCCAATTTTAAATTTCGACCACTTAAACGACCTGGGACCTTCAAAACATGTGTACGTCCAAATCGAAGGGGCCCCATTTGGCCGGTCACAAAATTTCTGAGTTATGGCGATTTTTCGTAACTGGGGTCGAAAAAATCAATTTTCGGATTTTTGGCGTTTTGTATATGAGACGCAGCCAGGGATACCCGACCATATGTCGGAAATTTATTTTTCGTTTTTTTGGCTCTTTAAGTATGTACTATGTATAGTCCGTCCGGGTTGAGAAGACCGTGATTATGTTCCCTCTCACAACCAAAAATTCTCGTTCAAATCAAGAAATTCGCTCCGTTGAACTTCGGCAGAACTGTTGGAACATTGATGTTTCAGTGTTTCAACAGTGCTGCCGAAGATTAACGGAGCCAAACGGAGCAAATATCCTGCTTTAAACGAGAATTTTTGGTTGGGAGAGGGAACATAATCACGGTCTTCTCAACCCGGACGGACAATAGTACAGACTTGTACCTTTCGAATAGCGCAAACCGCATTAAAAAAGGTTGAGAAATGAATTTTCTATGATTTTTCAAAGTTTGTCAAAAAATGATTTTCAAAAATCAAAGTTTTGAGAAAAACGCAAAACAAAATTTGGAACTGTTTTCAATGAATAAAAAAAAATTATGTTCTGTAAACGACTTTTCTCTTCGGAAATAGTATATTACTATACAAGCAGCGGAAGTGAGCCTTTTCATGACGAGCGTAAGTTTGCGAAACGAGCCGAAGGCGAGTGAGAAAATACGCGAGTCATGAAAAGGCTCACTACCGTTACTTATATTGTAAGATATTTTTCATTTGTAGTTCTCAAAATCATCAATTAGTACTTTTACGTAAAGCGTACGCGTTCGTGCGGTTCTTATACCGGGTTACGGGAGTTTACTTCCGCGTACTAGGACGCGGACGCGGAAGTAAACACGAAAAACAGTGAAAATCGTGTTAACAGCTCAACAATGAAAAGATGAATTTCCGATCCGCAAATTAGCAATGAAAAATCGTACTTTCGATACAGTACAAATGAAATGGTTTATTTACGTCCTCTTACATCACTTTAGGTCATTGACCCCTTCCAGAAGTTGCCGGCATCGAAAATCGAAACCATACCATATGTCGGGAATCATCTTTTTTCAAGAAATAATGACATTTTTGGTACAAAATTTGTTTTTTTAATAATCGTACACCACTGTAGTTCATTAAAACGAACCTGAAATTACTTGCATTGAGAAACGAAATCATAGTGCAAGTCAAACAACTTTACAAACCAAACGGTGAAAATCATGCTTTGAAAATTAGTGTTCAACAAATATCCGGATAATCGAAATGAAGAGTTTCAACGGGAAAAAATTGAATTTTCGATTTCGATAATCGATTTTTCGATTTTTCAATTTCGATTTTTCGATTTTTCAATTTCGATTTTTCGATTTCGATAATCGATTTTTCAATTTCGATTTTTCGATTTCGATAATCGACCTTTAAATTTTGTGAGGGTTCGTGAAAGAATTCGGGGACTCTCGGAAAAGTTCAACCGTTTTCGGGATGTTTTCGGAGCTGTTCGGCAATTTCCGTGTGATACCCGGATAATCCAAATAGTATTTGGTATTTGGATATCCGGATATTTGTTGAACACTACTACGTTTCAATAATAATGAAAGTTGTAAATTTTAACATATTTTTATAAAATTCCGACATATGGTATGGTTTCAATTTCTCAGAGGCCTTCAGCAAAATTCGTTTTTTAACCAAGCAGATGACACTTTTGGGACCTGAACCTATTCTCATATGAAAGTAGAGGGTTCATAGTATACAAATTGATAAAAAATTTTTTTTCCATATTTTTGGTCATTTTTTTCTTAATTTGCGTTTTTCTCGAAATTTACTTTTCCGACATATGGTCGGGTATCCCTGGCTGCGTCTCATATGTTACAGTCAATATTGTCAATTCAGTCAATGATGTCATTGCCTAGGCAAAGTCGTCAATGGCTAAGCATTTCAGCCAATGTTGTTTTCATAGTAACATTGGCTAGGCTATGACAACTATGACTAGTCAATGACGTCAATGGCTATGATGATTCAGGCAGTGATGATAGGCAATGAATTAGATGTAGGTTAGTTGTATTCTTACGCATATAAGTGTAACTAATCTTTGAATATTAGCACTGTGTAGTGTGATAGCACGTACAGAACAATCTTATCATTTCTATCAATTGGTGTTAAACTCTGAGAGGGGGGATGAACGTTAGGGTGGAGTGAAAAAAAAACCATATCTTGGATTTCGACCAAATTTGGTGGGGTGGTTTACTTTGAGTGGGAGACTACCCAAAAAAATTTGAGCCCCCCAGGTGAAAGGGGAGGGGAGCAGGGGGTGCTCAAAGTGCACCTCCTTTTTTAACAAACACAGTTTTTTGTGTTTTTTAGAAAATCAAAATAGTGCGAGAAGCCGTCACAGCACTCAAAAGTTGCGATTTGAGTTTCTACAACTCCCTGAACCATCGCCGTCCTCCTCCGATCGAAATTCAGACTGCTACCAGGGGGTCCAAAAGTTGCAGGTTGCAATATTTCAATAATATGAATTTTTCACTAAGCTGGAATGATTTTTTTCATCAAGTAATTGAGCAAAATTTTTTTTTTCGATCACTGAAAGTAAATTTTGAAAAAATGAAAATTTTATCACCAGTGCAGCCAACAACGAATCGTAAAATTCCAAAATACAGAATTTATGCCAACTTTGAATTGATTACTTTTTCGCTTGAAAATATTATGAATTTTTTTCACTCACTAGAAGTAAATTTCGGAAAATTTTGTATATCAGTGTAGCCAGTTGTAAATTCTACTCTATGGAATTTACGTTTATCTCGAATTAATTTTTTTATCGTTTAAAATATTCACAGTATTATTTTTGTTTTCAATCAGATTAATAGATGTATGTTTTGATTTTGAAGCCATTGTTGAGAAGCCAAGCTGGTAGGCTGTCAGCTCCATAAGAGAACGCTAGAAAATTGAAGAATAAAAAACAGAACTGGTATATTCTCTCGCAGGCATAAAAATAAATACAAGACAATTTTTTTGAAAATTTGAAGACAAATACGTTGATCAATAACGTGAATAAATGTATGTAACATCAATTTAAAAATTGTTAGTCATCATTGCCTAAGATGGAGCAGTCAATGACTCAATTGACTCATTGACTAGTCATTGATGTCATTGCCTACCCTTTTAGCCATTGACGACTTTGCCTAGGCAATGACATCATTGACTAAATGTCAACATTGCCTGTAACATATGCATTGAACCTTTCTCCTTCACTTCCCATTTGTCCCGAGTTGAGATCTCGCTTCCTTTCAACATTTCTGGAAAAGGGCCCATTCAGACGGTGGTACAGAAATTGTCTATCTTGGTCATTTCAACCGTTCTAAGCTACTTGGCTAGATAGATATTAGTGGTTTGCAATCATATGTATCGAGTTTTCAACACTTGGAATGATATTTTTTCAATTTCACCCTTTTTTTACGTACTTACAAAAACTTTCAACACATTTTCTCGAAATCACTTCAAAAATTCGTAGAAAATGGAGTTTTACAAAAAAAGCTCATCCACGGCTTATTTTGTTGAAAATTTTGTCTAGTTTACAGATCTGGTCTTTACTCAATATCGGCCAAATGGGCCCTTTTGATTTGGACGTACACACAAAATGCGTCAAGGGAAAAAAAGGAGCAAAAAATGGAGTAAAAACATGTGAGCAAAATTTTGGTATCACCCCCCCCCCCCCCCCGTGAATCACCTTGAAAAAACCTGCAAACAAAAAAAACTACATATCTCTTGCGCTCTACCGCAAAACATCTTCTAGTTCTTGAATTTCCCGGTGCGCCCCCCTCCCCCCCTAAGAACCAGACCGTCTGTGCATTAGGGTGGAGTGAAAAAAAAACCATATCTTGGATTTCGACCAAATTTTGTGGGGTGGTTTACTTTGAGTGGGAGACTACCCAAAAAAATTTGAACCCCCCAGGTGCAAGGGGAGGGGAGCAGGGGGTGCTCAAAGTGCACCTCCTTTTGAAAAAAACGCAGTTTTTTTGTGTTTTTTAGAAAATCAAAATCGTGCGAGAAGCCGTCACAGCACTCAAAAGTTGCGATTTGAGTTTCTACAACTCCCTGAACCATCGCCGTCCTCCTCCGATCGAAATTCAGACTGCTACCAGGGGGTCCAAAAGTTGCAGGTTGCAATATTTCAATAATATGAATTTTTCACTAAGCTGGAATGATTTTTTTCATCAAGTAATTGAGCAAAAAAAATTTTTCGATCACTGAAAGTAAATTTTGAAAAAAAAATGAAAATTTTTTGCACCAGTGCAGCCAACAGCGAATCGTAAAAATCCAAAATACAGAATTTATGCCAACTTTGAATTTATTACTTTTTCGCTTAAAATTATTATTAATTTTTTTCACTCACTAAAAGTAAATTTCGGAAATTTTTCGGAAAATTTTGTATATCAGTGTAGCCAGTTGTAAATCCTACGCTATGGAATTTACGTTTATCCCGAATTAATTTTTTTATCGTATGAAAAATTCACAGTATTATTTTTGTTTTCAATCAGATCAATAGAAGTATGTTTTGATTTTGAAGCCATTGTTGAGAAGCCAAGCTGGTAGGCTGTCAGCTCCATAAGAGAACGCTAGAAAATTGAAAAAAAAAAGACAGAACTGATATATTCTCTCGCAGGCATAAAAATAAATACAAGACAATTTTTTTGAAAGTTTGAAAACAAATACATACGTTTTTGGCGAAATATTAATACATACACAATCGATTCAACTTAAGTACATACCTCTCAACTTGTATGCGAAGAGGAACGCGAACAGCTAGGTACCAAAGTTTTTTTTGTTTAAAAAAAAAATGATGAAAATCTTAAACAGGATCGTCCTTTTTTGTTTCGAATTTTCTCAAAAAGGTTTGGTTTATCAATTTATTTGCAATTAATTCTTCGCGTTCCTCTAAAAATGGATTCAAGTTCATAATATTAGAATATCACAATTAGCTTCTCGAAAATACGAAATAACGTCACCTCAATTTTTTAATATATTAATCAGTATGTAAAGTTGTACTTTACAGATTTTTTTCAGAATTTTTGGCGATTGACATCATCGGGAAATGTCATTTTTCAACTTTTACAGCTACTTTTTCGTGTTGAAAAAAGTGGCAACACTGATTTTCAAAAAATCGTCAAAAAGCTCTTCAAAGGTCCTACACATTAGAAAAAGTTTCAACTTTCAACTCATCATGGCTTTCGAGTTATCCACACCCCAAATTTACCATATCCAACTTTACCTTAAAACTTTAAATGCTCGTGGCAGCCCTCCAAAAAGACTTTGAGAGCTGCGGTTTGCGGCATTCGTCATCTCTCATCGAGGTCTACCCACATAAAAAAAATTAAAAAAATTGCCGACCCCACCTACCACTTTGCGTACGAACTGAATGACCCATAAACAAAATAGAAAATAAATCAGGAAATTACATCTAAATATCCACTAGTTATAAATCAACGAATAAAATTATCTAGACCAATTGAAAACCAAAATTCAAAAGTTTTTGCAAACTCGATTCATCGTTTCGGCTCGACACAGCTTGAAAAATTTTCCTAACATTAGGTGAGGTTCTTCTGCTAGATTTATACTTGAAAAATCGTGTTCAGGGCACTTGGAACTACCACTTTACCTATAACATTTTTCGTGCTGAGGCGTGGCACTTATACTTTTGGTCTAATTTATATTACTAAAATCGCACAAATACCTTAGATTTCGATGTACTACACGATATTATGGTGAATTTTGATTTGAGCACCTCCCTCACACCCACCCCATGACCTTCAAAAAAAATTTTATTGTCATATTCTTAATCTACGACCTTGAAAACCTAGATTTCGATATACTACACGATTTCAGCACCTCCCCTACCCCCTCCCCATTACCCCGAATCAATTTTTTTTGTCAGATCCGTAATCTACGACTAGTGATGGCAAAATGCGCGCATAATCTTTTTTGCTTGCGCGCACTGAGATAATGCGCACATATTCTCGCGCACGCAAAAAACGACAGCTGAAATATGTACAGTGGACCCATACTTAAATAACTATGAGCGCATATTCTGTCTATCTCATTTTTTAATTTAAAAAAAAAATGGGTTCCATGAAAAAGTGCAACAAAATCTGTCATTTTTTCCAAACAATTAAGCGAAAAGATTATCAAAGAGGAGGTGATCCAAATTCGGTATTTTTAGGATAATTCGGTACCCACCTCAATCTCGAACGTCACCTGCAAAAAGTCTAAAATATTGGTGGGTTTTCAAAAAATATTCACATTTCTTTAATTTTGAGATTTCAAGAATTTTTTACACACAAGATTAAGGTATTGATTAAAAATCTAATACTGCGCCGATTTCAATGTTTAAAGTTGAGTTAGATTAAAAAAGTAGAGTAGGTATTTCAACGTAATGGGGTAAATTTTTCAAAATTCTTATTATAAATTAGTTTCATTTCATGCCAAAATGATGACCGGAAATGTGGGTAATTTGGCACCCCAATGAAAATTGAGCTCAATCAACATGTGTGAATTGTACATAAAACTAATTTTTACGGGTGCGATTATATTATAGCAAAGATTCATAATTGGTGGGGAAAAATTTTCGAATTAAATTGTGATTGAGTTCATTCATTTTTTTCTTTGAAAAGGTGTTTTTTTGTGCTCAATCGAGTACTTTTTTATAAAGATATTACACCTAAATTTGCATAAAATAATACGATTTAAATTTAATCCCACTTTCGTTAAAAAATGGGAATAAGTAAATAAATTATCCAACAATTTGAAAGCGATTATTTGTGTTTAGAAAAAAAAAAACGGGGTACCCAATTTGTATCCACTTTTTTTGGACCCCCAAAACTGAGTTGTTTTACAAAAAGGGCAACAGCTCCCCACAAATTATTATTTTTCGAATCTGATTGACAGGAAATGTTCGCAAAGAATTAGCGTACATTTTAGTCCATTTTCGAAATATTTTGGATGATTTTTTCAAGATATAGAGGCCAAAAACGAAATGGGGTACTTTTATTTCTTTAAAATGACATTCTATGTTGAAAATACAACTACGCTATTGATCAGCGTTGCCAGACGAGTGTTTAGAGATATCACACGACTTTTTTCATAAAGGGAATTTCTCATTTTTTGGCTTGATAATATGCGCGCATATTCGCGCAAATGCGCGCATATTCTCACTGAGAATATTCTCTGTGCCATGCCATCACTATCTACGACCAAACAAATTATAGGTACACTATTTTTTACACACTTTTGTTGCTCTTTTTTCACGATACCGTAATGAATTTCGCGAGTTTTGAGGGGTCTCCTGGACTAGTGGCGTAGCCAGAAATTTCTCAAGGAGGGGGTCCGAAATTTCATGATTTTTGAGAAATTGTAAGTTCACCTCCCCCCCATCAAATTTCCTTTTACTATAAAATTCAATTTTATTAAATTTTTATGCGATTTGCATCGCACGTTTAAGGAAAAAAACTGATGAAAATGTAATCTTGGAACAAACAACTTACATAGGTACTAATTATTTTGGCCTTAAAAGCCAATACAAATACCTAATAAATCCAAAAATTGGCGTTAGAAGCTTTTTTGGGGAGGGTGCAAAGTGGGTATGGAGACTTGGAATATCAAAAGGGAACTATTTTTTGCATAGTTGATTCAAACAGTTTATAGAAGTAGTAATTTCTTTCATGCCCGAGCGAAGCGAGGGCGAAGCTTTGAGAAAATTAGATTTTTCATGCTCCAAAAAGGCACTTTTTCACGTAAGTTTCTGACGCCAAGGGGGGTCCAGACCCCTGGACCCCCCCGCTTCGCCACTGTCCTGGACCACTGTGCGACGTAAGAACATTTTTGTAACGTAGCCCGTACGCAAGAAACGTCACCACTGTATATGGTGGCGGGGTAGCATCGAACGCGCTCGGGCGCGCGTTGCATCCTCAACTTTGGAGTGCTCGGCGGCATCGGCACGGTGTTAACCTCAACTCAGATAGGTGAAATTTTGGGAATAATTTTTTTCATACCAATGAACACTTCTGCGGGTGAGCAATTTCAAAATCAAAAAAAAAAAATACCCATGCTTTCCATTGTCACCCTACCTAAACTTAGTATTGACGTATTTTTGAAAAATAATTCGTTGGGTGAAAGGTGAATTTTCAAAATTTGGGTCCTTTAATCGTACAAATGGGGTATATGCAAGTAGGTAGTTTGAGCTGCTGAACACGGATCTGTAGCAAATTTTTTCGTATGCCAATTTCGTGTACCTACAAAGAAAGTGACATGTTCAATTTTGAGCCTTCTGCTGTACTTATTTGTACGAAGTGAAAATCGGAGAAGTGGTGTATAAATACGTATTTTGGGGTATAATTACACAAAAAAAAATTTCGACCAAAAATATTCGCTTTATGAGTGAAAAACGCTGTGGAAAAATGGTTTTTCGCATTTTTCAAGATGTTCTACCACGTGGAAAATTTTGAAAAAAATATCACGTTGTACATGGGGACTAGGTACATGAAATATGTATATTTTTTTCAGAATTGCACCTCTGAACCATCATGTAGAAAACTCAATTTGAAGTTTTCAAACACGAATTTCAGTTAAAAGAAATCATCGAAAATTTTTTTCAAACCATCAACTAATACCTCTCAGTATAGTGTACCACCCACGTAAGTTTGAAAAAATTTGTTTGAGAACTCGCGAAAATAAAAATTCTTAATGAAAAGGCTGAAAAAAAGAAAGTTTTTGCCCATAACTAAGGATATGAGAGGGCTTGGGGTCAAAAATGTTTCCACAAGGTTTTTAGGCTATAAGAACAAGCTTCCATCGGTTAGTTTCGAATTTCAACTGGGGGGCAGATTCGCCTATCTTAACCGCCGGTACCCTTTACCAAATACGCGAATAATTTTCTGAAGCTCGGACTTTTTTCCAAAAGTGGTTACCTAGTTATCCAAATACTGAAAAAATTAATAACAATGTCAGCCAATAACAGAAATAGAAAATAATTTGTAAATCAACACGGGCAATTTGAAAAATTCAATTACTTACCGAAATAACGATTTTCCTCAAAAATTTTCAATACAAAATTTTCGAAATTCCATCTAAAAAAATTCAGAAATGAATTAAATCCTAAGATCCATACGAAATTCGTCAAAATTTGAAACATCTGAAAATTCAAAACCCGGAGACTCAAATGAAGATTTTCAAAACCGCTGACATCCCTATCAAGTCAAACCCCAAAATAGCAAACATTTCTATATTATTCTAAGAAAATTAGAAAATTTAAACATTTTCAGGACCCCAATAATTTTACGAATTACCTTTTCTGTCACTTAACCTTTGAATACTATTTCGTTTTGAGGTTTGATATGATTAATGAAAGTTTCAAAATATTCGATGCGAGTTCCTAATGTTAAAAATTCGTCCCAAGTTACCTTTAAAATTTCCAAAGAAAGTTTCAAAATATTCAATGCGAGTTCTTAATGTTGAAAATTCGTCCCAAGTTACCTTTAAAATTTCCAAAATTTCTGAGGTCCTACACTTCAGAAGGGCACTGATTTTGGGTATACCTAGATGATCCTATTTATTGTTTGGTTCATAAATGTTAGCATAAAGAATTCTCTCGCCTGTGCTTTTGTAGTTCTGGGAATTTCAAAAATGTTTTTTTTTCTTCGCATGAGGTCTCGAACATATTTTTTATATTTTTTTAATTTTCATTAAGGTCGAAATAATATGGCACCCACTTCGCAGTTTTCATGAAATCCATTTTCTTGATGCATTTCGTTGGGGGTTTAAATAACTAATTTTCCAAAACTCTATTTTTGGGTTTCTCAATTTTTCCCCATGAAAAGCAAATGAGAATGAAGTTTCTGTTAATACATATCTTCCATGTAAAAATTTCTGAATGGAATTGCAAGTGGAGAAAGGTGAGATCAGGTGAGATGGTTGGTTTACATGATTTCATTTTTTTGACGATTGTGTGAGAATTGTGTACTTTGATCTTTATGAGTGAGTTGGACGCAAGAGTCTAAAGCATTTGGACCAGATAATACACGTACTTTATGATCAAACTAATCCATACTAATGCGATCCGACACTGTTTGCAGGCCAATTAGGTAGGTACATGCGATAAAAATTACCATGCGTTCCGAAGTGCACGCTTATCAGTTGATTAAGCAGAAAAATGTATTTATAAAATTCCTATAAATCATTTTTCGCGAATCCTACGTCAGAGTTTGCAGCGCGATATTAAAATTACATTTTTGAGTTTCTTGTTTTTTTTTTCAACTATCTCATTTCAATTCTTATAGAATTGCCTATTTTTGGAATGTCGTCTAGTTTTTGGAAAACCATTCAAGTTTTAGGTAAGAATTGTTCAATTCTTGGTTTGATTTTCATAAAAAAAAAATTCCAAAATGAAGTATAAAAAGTTTCAAATTCTAGAGGAAAAAAGGAAAAATTGAAATGAAAATTATCAACAATTGAAATACGTGTGAACCTGAGGGGTGAAAAATTGGTTTATGAGTTGACACAGATTCAAAATTGATAATCATATTTTGAAAAGTTCAAAGTTGAGCTTTCAAGATGAAAGCTCAACTTTTATGATAAGTACAAAACATGAAGGGTACCATTTAAAAATCTGACAAAATTACTATGAAGAGAGCTTTTTATGTATTTTTCAACTAATTACTTTTCAAGATGGGATCTCAACACCCCTGGGGAGCACAGGGGTCCTCAATTTTGATCAAAATTCAAAAAAAATGGAAAACGTGAAGTAAAATATCGATTTCTACTAATTCGAAGACGCTGAGTTCGATTATGTGCTCAGTTTTTTCATCCGACTCCTCTCAACCCCCCTAGCAGCCTCCCTGATGAGGTCGAAATTCAAAAAAATGAAAAATAACGTATGACATGACGTGTCGTTTGATGGGTTTTTGAGTGCGCTGAGTTCAAATATTTGTATATGTATTTCCCGGATTCGACCCTTGGGTGCACTCCTAGCCCCCATTTGTGAAAAAAAACGTCGATTTTCAAATTTTTTTTAGTAATTTGGGAGTCAGTGTGAGGCACGGGGGTGGCGGATCGAGAAAGTAAGTTGGTAATCAAGCTCAGCACTCTCGAATTAGTAGACATCGATATAACATATGCTATTTCTTTTTTTTACATGGGTTTTCTCAAAATTGGGGCTAGAGGTGCACCCAAGAGTCGAATCCGGGAAATAAACAAATATTCGAACTCAGCGCACTCAAAAACCCAACAAACGACACGTCACACGCAGAGGCCTTTCGAAGCGATATGCTCGGGGGGGGGGGTGTGAGAACTTCAAATTTTCCAACTAATTTTTCCAAACTTGCCAATTGATTTTTTTAAAAATTTTACCGGTGCTAATTTTTCTCAAAACATTGCGGAAGCAATATTCATTAAAAAAATTGATTTAGGAATAAAAATTACCACTTTTTTGGTACATATAAAAACAGATTCAAAAATAATGATGACAAAAAAATGTTACAATCTCGAATTTTTTCCCTGACCAATTTCATTGTAAATGAAACCCCCTTTGGAATTATCTTATTTGTCTCGAGTGAAGCAAGGGTGAAAAATTTCAAGAAAATTTAAAATTTAATAAGAAATATTTTGTACTTAACGTAGCTTTAATATGAACAAGCGATGAGAGAAATGAAATTGGCCCGAGCGAAGCGAGGGCGAAAATTTTAGAAAACCTCAAATTTAAGGTGCAATAAAACAATATTTTGTATTAATACTTAAATGAAAAATTGGCTGCTTTTACTTTAACAAAAGAAATATGATAAGGCCGAGCACAACGAGGCCAAAGCTTTTGAAAATTTTGATTTTTAAACGTCAAAAATGAGTTTCAAGAAGATAGAATGTAATTAAAGTAGTTGAAATAATTTTGAGGAAAAATACGAAAAAAATCACTTTTGTAGGATTTGAATTAAGTATTTTAAAATTATGAAAAGAAAAATACAGTAAAGCCGAGCGCAGTGAGGCCGATGTTTTTGAACATTTTTTATTTGGGAGCTAATTTCAGGGATGGGTTGAAGAATTGTGATTTGGATCGTGATTTTCGGGAGTAATTTCAGTCTTGGATTATGATTTCTGAAAGGAGGTCCTCAAAAAAATCGTTCTGAGGACTTACTTGCCCACTGCCTCTTTAGGTGAGACCCTGCTTAACTACATATATCTTACTTGAACCGTTGAACCTAAAAGTATACCTATTCTAAAAATCAAAATCAACTTTGAGAAAAATTAAAAACTTGAAATCATGTTTAAAAATCAAAACGTGAAGTTACTTCATTAAAAAGGTTTTAAAATCAAGTTTTAGAAAAATTGTTTAAATTAAATAATTTTTAAAAACTTTACAGTTAGATTTTTCAAAATGAAGAAAAAAATGGATTTAGCCCGAGCGAAGCGAGGGCGAAAATTTTATAAATTCTCAAATTGAATGTGCAATAAAATAGTGTTTTGGAAGAATAAACTTTAATGAAAAATCGACTGCTTCTACTTTGAAATGATTAAAGCAGAAATATACAGGCATCATAGTGAAATTTGGTGGGAAAAAAGTAACTTTAGTAATCCAATTTGGGAAAAAAAGTAACCAATGTATTACCAAAAAGTAACCAAAAACTCAATTTTTAATGGTAAAATTTGTAAAAAAAAAAAAAAACATGTATGTACTTGATGCAATTATTATAACTTATAAGCGCTCCCAGAAATTATGTAAGGGAGGGGCTGAGAATTGGTGAAAAATGGGGTGAGAGGGGGTAAAAATTCGTAACAAACTTCAAAATCTATTTTTACAGTAGTGCTCGTAAAGTTAGGTTAATTTCAGTGGACAGATGAAAAAATGTAATACAGATAAAAGCGAAGAAAAACTGAAAAATTGCAAGAATTCTCTAAATCTGAATCAGTGAGATGAATATAAATGAAAATCAGTGATTCGCATGGATCGTTTAGTCAAAATTACTGATTTTTTTCTGGTTAATTGAAAATCGACTAAGAAATCAACGACTTTTGACTGCAATATCAATGAAAATTATTTTATTGGTTCAAAAAGGCAGAGTTTTTATAAAACTTGATTGATGTAGATTTAGAAAGTTATATTCTAATGTAAGAAATAAGAAAAATTATTTTTGAAGAGTAATAAAATGCACTTCTCTGAATACTTTTGAGGTAAAATTTCATTTTTTTATTGAACTTGGATTGAATCTGCTCGACTCCGGGACTTCAGACATTATGCAAGGGCGGGGAAGAATTTGAAAAAAATGAGGGTGTGTCAAAATTCAGTAAAAAAAAGTGAGTATCTAGCCTACCTACCCTGTAAATTTATATGAAAATCAGTGATTTTTCATTGAAATATTAATCAAAATTACTGATTTTTATTTGACAAATTGGAAATTGATTGGAGTTTTGACTGAAATATGGGTGAAAATCTCTAGTTTTTGATGAAAATTATTTCACTATACTTAACCAAGAGAATGAAAATACACCAATTTTGACTGATTCAAATTTAGGGAATGATAGTGTATTCAAGAAACAGAGGCATCAATGTACTGCCCGAGCGGAGCGAGGGCGAAATTTTTTGAAACAAAAAAGTCTCCAAAACTCGACTAAACCGAAACTAACAGACACTTTACGCTTGAAAAAATCAATTTTTAGAGAAAAATTGTGAAAAAAAGGTAAATTTTCTGAGAAATTTTGGAAAAAAGTAACTTTTAGAGGTAAAAAGTAACCAAAGTAACTTTTGAAGTGGAAATAGTAACCAAAAGTAACTTGTCTCGAAAAAAGTAACCAAGTTACTAAAAAGTAACCACGCTATGATGCCTGAATATACCATGGCCGAGCGTAGCGAGGCCGAAGCTTTTGAAAAATTGGATTTTCAAATATCAAAAATAAGTTTTAAGGAGAATAAGAACAATGAAATTATTTGGAATACCTAACTTTGAAGAAAAATGCGAAAAAATCTCTTTTAAATTACAAGTACAACTATATAAAAATTTTTTGGTTGACGAGTAAAAATTTTCAAAATGCAAGATAATTAATCATTTTTTTCCTAAAAAAAAACATTTATTACAACGGTTTAATTCATCGCTGGGAAAATGATCAATTTTCAGTTGGAAAAGGTTGGGAAAATGACTAATTTTCCCAACTCATAAATGAAAATTTTGTTGATTTCCGACTTTTAAAATAGGTAACCATTTTATTTATTCATTTTTCATTTAAAAAATAAATACTAATCGTCTTAACTGACATTTTTACTCATCACTTGGGAGAACGACCAATTTTGAGTTGGAAAAATAACCAATTTTGAGTAGGGAAAATTACCAATTCTGAATTGGGAAAATTACCTATTTTGAGTCTGGAAATTTACCATTCTCGAGTTGGGAAAGTTACCAATTTTTGAGTTGGAACAAATGAAAATTTTGTTGATTTCCAACTTTTAAAATAACCATTTTATTTATTATTTTTCATCAAAAAAATTAATCCCAACTGTCCAATTTTCCCAACTCCCAAATTTCAATATTTCACAACTTTCTCAATTTTTATCACTCGGGCTTTTCTGCCAACTTTTTGCCAACTTCACCCAACTTTTCCAACTGGAAAATGCTTGGGGTGAGACACCCCCCCACACCCCCCGGTCGGAAGGCCTCTGGTCACACGTAGTTTTTCCTTTTTTTGAATTTTGACCTCATCAGGGAGGCTGATAGGGGGGTTGAGAGGAGTCGGATGAAAAAACTGAGCACATATTCGAACTCAACGTCTTCGGATTAGTATAAATCAATATATTACTTCACCTTTTCCATTTTTTTGAATTTTGACCTCATCAGGGAGGCTGATAGGGGGGTTGAGAGGAGTCGGATGAAAAAACTGAGCACATATTCGAATTCAACGTCTTCGAATTAGTAGAAATCGATATATTACTTGACCTTTTCCATTTTTTTGAATTTTGACCAAAATTGAGGACTCCTGTGCCCCCCAGGGGTATTGAGATCCCATGTTGAAAAGTAATTAGTTGAAAAATACCTACATAAAAAGTTTTCTTCAGAGTACCCTTCATGAGCCATTTCGCAAAAGATGCCTATTATGCGAAAATTACAAGGGCTACCCCCGCCCTCCTCAAGGATTAGGATCGGAATGACGGTGATTTCTCCATTAGACCATCGAGGGGAACTCGTAAAAAAAAAAGTGCGAAATCGGAAGACCCAAGGTCAAAACCTGATTGAGTTGACATGGAATGAGCCGTAATTGATTAAAAAAGGGAGCATAGCCGGTTAAGTAGGATGATTTGGCCTTGAAAGCCGATTTCGACCACTCCAATCCTAAAAAAAGTCACCTATTCTGGCCAACAATTTTTACAACAATTTTGGACCCATAACTCAAGTATTGGGGGGAGGGGGCAAAATATGTGTTTTCTTTCATAATTTCCTCATTTTTCGCTAAACACAGATCAAAATTTCGCGTTTTTAGGCAGCTTCAAGGGAGGGAGAGGGTAAACGAACCCTAGAATTTTTTTTCAAAATTTTTGGGCAATTTTTTGCCGAATTACAATGGTGAGTACCTAATTCGGGGATTTCATCACCATCATCCTCCTACCATATGTTGAAAGCCTTGACTGAAATATCCAAAATTATGCTTTATGGCCAAAATATAGAAAAACAAACAAGAGCTTATTTTACTCAAAATTTCATGAATCGCAAAGATCCGATCGATATGCGCAATCATCTTTCATGTAGCAAAACACCAAATTGCATAAAAATCCGATCCCTATTCGCAACTTTTTATTAAAATGTAAATGAATTTGATTTTTTTTCAACATTTTAAAATCCTTTTCCTTTTGTTTTCTCATTTTAAATAATATTTTCATTTTTTCAAAACATACCTGTGGAGCCGGATTCGAAACTATCTTGGAAAATGAAAGTAAACCGAAAAAGTTTAGCAGAAACACAACATTCACTAGAAAAGTGTATTTTAATACAAGTTCACGTAAAACGATACCTACTCACTGTTGGAACACAAGAGTAGTGTTGATAGAAAGAATTCATAATTTCGAATGAATATTGTTGAAGCTTAAAGCTAGAACTGATGCATATTACGTAGGTATCTACTGATAAAATGGTGAGTAATTCGGAAATTTCATCGTCATTATCATATACAGGGTGGCTCGGTTAAGGTGTGAAATATTGAAACCTCATATTCTACTTATCAATACGAACAAAAAATGTCATATTCAACATGGGCCCAAAACGCTTTCTTTCTGAGATATCGCCGAGTAAAGAACTGGAAATTCGGCAACGTTGCGCATCGCGACGCCCGTAAAATGTTGCGTTTAACGAGACGAGCGTCGGGGTTACTTACGCGGAAGTTAATTACAGCGTTGCCACAAAATAAATTATGCTGAGATACCCTTCATTTTTTTGATTTTTTAGAAAAAAATTTTAGGCGAAATTTTTTTTATAATAATGAGGAATCATGAGAAATCATTAAATACGATTTTTATTGTAATTTTGTGGGATGGTCGAAATTTGATAAATTGATTACTCAGCATCCAATAAATAAAAAAAACAGAAACTTGGGTTAATAGGTGTTAAATAAGTAGTACTACCCCTAAAAGTGAATAAAATTTCAAAAAAATGACTTTTTGTTCTTGTTCGACCATTTTTCTGGTACAGAAACACATTTTTTACTTTAAAACACTTACTTATGAACCAAAAAAAAAAAAAATTGGTATACGTTTCTATGGACCTCCTTTCACTTTTTCCACCATCTACCCCCCGAAAATTTTCACTGCTAGAGCAACAATTGACAATTTTGGGTGAAATCTGGGCCCCCTTTAAAGGCGAATAACTCAGTAATGAAGCGTTTATGACCCATCATGTATATAACATTTTTTACTCCAAATGATAAATAGAATACGTGGTTTTAGTATTTCACACCTTAACTGAGCCACCCTGTATATACCATGTTAAAAAACCTTGCCACATTTCGCCAGCTACGTCAATTTTTTTTTAATGTTCCTATCAACGTGTAGATATGTCATCGAGGGGGAAAAAAATCGAAATTTTAATATTTGAGGCACAAAAATTCATAAAAACGTCGTTTTATTAGCCGTATTGAATCAACGTTAATTAATACGAGGCAAGAGAAGCGAAGTCGCAGTGGCGCGGCGGCAGCAATTTGTTCATACTTAGGTTCGCAAGTGGGCGCGCGTGCCTACGGTCTTCTACAGTAGCAGTTTCAAATTTTCAACTCGCACTGTCTCATTGTTATATTCTGAATTATTTCATCATCTGATTATTTTATTTCGGCAGTTTCTAAACTAAAATAAGCTCTGTTTAAGAGAAGGTGTTTCTGATAGTGTTGGGAATAATCGATTATTTGAATAATCGATTAATCGGACTTCGATTTTTTCAGTAATCGATAAATCGAAAAACTTCGGGCGATTATTTTCTATAATCGATTAATCGTTTTTTCCGATTATTTTGACCGATTAATCGCATTTTTCGATTAATCGATTTTTAATTGCCCCAATTATCAGCCTAAGGTAGCCTGAATTTGACAAATTTGTGCCATCATATAATTGAAATGCCTTTAACTTTTCACTAAATGGTGTTTTTTTTCGAATTTGGAAACATTTAATTGTGTTTTCGACGGAAATTCAAAAATTTCAAAATAATCGATTAATCGAGCGATTATATTATTACAAAAAACGAGGTCCATTTCACCACAGCCTCATCATGTCTCAAATACAGGATGTCCGAAGAGTGATCTGCCATACTTCATTTTTGGATACAATCGGGTACCACTAAAAATAAACAGTGATGCAAGCATCACAAACTTTCCGGACAGGTGTGAAAGAAAAATAAACGAAAGTATTACCTAGGTACCATAATTGTCTGAATTTTGCCCAAGAAAAAAATTAGCTTACTCTTTTATGTGTATTATATGCTCGCTGAGGAAAAATATACGTTATCTTGAAAGAAAGAGGCAAAAATGCTGACGCGAGATATATTTGGTTCTCTCTAAATACGTCCTCCCATCGATAAGGAGAGAAATAATTGTTATCGCGTTTTAGATTACGATTACATGCAATGTAACGCGGCAAATGACCAAACTCAAAGATTTTTGGATTAAATCGCTCGTAAAAATTTTTCTGGTGAACCTATCGATCTGAAATTTTGGCATAGCCTTCCTTTTTGCAAACCCCAACTCCTATTAAAATTTCAACGAAATATTTAAATTAGGACGGACGTAATCGTGTTCACAGACATTTTTTATCCCACATACATACATACATACATACAATATACATACATACGGAACATCACCTGGAAAATGGTCAAAACAAACTTGTACAAAGTCAGATTTTGTCTAAACTCAATATTGGCGAAAACGAATTTCGACCCGAAAACAATACTTTCCTTACAACGCTTCGCGCTGTCCGGAAAGTAAAAACATTAGATGAACAAATTGCATATGTTGAAAATTGAAGGGGCAAATTATGTTTTTTTAAAAAATCACGTAATTTTTTTTTCAGCCATGGGAATGGATAGTACATTGAAAAATGAATAAATTTTCATTACCTATATGACTTTTTGCATAACTTGAAAATTGAAGGGGCTACAAAAAATTTCGTTCAAAAAAGTTCTAAAAAAATGAACTGATCAAGGGAATGGATAGTATGTTGAAAAATGAACAAATTTTATTCTGCAGACTTCTTACCTAACATCAAAAATGAAGAGGTTACGGGTCATCCAAAATTGAGAAATTTAAAAAATTTTCGAATCCCACTTATTTTGAATGACCCGTAGCTCCTTCATTTTTGATGTTAGGCAAGAAGTCTGTAGAACAAAATTTGTTCGGTTTTCAACATACATATCCATTCCCTTGATCAGTTTAATTTTTTAGAACTTTTTCTGAACGAAATCTTTTTTAGCTCCTTCAAGTTTCAAGTTATGCAAAAAGACATAAAATGAAAATTTATTCAGTTTTCAAAAAACATAATTTACTTCTTCCGGGTATATCGAAAAATGAAGTACGGCAGACCACTTACCGGGCACCCTGTAAAGACTGCAGAGTAACGCTGGTTTGCTTATACCAGGGTTGCGTTTTTTTCTGTTTAAAACGTTTTTTTTTTTGTTTAAAACGTTGTTTAAAACAATCAATAGAAAACAGTGTTTAAAACATGTTTAAAACACGTTTAAAACACGTTTTAAACGAAAAGGCACATTTTTATTGTGTTTCATGCGCGATGAAGTGCATTGTAAATGTTTACCGCTATTTTAATTTAAATTTTACAGTGATAATGAGGTGAAATACTTTTTGAAGGACCAATAAGTGACGTAATGTTTGAAATCCACGAATTTATTTAAAAAAATTTTATAAAAAATGACCAATTGACTTAAAATTTTTCATTTTTGAAGAAAAAAACGTGTTTTTTTTGAAAAAAATTGCCTGAAAAAAAACACTGTTTAAAACAAAAAAAAACATTTTAAACATTTTAAACGTTTTAAACAATTTTGTTTTTTTTTCTCGTTGTTTTAAACGTGTTTTAAACATCTGTTTTAAACATCGCAACCCTGGCTTATACCAAGGAGCGTCTAGTTTCATTGTAGAGTTGTCGGAAATGACGCGGCACGATTTTTTCTAAATCCGAATTTTTTTCATATTTTTCTCATCTCAATTTTTTTCAGTTATAATTTTCTCAACTCAAATTTTTTTTCTATCAATTTTCCCAACTCAATTTTTTTTCTTTCAATTTTCTCAACTCAAATTTTTTCTATCAATTTTCTCAACTTAATGTCGTTGAAGAAATTAAAAAAAACATATTCGAGTTGAGAAAATTGATAGAAAAAAAATTGAGTTGAGAAAATTGATGGAAAAAAAATAAAAAAGTTCAGAAAATTTTGAACTGTTTTTAAAATGAAAATTGAAGGGGCTAAAAATAAAAAATTGAACTGATCAAGGGAATGGATAGTATGTTGAAAAATGAACAAATTTTGTTCTACAGACTTCTTGCCTAACATCAAAAATGAAGGAGCTACGGGTCATTCAAAATAAGTGGGATTCGAAAATTTTTTTAATTTTCTCAACTTTGGATGACCCGTAGCCTCTTTATTTTTGATGTTAGGCAAGAAGTCTGCAGAACAAAACTCGTCCATTTTTCAACATACTCGTACTATCCATTACCTTGATCAGTTCAATTTTTTAGAACTTTTTTGAACGAAATTTTTTGTAGCCCCTTCAATTTTCAAGTTATGCAAAAAGTCATATAATGAAAATTTATTCATTTTTCAAAGTACTATCCATTCCCATGGCTGAAAAAAAATTACGTGATTTAAAAAAAAAAACACAATTTGCCCCTTCAATTTTCAACATATGCAATTTGTTCATCTGTTTTTTAGTGGTACCCGATTCTATCCAAAACTGAAGTATGGCAGATCACTCTTCGGACATCCTGTATTAGGGACATGATGAGGCTGTGGTTTCCATGTACTCCCCAACGTTTTTTTTTTTTTTTTAAAGGGGGAAGGGGAGCAGCACAAACGTCGGGAATAGCAGCACAAACCAGCACAAACGTAGCACAATCCTCTCATATGTGTTTCACCCCCCTCGGTTTTTTGGGCAGGGCTACCGTTTCACCAGCCCTGCCCAAAGTTTTTTTTAAAAAAGGGGTGAAGGGGAGCAGCACAAACGTCGAAAATAGCAGCACAAACCAGCACAAACGTATCACAATCCTCCTAGGTATATGTGTTTCATTCAAATCCTTTTATGGGCAGGGGCACTGAAATGGACCTCAAAAAACGACATTTCGATAGGTATGTACTGAATTTTCGTCGAGTCAGATACAAGTGAAGAATACACTAACAATGAATATTAATAAACAAACAATTTTTAAATTAATGATTTGTACATCACGGATTCCGGTATTTCGGTTTATATATTGATCGCTTTCTTTAAATGTAGAACTTCCAAAGTTTTACGTTTTTTCAGTTAACCTACACAACCTCGATATAAGATTTTTCATTTTGTAATTTCGGTCTAGGAGATGTTCAGCTAGAGCTGTGGTAGTTTTCTTATTCGTCTAAACGATGCGATTGGATTATTTTTTTCAAGTACCTAGTTTGGATGTTTCCTCCTGAAGAATTCAACATCGTTTCGATACAGGGCGTTCCATGAATCATTTTGCCGTGCATCTTTTTTTTTTGAAGATATAACCGGGTCAGGCCTCATAACAGAATTTTAAAAAAATAAAGCAACCAAAAAGTAACCAAAAATCGTTTTTTTCGCGGGGGGGGGGGATTTTTTACTGTTTTCTAGGGAAGGGCAATTTTTCTGTAGTTTTCGGTAAACATTTCAAAGATAAATCAACTGAAAAGACGTGAATAATTTCATTTATATTAAATTCCTTCGTCAAAACAACAAACAAACTAGCAAAATCAATCTTTTAATTTTTTTCTCGAAGAATTTTGAAAAATAGCAATTTCTACGTGAAAATTCAAATTTTTGCCGGCATGTGCGAAGTAAACGTGACTTTTGAGAGGAAAACAGTAACCAAAGTGACGTTTTAGACGTGAAAAGAACCAAAAATGAATGAAGTCTGAAAAAATAACAAACGCCCTAAAAAAGTGACCCGCTATGATGCCTGCCATCCGAATGACTAGACATAAATAGTTTTTCGGAACCTTTATCCATAACACAATTTTCACGAAATACATTTTCTTGGTGCATTTTTGGGAAGGTTGAAATCATGAAATTATGAGCCCTCAAAGTTGAGTAATTTGGCAAAAAATTGCAATTGTATAAAAATTTCGAAGCACGGCCCCTTTGAAGGTTAGAAGAGAAATGATCGTGGCCATGTGAATTGAACACCAAGGACCTCGTAAAAAAAACTCAGTAAAATCAGACCACCCGACTTCATTTTTGGTTCGAGTTGGTATGGAATAGCCCTAAAAACAGCTTCATTCACTGCCATGAAAAAGTCAACATAACGAGTAATTATTTATAAAAATTCCGTAAAAAAAATAGTACAATAATACGAGTAAATTTATTTACGATGGTTATTACCTACAAATAAAGGAACGAATATAAGAATGAATAAAAAATTGAAAAAAAAAACACGTTGAAACTTCATAAAATAAAAATTTTCAGATAAAAGACCTACTTACTTATATCTACCTACGTAGATTTTCAAGTACATGCAATCACTTTTATCCAGCGAAAAAAATTTCCACGAGACTTCTGTAAGGTCTAAAAGATAATTTTTCAGCAGATATTTCTTACAATTATTACAATTTTTCGGAGGAAAATTCCAAGGCGGAGGATTAATATTAATTTCAAGTACCTACAACAACATGACATATTAATACATTGAAATAAGAAAAATCATTACCTCGGAATGAAATTAAATTAAACATTACGCAATTTATAGATTACGGATTAAAGTAGAGTACCTAAATGAAATAGTAAATAATTCAGGAAATTACACCAAAACATTTACTGATTATAAATCATAGAATAAAAACACCACCCATCTAGATCGATTGAAAACCGTATTTCAAAAGTTTTTGCAAACTAGATTCATCGTTTCGGCTCGACACAGCTTGAAAAATTTTCTCAACATCAGATGACGTCCTTCTGCTAGATTTATACATCTTCACTTTTCCGTCACTCATCAAGTTTAACTTGAGATATTCATCTAAAGCGACAAGCATCGTTTCATCAAACTGGAATTTTCGCTTCTCAGAGTATTTCTCGTTCAAAGCATTGAAAACTTTATCAAATATGGTATCAAGAAAAGCTTCGATTTCATACTCGGGTATGGCTCTGTCGCCATCTCCGACACACCATTTTAAAAAGCAACGCACACTTTTTGTTTTGATAAATGTTTCACACCAACGGCCATCACGAGTTTCTAGCAATGATCGAAAAAAGTGAAACCAAACACGCTTCAAAGTATATAGTTCAACTACATCGAATTCTGATTCTACTATTTTAATCAAATGAGTCATATCACGCACATAAAACCTAGAGGGTTTGAAAAAATCAAAGTCCCACGAGATAATTAATTGTTTCCTCGTTCGCGCGGCCAGCGAGTCGTTTTCTGGATATATTTCATCGATAAACGTACTCAATCTAAACCAATCATTTTCATGGAGCATGAAGCATGTAATATTGAATGTCTTGGATTTTAGTAACTCTTTCTTGAATTTTCGTACCTCGTCCGGGCTGGTGCAGTAGAAATCCAACATCATGTTCAATCGGTCGAGATTCCATTCACATAATTTCATGCAGGTTCTTTTCATTTCGTCAGATTCTGCGAGCATTTTTTTGAAATTCGAACGTTCATCTTTATTAGGCAAACACACCTTCAGCACTTCATTCATGGAATGATGATCGACGATACGGAGTCCAACATCTACTGCACGTTTTAGAATCCATTCTTTTCTAAAATCCATATCTTGCAGCGATAATATTCTGCATAGAAATATAAAAGTACTATGCGAAAGTGTAGGAGGTTGGTTCATAATATTACCAAAACGATTCCACACCAAATTTTTGACCCTTTCTGCTGCTGCGATTTTAAACTGATCAGAAACTGAATCCCATACATAAATCAGCCAGCCCATCCATTCTTCTGCTTCGAATCTAAAATCAATCAGACTTTTGACAATCTCGACAAAATTACTAACGCTTATTAAATCTTTGTAATGAGTCCAAATCCAACAAACAGGTTTCAAGGAACCTCCATATTCAATTAACATCGATATAACGTCCATAAGTTTCTTGGACAATAAATGGCATTGTAGTTCATAAGATACGGTCATAAAGAATTGTGCCACGTTATAGGTTCGACCCAGCCAGTACTCTTGATTCCTTTCCATTTCATCATCGTCATAAAAATATTTGAATATCGTTCCGGCCACTCTTATTTGCCAATCTTTACTCATACGTTGCCAAAAATACTGGAAGGGTATCCATTTTTTAGGACCGAAACTCATAACAACTTCAGCGTACATCGGAGTTAGGTGGTACTCATTTTTGGCGTAATAATACCAATACTCAATTAACTTATCATATTTCGTCCACCGTTGTTCCAGAAGATTTACCGGAAGCGAATCCACGGGAAACTTGACGATCTCATCTTCCAAACAGTATTGGCACATAATGGCAAACTTTTGAACGTCACTAAGCTCACCAGCAGTAGATAAAGTTCGCCTGGCACTTCGTTCGCGATCAATTTTACCATCGATTGACCAAACGCACCCACTCGGATCAATTAATCCCACACCGATGCGATTTAATTCTTCTGACCACTTTTGCATTTCATTTTTAATACCAATGAGTGCGATTTTGATCAGCTTTTTAGTCGATTTCGGCATATTTAAGGTTTCCACGAGTACGCCGCAATCTTTATTGTAAGTAGCCGGTATATCGAACAATAAGAAGAAAACCTGCCATTTGAAGTCATTAGGGAAGAAATGACTGTACCATATGGAGAGAGCTACTTGGTAAGATGTTATCTCTTGTAAGGTTGGAATATCGACGCTGTACACGAGGCGATTTTCATGAGATCCGCGTCCTTCCATATTTTCTGTTCGGTAAATCGAGTTGATCGAGTATAATCTGAAATCAAAATTTCATCTAGGTTAAAATCATGAAACATGTTGATTTCTCCAAAACATACTTATTATGTTACTCAGGCTCGTAGCTAGTCGAAAAATCAGACAAGGCGATTCCTGTCCTTAAGTGGTGGGGCATCCAAAAGAGCACAGGGAAAGTAACCTCTAATGAAATCAAGAAGGTCTCATTAAATACATGCTTGCATAGACGGTCAGGCTAAGCGGGATACCGGGAAATCTAACTTATTCGCGTCCAATTTTAAATTTCGACCACTTAAACAACCTGTTGAAAATGGATTCAGCGTACCCAAAAAACCCCGGATACCCGATTTATGATTTTTGGCCACCTAGAAAATTTCTCATCCCACTGTGGGGCTGGAAAATCAAATTTTCGGAATTTTTCAAGTGGGGTATCAAAATATACGTTTTTTACCTCCTGAATTCGATTCTGACCTTATTTTTTCAAAAAAGTTCGAAGGAGCGTAAGGGGATGTAGTCTACAGCCCAAGTGGCAAAAAGTGTTCATTGATCGTGCTTTTTTGGGGCGCAAAAAAATCAGTTGGCTTATTGTGGGTATGGGTCCCACTTGGCCGGGCGCAAAAAAATTTTTCATAGTGTGATAGCAGACACTCCCCCGACTCCAAATATATGTCACAACCCTTGGGCCATTTGCACAATGAGGCGCTAGGCCCCCCAAAGTGCCATTTTTCGCCAAATTGGACCATTTTTGGCACAATAATGCCTCTGTATGCGACATGTGGTCTGGGGCGCAAAAAAAATTAAACGAAGTGTATACTCACATTCGTTCCGCATCCGATAAGCCAAAGTTTAAGGAAAATGGTTTGCACAATACGCCGTAGTGGAATTTTAAAGTTGAGAAAATGTGTGATTTTCACCCCTTTTCATCATAAATTAAGTTATCAAAAAAATTCTGAAATTTGGGTTGCGACCTATCAAAATGGGTTAAAATTTCAACCCCTTTTGAGCCTCAAATTGATCCTCATTTTTGAGTATTTTCCAAAAATTGGCATGTGACCTATGAAAGAGGGCTAGAATTTCGTCAAAAATTTAAAAATGTCATCCAAAACTATTTTTGAGCAAATTGTGAGAATTTTGGGCCTCAAATAGGATCAAATTTGAAGTATTCTCCAAAAACTGGCATGTGATATATGACAGTCTTATAGAATTTCGTCAAAAATTCAAAAATCTTATCCAAAACCATTTCTGAGCAATTTTCAAAAAATTTGAGTCTCAAATTAAGCAAATTTTTTACCATTTTCTAAAATTTGGGAGGTCACATGTCAATTTTTCGAAAAATTATCAGAAAATGATCATATTTTGGGCTCAAAATTCTCAAAAGTTGCTCAAAAATGGTTTGGATAACATTTTTGAATTTTTGAAGAAATTTTATCCCATTTCAATTGGTCACATACCAATTTTTGGAAAATACTCAGAACTTGATCCTATTTTGGGCTCAAAATTCTCAAAAGTTGCTCAAAAATGGTTTTGGATAACATTTTTGAAGTTTTGACGAAATTCTATACGACTGTCATATGTCACATGCCAATTTTTGGAAAATACTCAAAAATTTGATCCTTTTTGAGGCTCAAAATTCTCACAATTTGCTCAAAAATAGTTTTGGATGACATTTTTAAATTTTTGACGAAATTCTAGCCCTCTTTCATAGGTCACCTGCCAATTTTTGGGAAATACTCAAAAATGAGGATCAATTTGAGGCTCAAAAGGGGTCAAAATTGCTTAAATTCAATTTTCTCTAATAATTTTGTTCTGCTTGTAAAAATTTAACCCGATTTGATACGTCGCAACCCAAATTTCAGAATTTTTTTGATAACTTAATTTATGATGAAAAGGGGTGAAAATCACACATTTTCTCAACTTTGAAATTCCACCACGGCGTATTGTGCAAACCATTTTCCTTAAACTTCGGTTCATCGGATGTGGAATGAATGTGAGTATACACTTCGTTTAATTTTTTTTGCGTCCCAGACCACATGTCGCATACAGAGGCATTATTGTGCCAAAAATGGTCAAATTTGGCGAAAAATCGCACTTTAGGAGGCCTAGCGCCCCATTGTGCAAGTGGCCCAAGGGTTGTGACATATATTTGGAGTCGGGGGAGTGTCTGCTATCACACTGTGAAAAATTTTTTTGCGCCCGGCCAAGTTGAAAAAATGAGAAAAAGGAAGGTTTTTAGGCCCCAGCTCCCTATTGTGCAAGGGTAAAAATCCAAAATACACTTTTTTCATACTATGGGACCCATACCCACAATAAGCCAACTGATTTTTTTGCGATCCAAAAAAGCACGCTGATTTCGATTTCTAGAGCACTTTTTGCCACTTGGACTGTAGACTAATGGGGTAAAACCTCGAATTTTTGGTATTTTCCGAGTGGGGTATCAAAATATAGGTTTTTTACCCCTTGAATTCGATTGCGATATTTTTTCAAAAAAGCTGAAAGGGGAGTGGGGGATGGGTTACAAATGAAATGATTGGAATTTTTCAAGTGGGGTATCGATTCGAAATATACATTTTTTAGCCTCTGGAATTTGATCCTGCAGTAATTCTTTCTACAGATGCCAAAGGAGAAGTCTCAAGGGGAATTGAATAAAAAAAACTGTAAGTTATTGGGTCATGTGATGAAGATGGCGAGAAGATATAATTAATTTTTCTTAAATAACCATATTGTTTTTTAAAAACATTCACATAATTAGAATATAGTCTAAATGACACAATAACTTATAGTTTCTAAAGCAGCCTGGCAGAATTCATCGTTTTTAATTGTTATAGACGTTGATGCCTTAAAAATAGAAACAAATCTCTATTCGTCAATTTGTCATTAGGTGTCAGTACAGACTTCAGACTTGATTTGAAAAAAAAGGTCAAAGTTTGCCAAAGGAATTACACAAAGGAATAGACTTGTAAACATGAATAGAAAAATTATGTAATTGTGTGAGGGAGGTCAATTGAAGAGCGCGAGAGGAGTCAGGTCGAAAGTTTATATTCGAAATCGGCGAGTCCGAACTGATGAGAATTGATGCGCCATACACTACATGCATTTTTTGCACTCGGTTTTTCAAAATGGTGGAGGGGCAAGGTGAAACTGAACGGTCAAATTCAAAAAATGGGCAAATATTTCAGCTCAGAGCCTTTGAAAACTTGACAAACGACACGTAACACGTTATTTTTCAATTTTTTGAATTTTGACCTCATCGAGGAGGCTGGTGGGGGGGGGGGGGGGGGCAGATGAAAAAACCAAGCACATATTCGAACTCAGCGCCTTCAAATTAGTAAGTATCCCAACTCAGTGTCTTCAAATGAATAGAAATCGATGTGTATTTCACTTTTTATATTTTTTTTCAATTTTGGTTAGAATGTTTGAATCACACAAATGCCGATATATCTAAAAACGGCAAGTTACGGCAAAAACTGATAAGAACCAGCGATAGTACACTCAGCGGCGGATTTCCCGTAAGGCGCGTTAGGCGAGCGTCTAAGGCGCAAGAAAAAAGGGCGCAAAATTTGTCGAAAAAGTTCAGTAGAATTTTCATAATTGTTTGACCTCTCTCTCGCAAAAAAATTCTCTCCACTTATTTCTGATAAAAATTTCGGTATTAGAGACAATCTTATGTTGTTTTACTCATCAAGTTGACTTTATATAAATTTTTCATTTTTGATACGGTCTTAATAATTTTTGTCTAACTGATCCAAAAAAATGTATTTTTTTACTTTCGATAGGTACCGATGCAAGTATTGTCTCTAAAGAAAAGAATGGCGAAAAAGAACTCGAAGTTTAAGTAGGCGAAAATAAAATTGAAACTACATCTTGTTCACACCAAATATGCAATTTTTTTCAAACACAAAAATTAAAGATTTAAATTGTGACCTCTCAAGTGCAAAGGTACCACAAGTCGGATTTTTGAAAACCGATTTTTTTGTGATTTCGATAACTAGAGACTATCCCCTTTACAATGAGACCAAAACGAGACCCCATACCTCTAAAATTCTCGATTTTATAGGCATTTGAAGTTTGAATAGGTACCAAAAAAGTTCATTCCGAGAAAAACAAGCTTGAAGCTGAAAGAACAAAAATCGCTGTTTTTTTCTTTTTTAATTTTTTTCTTCCGCATAAATATAAAAAATGTATGCAATTAAACTTATTTCAGTTAGAAATGAACATTTTAAATTGGAATCGACAAATTTTCCTCAAAAATACGTAATTAAAAATATTTTATGAGCTAAAAAAGTTCCAAAAATAGTGAAAAAAATATATATTTTTATTTTTTCAAAAAAAATTCACCATATCCGGGCCGAGTTCTG
Source organism: Pseudococcus viburni (assembly GCA_033439095.1). NCBI lineage: Eukaryota > Metazoa > Arthropoda > Insecta > Hemiptera > Pseudococcidae > Pseudococcus > Pseudococcus viburni. The sequence continues at coordinate 648,623 of JAVBJF010000125.1, forward strand.
ATTCTGATCCACCAAAATCCCCTAAAAACGATTTTTTGATTTCTCGACCAAAATTCACTTATAGATACCTATCAAAGTACCCAAAAAACACATGAATTTTGAAATTTTTAAAAAAATTATAAAAATTCAGGAAAGAGGGGGTGGGGGAAATTGGGACGGGATGGGGGGGGGGGTGAGGCTTTAGTGCTGAAAGGGCGCGCAAGAAACGGTGCCTAAGGCGCAAAATTATGAAATCCTCCGCTGTGTACACTTTTCAACGAAGAAAACTGCATAAAGTATTTTTCGGAGCAATTCGGAGCATTTTTTATACAACTAGTTGAAGTTGAATTATGTATAGTTATGATGGCATAAAAGTACTTATTTCATAAATGCAATAACTTCGTTGGTAATTGTCAAAACTCAAAAATAATTAAACCACTGAATTCGCAAGGAAAAATGATACATAAAAACATATCGCACACACTTTTTTTCTCAATTGCCTCCACTAATGTTCAACTTTACTCGAAAATATCTTGAAAACTATCCCTTCCAAAAAAATCAAATCGCATCTACCAAGTAGGAAATTTTATTCTTCACAATTTTGGTGCTCATCTTTTTTGTCGTAGGACACTTAGTTTGCGCAGAAATGTCACTTTTTTGTAAGCAAGGCACAAAAAATGAGATTTTTCACAGAATTTATAGTCAGGTCTCAATCGTACATCCGCGCGCTTTTCCTGTTGAAATTGATTTCATGATTGATTCCTATTCTGGACACTAGAAAAAGAAATTAAGCCCGTATGCCCTTTTCTCCCATTTCCCTTTTTCCCAGGGTCCACCCCCTCAACATTTCGAACATGTGTATCGCCTTATCTATAGGTCATAATGAAAAAAATTTCAAATAAACGTTGTTATTCAGCACCTAATGTACATTTTCATTTCTCATCAAAATCAATTTTGTCGCGACTCCCCCCCCCCACCCCAAATTTAAAAATAAAACATGTTTTGAAAAATCTTCAAAATTACGTTCTCTTCAAATTTAACGAAACGTTTCGGAGATACGGAAAAATTTGTAATCACCAAAAGTATTCAGAATTGAATTTCCTTTCCAATGAGCTTTAGCACGACCATTTTCACCAACATTTCTCGACAGAGTGGATCTCTCCCCCTTCCCCGGCATCACGAAAGTTGGACCCACGAACAATGTTTTCTCTAAAATGAATTCCGATGATGAATGAAATTATGCATTAGATATCGAATAACAAATTCGTTCAAATTTTTTTTGCAAGTCCAACTTTTGAGATAAGGACTCTGTCGGGAAAAGTTGGTGAAAATGGTTGTGATAAAGCTCATTGGAAAGGAAATTCAATTCTGAATACTTTTGGTAATCACAAATTTTGCCGTATCTGAAACTTTTCGTTGAAAATTAAGAAAACGTGATTTTGAAGTTTTCTCAAAACATGTTTAGGAGTTGGTCCAAAATCGATTTTGGTGAGAAATGAAAATGTACATTAGATGCTGAGGAATAACTTTTGTTTGAAAATGTTTTCATTACGACCCGTAGATAAGGCGATACACGCGTTTGGAATGTTGAGGGGACCTTGGAGAAGGGGGAGGGGAAAATTGGTACACGGGCTTAATTTCTTTGTTTTAGTGTTCAGAACAGGAATTAATCATAAAATCAATTTTAATAGGAATATCGCGTGGAAGCCTTTTCTTGTACAATTGAAACCTGACTATTGGGAAAGTTTAAGCTGTAATTTTTATTCTTAATTGAGATGGAGGTCTGCGGTTTGTTCCATTCGATTCGCCGTAAAATTTCCCATAAGATTGGGCCTAAAAAAAAAATTGAAATTTTTTTTCTCAAGCTCGTGTTTATTGTTTTCAAAATCCTTTATTTTTCGACCCCCCCCCCCTCCCTCCCCACCCCTCAAAGCGAACTTTAAAAAGCCACGAATGAGTACTCTCTTAATTTGAATCAGTCAAAACTGACTGATTTAAATCGACAAAATTGAGTCACTGTAGGAATCAGTGAAAAAATTTACTGATTCAATCAGTGAATTTTGACTGATTGAAATCAGTCAATTAATTTTTACTGATTCAATAATCAAAATTCATCATTTGAATTGGTACTCTCTCATTTCGAATCAGTGAAAAATCACTGATAAACAGTCAGAATTGCAGCACAGGAAAAATCAGTGAAATTCACTGATTTTCAGTGATTTTTCCCTGATTACACAGGGCGACACGAATTTTGTTTTTGGGTTCTCATTGCCAAATTTGGGTTGCTTTTATGTAACTAATAAAAGAAAAAATATTTTTTTTGACCAAAGTTTGCTTTGGGGGGTGGGGGGGCCAAAAAACTGATTTTTCGAGGTCAATAAGCCTGAGCATTACAAAAAAAATTGAAAAAATTTTTTTTGGACTAATCTTGTAGGAAATTTTACGGCGAATCCAATGCCGCAAACCGCAGACGTCCGTCTCTTTTTTAAAAAAAGTTACAGCTCATTCTTTCCAAAATTTTGTGAAAAAATCGCATTTTTTTGTTTTTTTTTTCGCAAAGAAGTGAAATTTGAGAGAAAAGTAAGGATTTTAAGGCCATAATGACCATGGTGAGAGTTGTAGGAAATTTCACGGCAAACAGAATGCCGCAAACCGCGGACCTCTATCTCTTTTTGAAAAAAAGTTACAGCTCATCCTTAAAACTCTTAGTTTTCTCTCAAATTTCACTTTTTCGCGGAAAAGGCAAAAAAAATGTGATTTTTTCCACAGAATTTTGTAAAGAATGAGCTGTAACTTTTTTTCATTACGAGATAGAGGTCTGCAGTTTGCGGCATTCGATTCGCCGTGAAATTTCCTACAACTCTCACCATGGTCATTATGGCCTTAAAACCCTTACTTTTCTCTCAAATTTCACTTCTTTGCGAAAAAAAAAAAACAAAAAAATGCGATTTCTTCACAAAATTTTGGAAAGAATGAGCTGTACCTTTTTTTAATAAAGAGACGGAGGTCTGCGGTTTGCGACATTGGATTCGCCGTGAAATTTCCTACAAGATTGGTCCAAAAAAAAAAATTCCAATTTTTTTTGTAATGCTCAGGCTTATTGACCTCGAAGAATCTGTTTTTTGCCCCCCCCCACCCCCCCAAAACAAACTTTGGAAGCCAGGATTGAGCAAGGTGATGTATTTTGATGTCTAGAAACAGAATTTCGGCATGAGAACCCAGAAACAGAGCAAAAAATTTTTTGTCGCCCTGTGTTATTCAAAGAATTTCACAGATTTTTCAGTAAATTTCATAAATATCACTGAGTTTTCAGTGAATTTTCACTGATTTCCAGTGATTTTCTTTCACTGATTTTCTCCTGTGCTGCAATTCTGACTGTTTCTCAGTGATTTTCGGTAATTTTCACTGATTTATAATTGAGAGAGTAATTTTTCACCGATTGGCAGTAAAATGTCACTGATTAACAGGGGAATCAGTGGAATTTGACTGATTAATCCGTGACTTGATTTTCTCTATTTCATCAGTCAATTTGACTGATTCAAATTAAGAGAGTATGTTGGTATATTTCCATGGCTAGAATCAGAATTTCCGCCTTAGAACCGAAACCTAGAACAAACATTTTTTTGTCGACTAGTGTTATCATTCTTATTAATCATCACGAGACTTAAGGAATGCCTGGAAAATAATTTTTCAAAATCAAGAACATACAATTTGTTGGGAAAATTCCAATATGGAGGATTAATAAGAATAGTACAAGCTCATGACTTATTAATACATCAAAATAAGAAAAAAAAAAGATAAACAGAATAGGAAATAAATCAGAAAATTATATTTAAATATCTACTAGTCATAAATCAAAGACTAAAAATATCTAGACCAATTGAAAACCAAAATTCAAAAGTTTTTGCAAACTCGATTCATCGTTTCGGCTCGACACAGCTTGAAAAATTTTCTCAACATTAGGTGAGGTTCTTCTGCTAGATTTATACATCTTCACTTTTTCGTCGCTCTCCAAGTACCACTCGAGATATTTATCCAAAGCGAAAAGCAACGATTCATTCAACCGGAATCCTCGGTATCCATTGTATTTCTCGTTCAAAACACGAAAAACTCCATCGAATATGGTATTAACAAAAGCTTCGTATTCGTACTCGGCTATAACTCTGTCACCATCTCCGGCACACCATTTTAAAAACCAGTGGAAACTTTTTCTATGGAGAAATTCCTCACACCAATATCCTTTGCAAGTTTCGTACTTGGATCGAAAAGAATTAATCCAATTACGCTTCAAAGTATCTACTTCAACTACATCGAATTCAGATTCCACTATTTTCATCAAATGAGTATAATCGTCCCAATTAAGGCGAGAGGTTTCGAGAAAATCGAAGTCCCACGAGGTAATTAATTGTTTCCTCGTTTGTGCGGCCAACGAATCGTTTTCTGGATATATTTCGGCGATAAACGTCCTCAATGTATACCAATCACGCTCATGGAACATGAAACTTGTAATATTAAATTTGAATATATAGGGTTTTAGAAATAATAACTTTTTCTTGAATTTTCGTACGTCCTCCGAGGTGGTGAAGTGAAAATCCAACATCATGTTCAAATGGTCGAGCTTCGAGACATATAATAAATACACACAGGTTTCTCTCAATCTGTCAGATTCTATGACCATTTTTTTGAAATTCAAACGTTCATTCTCATTTTGTAAACATAATCCCAGAACTTCATTCATAGAATGATGATCGACGATGCAGAATCCATTATCCACAAAATGTTTTAGAATCCATTTTTTTCTAAAATCCATATCTCGCATCGATAATAGTCTGCATAGAAATGTAATGGCTCTACGAGGAGGGTTGAAACGGAAATATAAATTATTCAACACCAAATCGTTGACTTTTTCTGCTGCTGCAATTTTAAACTGATCAGAAACCGAATCCCATACATAAATCAACCAGCTCATCCAATCTTCTTCTACCGCTCTAAAAACAATCAGAGTTTTGACAATCTCGACAAAATTACTGACGCTTATTAAATCTTTGTAATGTGTCCAAATCCAACAAACAGGTTTCAAGGAACCTCCATATTCCATTAACATCAATATAACGTCCATAAGTTTCTTGGACAATAAATGACATTGTAGTTCATAAGATATGGTCATAAAAAATTGTGCCACGTTATAGGTTCGACCCAGGCAGTACTCTTGATTCCTTTCCATTTCATCATTGTCATCAAAGTATTTGAATACCGTTTCGGCCACTCTTATTTGCCAATCTTTACTCATACGTTGCCAAAAATACTGGAAGGGTATCCATTTTTTAGGACCGAAACTCATAACAACTTCAACGTACGTCGGAATTAGGTGGTTCTCATTTTTGACGTAATAGTACCAATATTCAATTAACTTATTATATTCCGACCACTTCTGTTCCAGAATATCTGCCGGAAGCGAATCCACGGGGAACTTGACGATCTCATTCTCCAGACAGTTTTCACACATGATGGCAAACTTTTGAGCATCACTCAGTTCACCAGCAGTGGATAAAATTCGCCTGGCACTTCGTTCGTGATCAATTCTACCATCGGTCGACCAAACGCACCAATTCGGATCATTTAATTTCACATCGATGCTATTTAATTCACGGGACCATTGTTGAATTTCATTTTTAATACGAATGAGGGCGATTTTGATTAGCTTTTTGATCGATTTCGGCAGATTTAAGGTTTCCACGAGTCTGTCACAATCTTTATCGAAACTATTCCTCCCGAGGAACGAAACGAAATTGTACTGCAATCTGAAGTCGTTGCTATGTTTCAGACGAGAGAAATGACTGCACGATATGGAGAGAGCTACTTGGTAAGTTGTTATTTCTTGTAAGGTTGGAATATCGACGCTATACACGAGGCGATTTTCGTGCGATCCACGTTCTTCCATACTTTCTATTCAGTAAATCGAGCTGATTGAGGGTAATCTGAAAGCAAAATTTAATTTGGGTTACACTCGTGGGAATTTTTGATTTCTCGAGAACTTATGTTATTCAGGCTCGTAGCTAGTCGAAAAAGCAGATAAGGTGATTCACGTGATCCATGGAATTGTAAGTGGAGAAAGAAGTGTGATGGTTGGTTGGAGCATGATTTCACTTTTTTGATGATTGTGTGAGAATTGAGTGATTTGATCTTTATGAGGTGGGCGTGAAAGCGTTCCATTTTGTTCAATTACTGTATACTTTTGCCTTTGTTTCTGGTCTCGTTTGAACTCGTAAAATTCCGAAATTCCCTGAGTTTCCAAACTATCAAAATTCTCCGACTTTTCCAGGTTTTCCAGAAAATGGACACCCTGTATATAAACTAAGAAACTGTAGGCATTTGTAACCGAAAATCAGTAAATATCAATACAGGGTGTCCGGTAAGTGGTCTGCCATACTTCATTTTTGGATTTAACCGGATACCACTGAAAAAAAGTTAGATAAACAAGTTGCATATCTTGAAAATTGAAGGGGCAAATGATGTTTTTTAAAAAATAACGTAAATGTTTTTTCAACCATGGTAATGGATATTGGATAGTACTTTGAAAACTGAATAAATTTTCATTATATGACTTTTTGCATACCTTAAAAATTGAAAGGGCTACAAAAAATTTTGTTGGAAAAAGTTCTAAAAAATTGAACTGATCAAGGGAATGGATAGTATGTTGAAAAATGAACAAATTTTGTTCTGCAGACTTCTTGCCTAACATAAAAAATGAAGGAGCTACGGGTCATTCAAAATAAGTGGGCTTCAAATTTTTTTAAAATTTTCTCAATTTCGGATGACCCGTAGCCCCTTCATTTTTGATGTTAGGCAAGAAGTCTGGAGAACAAAATTTGTTCATTTTTCAACATACTATCCATTCCCTTGATCAGTTCAATTTTTTAGAACTTTTTTCGAACGAAATTTTTTGTAGCTCCTTCAATTTTCGAGTTATGCAAAAAGTCATATGTGACCTGGACTACTAAAAGGTACCTATAGTCACCAAAACCGATTTTTCGTTTTTGATTAATATTTATAGAAGAAAGTATGGTCCTTCCAATGACATAAACCGCAGACTCCAGATTTCATTACTTTTGCTGTAAAGTACATTAGTTTTTGCCAAGAAGCTTGATTTTAGACATATTTTCTATAAAAGTAAACTTTGAACTTCCGACTGAAATTCCACGAAAGCATAGCTTTCTAGAAAAAAACTAATTGCACAATACAGAAAGGAAATTTTACGCTCTACAATTTATGTTCTATTCATTTTTTCCGTACAACCCTTCCTTTTCTCAGAAAATTGACTTCAAGTGACAAAAGTTTTAAAAATAATATGTAAAAAAAAAATCAACAAAAAATTGATAACTTTTGACACTTGAAGTCAATTTTCTGAGAAAAGGAAGGATTGTACGGAAAAAATGAATAGAACATAAATTGTAGAGCGTAAAATTCCCTCTCTATAAAGTGCAATTCATTTTTTTTTCTAGACAGCTATGCTTTCGAGATATTTCAGTCGAAAGTTCAAAGTTCAACTTTCAAAAAGTCCTGTTTTTTTGACCGAGTTTTCCTCGGTAAGTTGATTTTGGCCTGCGGTCCCTTTTGGTAGTCCAAGCCACATATAGGTAATGAAAATTTATTACGTTTTCAAAGTACTATCCATACCCATGGTTGAAAAAAAATTTTACGTGATTTTTTAAAAAACATGATTTGCCCCTTCAATTTTCAAGATACGCAACTTGTTCATCTAACCTAACTTTTTTTTAGTGGTACATACCCGGTTATATCGAAAAATAAAGTAAATAAAGTATGGCAGATCACTTACCGGACACCCTGTACATGTAGTTCAGGCAAATAAAAAAAAAGTACCAAACCCCCCAAAAATTCGATTCGAATTTTTTTCGCGTTTTACGTTTGTAATGATCCACTACACAACATACTAAAATTGGTACCCCATAACCCACCGATACCCTCAGGGGAAGGGTTAATGTCTGCTGAAAACCGGTTTTTCGTGAATATCTCCTTTAATTCGGCATCAAAGTCTTGACGTCATCGCCCCACCACAATGCAAATACCAGTTCATGTACCAATTTTTGTACTTTTTCAAAAGGGGGATCGACGAAAAAATTAACATTGATTCTTATGGGAGTTTTATCGTTTATTCAATTTTTCTCAGTTTCGATGTGTTGAATTTTTTATCTTTTGATAATTTTGACGAGTTAAGCTATCAAATTAGTCAAAATTGTCAAAACATTTTTTCGCAATCCCCCTTTTGAAAAAGTACACAACTGATAATGTGCATTTGTAGTGGTAAATGTGACGTCAGACTTTCATGCCGAATGAGGCCCCAAATTGAAAATTAGTTATGAATAGTCTTGTTCTACGTGTAATTTCCTATCAGACTTTTTTTTTTTTCAAAAACACTCATTTTCCTTGACCAAGAATTAAGTGTAAGAAGCGCCTATTTTTCAACAATTTACGAGTACAGCATTATTTGAAAAGGAATTGGAATCGTGTTTGATGAGTGAGTCGCCCATAATATCAATAATTTCCGAATCAGTGATGAATTTGAATAAAGTGGAACCTTCATCTGTATTACCTGCAGAGACTGCAAGCCAGCCAAAAGCCAAAAGCCTTAAAAGCCAAAGATTTTTGGGCTTATTTGAAAGCTAAAAGCTAGCTAAGCTTTATCATCAGCCAGCCAAACTCCAGCCAAAAGCTTTATATTTTTGGCTTTTCTATCGGCTTTTATTATGAATTCAATTTTCAATTCTGTCTTAGTACTGACTGATAAAAGGTTCAATCTCTCCGACAAAAAAGTGAATGAAATCCTATTTATCAAAACCAGTCTATCTTTGTTCAAAAACTTCAAGTATTGAATATTCATTAGGGTTTAATATTTTATTTTTTATTTTTTGATACTTAACGATAGGATTATCCTACTTTTTTGTTTTTATTGTAAATTATACAATTACAAATTTTGCATTCTTTCTCTTTCAGATTTGTTATTTAATCTAGGTACGCAAGTTTGTAGGACTAAAAAAAGCTGAAAACTGTAAGCCAAAAGCCAGAAAAGTCAAATTATACCAGCAGCTAAAAGCTAGCCAAAATCAGCTTTAAAAAATTTCACAAGCCAAAAACCAAAACCAAAGCTTTATAATTTTTATCAAAAGTCAAAAGCCAAACGCCACAGCTTTATCTTTTGACTTGTGGTCGCTGATTACCTGCACCTATGCAAGAAGCTGAACCTATCAATCAGGAATTAAAATCATCTCCGATATGTGAGTCGCCCAAAATTTCAGCCATTCCCAAATCGGTGATAAATCTGAATAATGCTGAACCTTCATCTGTATTAATTACACATATGCATGAAACTGAACCTTTCAATCCAAAATGAAATTTGTCTCCAATGAATGAATCACCCACAATTTCAGTCATTTCCAAATCTGTGAAAAATTTGAATAACGCCGGCCGCACAGTGGGGCAGAATAAAAATTAGCGCGTCAAAAATTTAAAAAAAAAAGTTTCTCGATCGCGGCCAAATTTTGGCCACATGTCGAAGATACCCTAACTACTACTTCCCCTGAATTTCATGACTGTACGTCATCATCTTATCGGCCTGGCGCCACTGAAGATAAGACGTTGCCAGTTACATTGTAAACAAGATATTATTGTATCTTTACTTGTCGAATATTAGTGAATGATGGTTTTGTTGTATTAATGAACTCTTAACATATCGTTAGAAAGAGAATTTCATCAGCTACTGTGTGGTTTTTTTATTTTTTTGATTACGTGATGTGGATTTGAGCAAAATTTGTAGAAGTAAGTACAATTTTATGTTAAATTCGCCTTATGTTATGGTCATCAACTTTTCTGGTCCAATCCGGTCCAAGATGTTTCTTGCGGCATTAAACTCCTTTAAGTATGTACTTTAAGGACACCATTAGTGTTGGAAATGACTTTTGGAAAATAAAGTTGAAAAAATTAGAAAATTGAAGCTGGAAAAATTTTTCCCATTTTTTTTCAATTTTGAAATCAAAAAAATTTAATTTCATGCTTTCCAAAAAAATTTTCAACACAATAATAAGAAGAAATTTTTAATACCTACGTGAATTTTAAATAATCAAAATTGAGTAAATTTTGAAAAAATTGAAGTTTAAACTGTTGGAAAATTTTTATATTGGATACATTTTTTTAAAATTTAGAGTCGGAAAATTAAATTATTCGAAACAATTTTAGGGTTGGAAATGACTTTTGAAAAATAAAGTTGAAAAAATGAATAAATTGAAGCTGGAAAAATTTTTCATACTTACCAAATTTTTTTTCAATTTTGAAATTAAAAAAAATTTTAATTTTATGCTTTCCCAAAAAAATCTTAACACAATAATTGGAAGGAATTTAATACCTACATGAATTTGAAAAAAATCAAAATTGGACAAATTTTGAAAAAATGGAAGTGTAAACTGTAGGAAAATTTCAGTATTGGATACAATTTTTTTTTAATTCAGAATTGGGAAAATTTGAACTTGAAATAAATTTGGTCTTGGAAATCTTGTGTGACCTTTGAAAAAAAAATTATGTCAAATTTGGATTCAGCAGGTCGAAATACTATGATTTTGATACCAAACACAATTTTATTGAGAAATTCAAATTTCTCTCCCCCTCTGGGGGGCTTGCGTGACATTTGAAAAAAAAATTATGTCAAATTTGGATTCAGCAGGTCGAAATACTATGATTTCGATACCAAACACAATTTTATTGAGAAATTCAAATTTCTCTCCCCCTCTGGGGGGGCTTGCGTGACATTTGAAAAAAAAAATTATGTCAAATTTGGATTCAGCAGGTCGAAATACTATGATTTCGATACCAAACACGATTTTATTGAGAAATTCAAATTTCTCTCCCCCTCTAGGGGGCTTGCGTGACCTTTGAAAAAAAAAATTATGCCAAATTTGGATTCAGCGGGTCGAAATACTATGATTTCGATACCAAACACGATTTTATTGAGAAATTCAAATTTCTCTCCCCCTTTGGGGGGCTTATGTGACCTCTGAAAAAAAATATTGCCAAATTCGGATTCAGCACATCGGAAAACCCCCCTAAACCCAAAAATTGGATTTTTGACGCGCTAAATTTCATTCTGCCCCACTGTGGGCCGTACCTATTGATTAAATTAGTTTGAAGAACCCACAGTGCAGTCTAGTTTTAGTTCCGGAGAGTTACTCTAAGACTTCGAAATTGGTAGTGTAGATAGATACCATCAATACACCTAGGGTGTGCGTTCACTTTGGAAAAAAATAAGGTTGGCGTTAGTTGAATAAGGTATAAACAAAGCGTTAGCCTATCAGATTTTTTCGTTCCTGACAGATTTTGATCGATCATTTTTGCACCTTATTAAAATTATATGGCTATTTCATGATAAATCGTATGGAATTAAAAATGTGCTAACCGGAGATTTTTGAATTTTATGAACGATTTTGCACATCAGCTCTTTGTTTATACCTTATTTGACTAACGTCAACCTTATTTTTTTCCAAAGTGAATATTCTGTTTTCTAATCTGTATTTTTATTCTGAAGTATTTGTTTCTAAATAAAATGAAATAACATTATTTAATTATTTATTGTCAAGGATAATTCAAGTGTTGGATTTTTTGATGATGTTAAGATTTTGTTAAAGACTGCAAAAGAAGGTTTGCAACGTATTAGAAAATTTTTTGAGGTTTGTCTCAAGTTTGATCTAAGGTTAAATTGGAAGTAGTGTGTGTTTTTGACTGATAGGTTGGAATATTCAAGTTATCAAATCGATGCATCTGGAGTTCATAAAACTCCAGAGAAAATTGATATGATTTTGAATGCCAAGAAACCTCGCAATATTCTAGAGGTTAAATAGTTCTCAGGGTTGGTAAATAACTACACTCGTTTTGTGCCTAATATGAGTACAATTTTTGGGGCTATTAATAAGTTATTGTGTAAAGACGCAAAATTTTGTTGGAATAAAGAATGTGATGCAGCATTTGAGAAGATAAAAAGTGAGGTAGCGTCTGATCGTGTTCTATGTCATTATAATCCTAATAAACCTCTGGTTCTTGCGACTGATGCATCTCCACATGCAATAGGAGCAGTATTGAATCATGTTGAAACAATCTGGCGAGCATCCAATTGCTTTCGTTTCTCGTACTATCACATCCACCAAAGCTAGCTATAGTCAGATGGGTAAGGAAGCGCTTGGAATTTATTGGGGTGTGCGTCAATTCTTTAATTATCTGTTTCATCGGAAATTTACTAGTTTTTTATATAATAATTTTATTCAATTTTGAAAATTTAAATATTATTATATTTTAATATACCTAATTATTTTATTTACATATATTCATAAATTTATTTTTAATATTTATTTTTCTATTACGGATTTCCGTCTTCATCAATCGATTTTCGATGCTCATGCTGTATCACCTTCGCTAAGTGTTACTCATCCTTTATTGCATTATTGAATTTTTCTATGTACATGGATTAAATTATAAAATTAAATTTTGTAAATTGCAAGATCATGCTAATGCGGATTTTGCTAGTCGTTTTCCTTCTCGTATCGCCGATGTCAATCAAATCGATTTTTCGACTGTCGATCATGGGAAAAACTACCTCTTCATATAGCACAGATAATGTGATGAAAATGATCCCAATTACATCAGAAGAATAAATTAAAAATTTCAACAAAAAATTTCTGAATTTTACAACGCAGTGGTAATCCTTACTTTTTTTGGCATACCATTTCAATTATTCATAACAAATTGCATCTTTTATGTGCTGAGAAGACTTGCCGCATAATTTTGATTGACTAAAAATCTTTTTTTTTTAGGAAGTGCACTTTGAGCACCTCCTGCTCCCCTCTTCTTGCCCCCCGGGGGCTCAAAATTTTTTGTGAAGTCTCCCACTTAAAGTAAACCATCCTAACAAATTTGGTCAAAATCCATGATTTTTTTCTTGATCCACCCTAATATATATACAGGGTCTATAAATGAACCGGTAACGTCTGCGTAAAAATTCCCATTCTTTTCTTTCCTTTTTCCCGTTTCGTTGCGTTGCATCACTGATATTATTGTTGTAGTACACAACGAAACAAAAGCAAGATTAAAAAAAGTGACAAAGTTTAATGTAAGGGGTGAATCATCTTATAAAATATGCAGGTAAAAGTGTGAAATACGTAGAAATACGCTTCACAGAGTTGAAAATCCCACACGATAACATCACATGAATCTTTTTTTTCAATATCAGAATGCTGTAATCTTGAATGTAAAATTATGAATTCTTTGAAATTAAATTTTTTTATTAATTACAATTATTGACAAATAAGTGATGAATTTATCATTAAAAATTTAATTCGTCAAAATTACAATTTTTGACACTAAACAAACTTTCTTTCAGGGGTAACTGACCCTGAAAAAACAAAAATCTGAAATTTCATTTTTTCAGGATGGGATTTTCGCTCAGACGTTGCCTGGTTCATTTATAGAGCCTGTATACAGGGTGTTTCAAAGTTGACCGCGCTCCTCCCCGCTCCTTCCAACCAGTGAGTGGACCACTCATCCTGAGTCGAAGTATGTATGTTTGCCTAACCTTCAAACTGCAGGGGTTGAGTTATGCTCCTTGAAATTTTTTTTTCGAATTTCTTTTCGCACTTTCTACGGAGCGTTACGACTCGACAACTGAGATAGGTAGAAAGTTGCGCTTTGCGGCAACGGATAGCCTACGGGACGTGCTAGATTCACAGAGTTCCAGCCGGAAAGTTGATTCAAGAGTCAGTCGTTCACTATTCGTTCATCTCCACGATTCATTTCTTTTTTACAAAATTTTTTCTAAGTTTCAAAATACAGAGGTTCGGTTTTTTCTTTTTTCTAACACGATTGAGTGATAGCGAAATTATTCAAAATAAAATGTTACTTCAGAATGCCTTCAGTAAATGAGTTTGAGCGAAAATTGGCTGAAATTTCAGCCGAATTTTACAAAGTTAACAATAATTATAGAGTTGTTCTTTCTGAATGTAATTATAATACTTTCCAAAATGAGCTGAAACAAAATGGAATGGAGTTTTCTGTTCGTGGTTCGCAAAGTAAGTAAAATAAGGAATAAAAATCTCGAGAATGTTCAACATTTCTATAAGCGTAACGTAGTATTTCGGTCCATTTGAACACTGAAGGGTCGACGATTTAATTATAACGAAAGGATTCCCAAAATATGGAATTGATTGGCTGCTCCAAACAATTCGAGAAGTACTCTGGTCATAATCTGTAAATTATTGCAACATCGTTAATTACGCTTATAGAAATGTTGAACATTTTCGAGATTTTTATTCCTTATTTTACTTACTTTGCGAACCACGAACAGAAAACTCCATTCCATTTTGTTTCAGCTCATTTTGGAAAGTATTATAATTACATTCAGAAAGAACAACTCTATAATTATTGTTAACTTTGTAAAATTCGGCTGAAATTTCAGCCAATTTTCGCTCAAACTCATTTACTGAAGGCATTCTGAAGTAACATTTTATTTTGAATAATTTCGCTATCACTCAATCGTGTTAGAAAAAAGAAAAAACCGAACCGCGTCTCTGTTTATTTTGTCAACACATAGAAAAGAATCATTGAATCGGATTCAAAATGAAAATGAACATTTTGACTCTTTCCGGCTGGAACTCTGTGAATCTAGCACGTCCCATAGCCCACTTTCTCTAGAATTTTTATATGAGGTTGATAATTTTTGCAGGTGAACTAGGGTGGGTGTACCGCATCAAATATTCGAAAAAAAACGTGTAAAAAGTTGATGATTTCTTCTATTTTTGTAAATAACTAAAAAAGTTGTCCTCTTTTGGTACCATTATTAGCAATGTTTCTATAACAAAAAACTCTGATCTTTCCAATGGAGCAAACCCCACTCCTCTATCTTGCTCGAATCAAAAGTTATGAGCGTTTAATTTTGTGAAAAATACAAGAAAATCCTCACTTTTTTGATTTTTCAAATTTCAAAAATTTCCATCTTTGCGACTAAATGAGATAGGGAGGTGGGGTTTGCAGCATTGACACTACACAACATAGAAATGATATACCTCAATTTTTCAAATAAAAATTACCAATGAAAAATTTTTCGATTTTTTTTTGACAGGGGATTTAATACTTTGAAAATTGTAAATTGTACATTTTTTCAAAAAAAAACAAAACAATACGAAGCCGAAAGCCTTTCTGAGCACAAAAAAAGAAATAAAATACATACCTACTCAAATAAAATTTTATTGCAGACGATATTTTTTCTGATTTATTCGAGATTAGTATAGATACCATACATAAAATGAAAATACATCAGTAAGTAAATATAAGTCTAATAAAAACACTTCGAGCCCTTCGACAAAATATATACGAAAAAAAACCCTACCTACTCGAGGAATAAACACCAACTCACACATTTACATTCTTCGTTTTAAATCTACCAACTTGTTCGATATCGCCATCGAAAATCCATTTGAGCACCATATCGACCATTTCGTCACCACCATTACCTTCAGCAATCTCTACAACCCCACCTTTCCCACCATCGTTCAACTTAACAACTTTAAAATCCTTCGCAGCTTGCCCATCATCGAAATACCACGTCAAGAAATTATCAATGACGTAAAACCTCAAATTCGTTTCACTAGCAGGATTTTCGATCTCGAATTTTTTTATTTCAGGCGACTCTTCACTCAACACACCCATCACTTTATCGATAACTCTACGCAACAGTTTATCGAAAACTTGATCCACTGGGATCGATTCTTTGAAAATCCTTACGTTTTCCTCGCCTTCAGCACAAAATAGCAAAAATTCTCGCCACTTATTAATTTTAAACTTGCTAAAATTACCATCGATCAGGCACGTCCTGCAACGCTCCAAAAACTCTCGTTTCAATTCGCTCGGGCACAGATCGTAGGTCACAAACTTACACACTTCAAGCGTAAGTGACAAATGTCCGTTATCCAAAAGCGAAAGTAAACGAGGCAGTAGCGGATTCTCAGATGCCAGCAAGTACTCAGCTCTGAATTGCTTGGCATATTCGACGTTTGAAAATACCCCAAATAGGAATTTATCGAAATTACAGAAATGTTGTTCCAACCACGTGACTCCGTAGGGAAATCCTTCAAGTCTAAAACGCCAGAAGTACAAAAATAGGATTCGTCTCAGTAGATTCTCCGCCCGTTGGTTGTTCGACGAGCAAAAATTCACGTAATCGAGTATTTCCACAGGAAAACCCTCATCTACAAACATGCGAAATTCTTCACGTAACAAATCGAAGTCCATCATCTGGTTTTCTTTGAATCGAATTATTTCATCTTCATCGTCGAAACAAAGCTTCATGAACCGTTCAAGACACAAAGGTTTGGCACGTACGACTAATTTATGCCAATTTCCGTTCCATATTTCTTTCCTCTTGGCAAGTTCTACGGTTTTCAATAATTCCAGCATGAATGTCATATCACGACCGTAATAATTGAATTCGAAGGTATATCCGACTTCTTTCAATTCATGAAAAAGGTTCTCCACTCGATTGCCAACCAAAAAAGAATTCTGGAATTCGACACTAGAACGAATCCATAATTCGCGAGTTTCCGATAACTCGTGATCATACCAAAAATCAGTACGTCTCCAGTACATGAGCGAATCGCGTTCATTAAACTCCATCATGCAGACCAAATGGAAAGCTTGATGTAATTGATCCATTGTGCCTAATTCACAAAAATACGACCAGATTCGAACAATGTAATCGAAATTTTTCACTTTTTTCGCCAATTTACCCAAAATAAGACCAGCGATCTGGCCCAGAACTAGGTTCAATTCCACCAGGTTCAGTTTAGGTAAAATATTGGCGACGGTTTTCTCGCATCCTGCTTCTAATATCCTGACTACGGCCAATGATCGTTCTTCGACGCTCAACTGATCCCAAAAATACTCAACAGCGTACCACCATTTCGTTACGTAAAAATTGGAAATTATACGGTACTCGACAGATTGATCCCCGTTTGCAATTTCCACAGGATTTCCCATCATTTTGCAATTCCAATAATGAATCTTAAAATTATGCGCAGTTTCCCCAGTAATACGACTGTTATCCGAAACCGAAGGCCACAATCGTTCTACATCATTTTTCAAATAAAACATACAAGCGAGTCGATATTTTTCTTCCGAGTTTAATAAATCACTATCGAGCAATTTTCTAGCAACCAGCTTATCGTTATCGTTTTCCAAAAAATCGAAACATTTTACGAAGATATCGTGGATCCACAATGATTGAAAAATAACATCCTTAATTTTTTCTACCCAGTCTATGATTCGTAAACGATGCTGGATTAAGAATTTTTCGATGGCAATGCCAACTACAGTAGGAACACGTAACAAGCCGCAAACATCGAAGTGTTGTTTTTCCAGCCACCGATCACATATGACTTTTTTCGTCATGGAATCAGTAGTGTAGATTCTATGTCGCCATAGAAGGACTGCTATTCGTTTCGAAGCCGAATCTTGCAAAGGCAAAGGAGACCAGTAAAAAGGTGGTGGATTATTTTCTACTGTGGAACCGGTCTCGTGAGATTGATCCATTGTGAGAATCACATATGCCCTCTGAATGCTGAATAGCTTGTTCGATCACGTTGAATTTTTATGTGTCAATCTGAAATCGAAATTCACCAGTCAAGTACTTGAATAAAAGGTCTACAAGTTGCCAAGATTTACATGCTGCTGATAGTGTAGGCGAATAAGGAAATGAAAAAACATTTTTAGCTGGCCAAGATTTTATCACCAAAAATTGTCCAGGGTGGTCCCCTGACTAACCTCTAAAAAGTTCGCACCCCTAGACCCCGTGCTAAATTTTTTATGGAGGCTCCACCCCCTCAAAAATGGGTTTTCCCGAATAACTTCTCAGGATTTGGTTTTACGGCAAAAGTAGTTCAGTACTTTTTTGTTCTACACTCAATTTCCAACATTTTTTTTGAGAAAATTTTTTTCGTACGACCAACAGCAGAGGAGATAAAAGAGTCCTGAAAGAAGGGGGTTTTGGAAAATATGATAATTATCATTTGAAAACGCGATAATAGGTATAAAATCGTACCAAACTGTATGTTTTGGGCATGAAAATACTTAGTAGTATTATGTAAATTGATGGTATTAATACAACTTGACCCACCTTCCCTTCCTTATGTGCCTACCCCACCATACCCACTTGTTTTTATTTAGCAATCTGAGGAGTGGGGAGGGATGGACGCATAGGAGGGGGAAAGACGATCAAGAAACATTTTTACCCTCTTTCCCCTCCCATGTGTCCACCCCTTCTCACCCCTAAGTCATATTACTAGTGCTAGTCCATATGAATTTCGGGACCTTCAATCGCACATTACCCATATTGGTGAATATATACGAACCTCCTTGAATTTTTCCACCCGGGTCTAGGTCGAAAAATATCCCTTTTTACCTCCCCCAACATTATTTTGGCACTAAGAAATGAAAAGTTGATTAACACTTATTGGTACTTAATTCTTCCAATCATTAATTAATGGGAGGGGGGGGGGTAAAATTTATTCGAGTTAGGCAGGGAATAGGAGTCGACTCCGGAGTCGGAGTCAAACTGATTCCAAATTGACTCCGACTCCAGCTTGACTAGTCAGGGAGTCAAGAATCAAGGTCATAGATTGACTCCGGAGTCAAGAGGAGTTAGGAGTCAAAATCTGAAAATGACTCAGGAGTCAGGAGTCAGGAGTCAAGGTCTGAAATTGACTCCGGAGTCAAGTTGGAGTCGGGAGTCAAGGTCTGAAATTGACTCCGGAGTCAAGTTGGAGTCGGGAGTCAACTTTTCCCCTTGACTCTGGTCAGTGGCGTAGCCAGAAATTTCTCAAGGAGGGGGTCCGAATTTTCATGATTTTTGAAAAATTGTAAGTTCACCCCCCCCCCCCCATCAAATTTTCTTTTTACTATAAAAACACAAAATTCAAACTTTATTAAATTTTCATGCGATTTGCATAGCACGTTTAAGGAAAAAAACTGATGAAAATGTAATCTTGGAACAAACAACTTACATAGGTACTAATTATTTTGGCCTTAAAAGCCAATACAAATACCTAATAAATCCAAGAATTGGCATCAGAAGCTTTTTTGGGAAGGGTGCAAAGTGGGTATGGAGACTTGGAATATCAAAAAGGAACTATTTTTTGCATAATTGATTCAAACGGTTTATAGAATTAGCAATTTCTTTCATGCCCGAGCGAAGCGAGGGCGAAGTTTTGAGAAAATTTGATTTTTAATGCTTCAAAAAGGCATTTTTTTACGTAAATTCCTGACTGTATACATAGGTAATTATCAAATGTGATTTCTTTCATGCCCGAGCGAAGCGAGGGCGAAGCTTTGAGAAAATTAGATTTTTCATACTCCAAAAAGGCACTTTTTCACGTAATTTTCTGACGCCAAGGGAGGGGGGGTGTCCAGACACCCCCCCCCCTTTGGCTACGCCACTGACTCTGGTAGTTAAGTGGAGTCAGAAGACAACTTTTCGGCTGATTTCTATTCCCTGGTCCAAAATCGAAGTCAAACTGACTCCAAATCGACTCCGACTACGGCTTAACTCCGGAGTCAAGAGTCAAGGTCATTGGACTCCGGAATTAACCGGAGTCGGTGGAGTCTGGAGTCAAGGTGCGAGTTCGAATCCGGAGTCAAGGCGGAGTCTGGAGTCAACATTCTCCCTTGACTCCGGAGTCAAGGTGGAGTCAGGAGTCAACTTTCTCCCTTGACTCCGGAGTCAAGCCGGAGTCGGGAGTCAACTTTTTGGCTGACTTCTAGTCCCTGGACTTAGGATTCAAATTGAATAGAATTGTTCAAACTTCTAATCAATGGGAAGAGTTGTTTAAAAAAATTATTGAGTCCATCTGGGGTATTTTTTAAAAAGTGATTCCCCTTTAAATTTTCAATTTTTTTTGAAATTCATTAATTGACCGAATTGTTAATTAATGAGAGAGGGTATTAAAAAAAAAATCAACTCGACCTGGGATTAGAATTGAATACAATTGTTCGAATTTTCAATTAAAAGAGAGAGGGGGAGTACTCAACAAAACGTTGATTCGACTGGGAATACTTTTCAAAAAAATTGATTTGGCTTATTTATTCGACTGATGTAACGTTGTTAACGTAGCGTGACCATATATTCTCTGATCACTTCGCCTTTGATAACGCGCATGCCGCCAACTAGTAATCGAAAAAATTTATTTCCATCTTGATCAGATCGATCTCACTCCCCAGATCGATAGATCGATCTCGAAAAATGAGATCGAAATCGAAAAGATCAAAAATCAGTAAAAAAAACTGCAAAATGAAAATTTATGCTTGAAGGGGCTTGGAAATGTGTAAACCTTGAAGTTGGATTTTCTTGATCTTTCGTTTGAAGTTCCAAATAAAAATTACAACAAATTACAACTCCAAATCCAACAAAAAACCTAAGAATTGTCAGTTGTTTCTTTTAAAAAAAATAAACGTTGACTTTTTTTTATAATTTTATTTTTTCTACCTGCAAGGTAATATGGGGAAAATTTTGATCTTTTTGATCTTGATCAGATCGATCTCAGTCCATTTCGATCTTGATCAGATCGATCTCAAATGTTTGATTTTTCGATCACTATCGCCAACTAATTTTTAGTGAGAAAGAAGTCGATATATTAAAAAAAAGTAGGAGAAAAAAAAAGCGTTTTCCACCTTTAATTTTTGGTCAAAGAAGTGGGTGTTTTCGAAAAAAACGAACCTGTCTGATAGGAAGTTACACGTAGAACATGATTATTCATAACCATTTTTCCATTTTGAGGCTTTTCAGAGGTGGAGTTGTATGCTTGTTATTTGAAGTCTTTTCGGTAGATGCCTGAGAGGATGGGGAGCGAATGGCCAAACAATTTCCGTTAAAACATGAAAATGGGATACTATTATGTAATTTGGGTTTCTGATTTCAAATTAGGCCTCGATTTTTCGATTTCAACCCCCTAGATACTCCTATGGACATGAGAGGGCATGGGGTTCAAAATTTTGAACTCTAGTACTGCGCCGCAATTTTAATTTTCAGCAATAACTTGCGAAGGTAAAATTTATTTAATTTGGGTTGCGGATTTCAAATTTGGCCTTAATTTTTCGATTTGACACCCCCGTACACGCCCCTGCCCCTGGTGGCATGAGAGGGCATAGAGGCTCAAAATTTTAATTATTTTCCCCTTTCCATTTATTGAAAATACATTTTTTACTGATTTTTTTTTATTCCAATGGTACTGACCAAGTTTTATTTAAGAGAAGAATAACACAGGTTAACATTTTTGAAATTTTGAAATGCTGAATTTTTCACAATTTGAATTTTTTGTTGAACAGTTTTTCTACTTTTTTTAATAACTTTTGACTCTTGAAGTCGACTTTCTGAAAAAAGTAGAAGTTCTACGAAAAAAATGAATAGAATATAAATTGTAGAGCGTAAAATTTCCTTTCTGTACAGTTTGATTAGTTTTTTCTTAGAAAGCTTAGTTTTCGAGATATTTTAGTTGGAAGTTCAAAGTTCAACTTTTTTTTGACCCTTGAAGTCGATTTTGTGGCGCAAGAAAGGGTCATATGAAAAAAAATGAATAGAACATAAAATTTTCTTCCGGTAGAGTTTATTTAGTTTTTTCTGAGGTGGCTTAGTTTTTGAGATATTTTCAATTCAAAAAAATTTGAATTTTCAACTTTCAACTAAAATATCTCGAATTCTAAGCTTTCTAAGAAAAAACTAATCGAACTCCACAGAAAGTAAATTTTACGCTCTACAATTTATGTTCTATTCATTTTTTTCGTAGAACCTTTTCTTTTTTCAGAAAATTGACTTCAAGTGTCAAAAGTTATCAAAAAAATTTAAAAAAACTGTTCAACAAAAAATTCAAATTGTAAAAAATCCTCGAGTGATGGATTTTTTTCACTGTTTTTTTCGTGATCAGCGCGAAAAATGCTATAAAAATCATCCAGTAAACTTCAAACAGCATTTTCCATGTCGACCTGTGTAGTGTGTAATTTATGTTGGTTTGTTCATTAATAGAATTATGCTAATTTATGGAAACTACGTATACGTATAGGTTAAACTTGAAAAGTCGGTTACTGCGTAAGGTTTTTTTGTAGTCTGTGGTTGTTGTAATCATTATTTGGTTTGGTTGTTGTAGTTTGAAAGTGTTGGACAACCTATGTACTTGTGAATTTTTGAAATGTGTACTACATATGTGTTTTGAAATTCATTTAACACGCCTTTCCAAATTTCCTTACGCTGCAATGACGCACGAAATCGCCACTTTCACCGCAATCGAAACAAACAACGGAAATTTCCTTCCGCCAATCAAAAAGCAAACGTGTACTACCGAACATCTAATACAAAAATTCATTTTTTAATTCTTCAACAAAGAGTATAGCCGGTTAAGTATAGGGTTTTGGCCTTGGAAACCGATTTTGACCGTTCCTACCCTAAAATGTTCCCCTAATCTGGCAATTAAGTTTGACACCATTTTTGGACCCCTAGCTCAAGTATTTTGGGTGGGAGGGGCTAAAATGTGTGTTTTTATTCATAATTTTTTCATTTTTCGCCACATGCAAATAAAAATTTTGCGTTTTTTTAGATAGCTACTAGAAAGTTAAAAGAACGCAAAAAAAATTTTTTCGAAATTTTTGGGCACTTTCCCCCCAAGTTAGGCCCTTTTCAAAATTTTGAACCCCCTTTTTGGGATGAAGGGTCAAAGGGGCAATGGAATTTTTTTCCTCAAAAGAAGTGTTGTTTACCCATAAGTATACCATAAAAATTTTGAAAATTTTGAACATGTGGAACAATGTCAAACAAAATAAAAACTAACCCCCCGCGTGGTAAAATACTCAAAATTCACGAAAATAAATACCTCCAGCACAAGTAATTGGGAAACTAGTTTTACCAATGTCGATCATCACGAAAATATTTCATTTTGAGGACCACAGAACATTGTGAAAAAGGGCCCACACCATTGGCCTCCCTTACCCTTACCCTTCCCCTTTCCCCGCCCTGTGGTCGTTGTGATAAATAAAGTAATAACCGATATTGGTGTCGTTTTCATACGAATCAGACCCTCTGAAAACGATTTTGAAATCCAATTCCCATTTGAACCACCACCACAACCCCCCCCCCCCCCCCCTTAATCGTCAAATTGGTATACCCAAGTATACATTACATAAGGGCTATTCCACGCTAAAACAGACCAAAAGTGAAGTCGGGTCTGAGTATTTGATTATTTTTTAGATTTGACCCCTGAGTGCCCCTCTGGCCACCAATTTTTGGGAAAAGTGGGTTAAGATACTAAAATGGCGTGTGGCATATCGATTCTCACTCATTTGAGTGCGTAGAATTCGAATATCAACTTACTTTTTGATTTGACCTCATTCCTCGCGCTTTAACGTAATGAAAAAATACGAATTTGAGGGGAAGTAGTCGGTATATTCGAACTCAGCGCCCTCAAAAACCTAACAAACGACTGGTCGCACGTTATTTTTCATTTTTTTCAAATTTTGGCCCTATTGAGGGGGCTAATAGGGGGGTTCAGAGGGGTCGGATGAAAAAACTGAGTACATATTCGAACTCAGCGCCTTCGAATTAGTAGTCATCGATGTGTTACTCGACTTCATCGATTTTTTTGAATTTCGGTCAAAATTGTGGACCCCTATACCCCAGGAGTATGGAGATCTCATCTTGAAAATTTCTCAGTTGAAAAAAGGGTAAAAAGGGCTACTCACTGTATTTTTTCCAGATTTTTAAATGGTAGCTTTCATATTTTGTGCATATCTTGAAAGTTGAGCTTTCGCCATCAAAGTTCAACTTTAAGCTTTCCAAAATGTGATTATCACTTTTGAATCTACTTTCAATTCTCTTCCAGGCCCCGCAAACGGATTTCTCCAAAGTACAGCCTATTTCAAGATATAAGCGTTCAAAGTTGGCTAGTTTGGCGAAAAATCACAATTGCATGAAAATTACGACTCCCACCCCCAGCCGCCCCCTTGAGGGTTAGAAAAAAAAGAATCATGGTTTCGTGAATACACCACCAAGGGGAACTCAACAACTCATAAAAAAAATCTGAGCGAAATCGGAAGACCCGACTTCACTTTTGGTCTGTTTTAGCGTGGAATAGCCCTTATGTAATGTATACTTGGGTATACCAATTTGACGATTGGGGGGGGGGGGGGTGTGGTGGTGGTTCAAATGGGAATTGAATTTCAAAATCGTTTTCAGAGGGTCTGATTCGTATGAAAACGACACCAATATCGGTTATTACTTTATTTATCACAACGACCACAGGGCGGGGAAAGGGGAAGGGTAAGGGTAAGGGAGGCCAATGGTGTGGGCCCTTTTTCACAATGTTCTGTGGTCCTCAAAATGAAATATTTTCGTGATGATCGACATTGATAAAACTAGTTTCCGAATTACTTGTGCTGGAGGTATTTATTTTCGTGAATTTTGAGTATTTTACCACGCGGGGGGTTAGTTTTTATTTTTTTTGACAATGTTCCACATGTTTAAAATTTTCAAAATTTTTATGGTATACTTATGGGTAAACAACACTTCTTTTGATAAAAAAAATTCCATTGCCCCTTTGACCCTTCATCCCAAAAAGGGGGTTCAAAATTTTGAAAAGGGCCTAACTTGGGGGGAAAGTGTCCAAAAATTTCGAAAAAAAATTTTTTGCGTTCTTTTAACTTTCTAGTAGCTATCTAAAAAAAACGCAAAATTTTTATTTGCATGTGGCGAAAAATGAAAAAATTATGAATAAAAACACACATTTTAGCCCCTCCCCCCCAAAATACTTGAGCTAGGGGTCCAAAAATGGTGTCAAACTTAATTGCCAGATTAGGGGAACATTTTAGGGTAGGAACGGTCAAAATCGGTTTCCAAGGCCAAAACCCTATACTTAACCGGCTATACTCTTTACACTTCACTACCAACTACCACCATAAAAACCACATACTCGATTACTCCTTCTACCTCCAAATGATGAATGCAACCGCAGATCACACCTATTAATTTTTGTTTTAAATGTAAGTACATTTTTAAAGATATTATTCGTTAAAAGTCTGAGTCATTTTATAGGGCTGTTGAAACTGACGTCACAATTGAACTGGTGAGAAAATTTTGAATTTTCAAAGTATTTTTTTTCTTAGCTACGAATTTTATTATTTTCACAATTGTCACAATACTTCATTTTTTTCACAATAATTGATAAATTTATGAAAATTCCGTTAAATACGTACGAAATGAATGATTTTTTCTGTTTCCCACCAGCTCCTTATCACACTTTTTGATAAGGATGACGTAGTTTCAACAGCCCTATATTAAGTATATTTTTAATCATTCATCAACGTGATACTCATAATCAATATTTGTGTTCATTTTCCGAAGTCTTTTTCAACTACTTTTTAAAAATATTTTTTACTAGTTGTTTTTTGTATCAACTATTTTTTTTATTTTAAATGTACATTTATTAGGTATAATATTTATTCAAAGTTTGCATTATTTTTCATAGCTTTTTTTTTCAACTATTGAATGAACTGCTTCGAATCAGTAAAAATCTATGTGTTACTCTTATACTGGATTTAACCAATAAAGTAGGGAATACCTCACAAAACTACAACGATACGGCGTCGCTAATGGCGACCATTTCTAAAATTCTAAAATCCATGCACGACACGCTGCATGGAAAATACTTCGTTCTAGATCGAGCGCCTGCGGGAGGAAGACGCGGCATCATTTTTTTTCGGGATTCATTTAAGGTCGATGTTATTTTCACTACGCAATCATTCTGTAAGTACTTTTTTTTTTTAAATTTCGGTCAAAATTGAGGACCACATGTGCCTCCAGGGGTATCAAACTCCTATTTTGAAAATTTGTTGGTTGAAAAAAAAGTGTAGTACGAACTCGAATTGCAATTTCTTCAGATTTTTAAACGGTATCTGTGATCTATGTATTGTACTCATCTCATCACGAAAGTTGAACTTTCACCAAAAAAGTTGAAGACTTCGTGCTTTACAGAACTTGATTACTGTTTTTGAATCTTCGATATTTTTTTTTAAATAGTGCAAACAGTTATCTCGTTAGAACAACCGATCTCGAGATATATGAGCGTTCAAAAGTTGGTTATATGGCAAAAGATCGCATATGCATGAAAATTACAAGGCCTAGCAGCTTTGTGGACCAGAAAGAGGTTATTTGAATAGATAATGAAACAACAGGGGAACTCTAAAAAAAAATGAGTGAATTTGGAAGACCCGACTTCTTTTTGGGTTCGAGTTCATGCGGAATGGCCCATGCATTTAAAAAAGATTGTACTTAGCATGCATTAAAAACAAAACTTTTAAAACTAAGAAATGAGGAGAAATGAAGAGAAAAATTACATCTTTGATACTTTCGTACCATTTCAAACCTAAAAAACCTTATCTATCAGTTTTTCCATTTAAATTCATATTTGTACAATTTCAATTAAAATTTAAAAATGTTATCAAATCTTACCTGTTGAAGCGTAGACCGAAGTAAACCGGTACGATCGAATCGATTTCTCACTAATCCAGTTTAACAAATTAAAAAATGACTATTATTTACGAATTCCTTACTTAATTCTACAGCTAGATTCATTAGGAAAAAAGAACTGTAGCAATTTTATATCTATTCTCTAGATAGAAGTTCGGAGGATGAAAAAAATACGAATAACATCCGTGGTGGAGTAAAAATCTTATCACAAAACAAAATTCATTGTTGCCAAACATGAAACGAAAATCTTGCAAAAAACGCTTCCTGAAACCTGAAACGTGAAAAGTGGAAAGGAGCCAAAGTAGGTATAAAAAAAACTAGATTTCAGAGCAATACAACCGATTTGACAATTAGACAAAATGCAAGCATGAAATCAAAAGTAGGGATGAAAAGCAAAAAAATAAAACTTCCGCATTCGGCTTCTAGCTGATACTTCCTAAATCAGTCTGACACACACTCAAAATTTACCGATCTAACATTTTTCTTGGAAATTTTTTCTATAAATTTTCATTTTTCAATATCCCGCGGAACCTGTCATGAGCTTTGGAACCACTTATGCCACAGATGTACTACCTAGGACTCGACAATTCTCAAGCGCATGTTGGAACCCCCTCTTTTTCCCATAGGTGGCGCTGTACACAGATAAAAAGTATGAGATACAAAACAAAAAAAAATTGAACAGGATGAACACGATTCTGATAGTACTCGAAAAACTGAACAAAATGGCGTTTTCAAAAATTTTCCCCCACCCTTCATTTTCTCTCCCACCACCCCAAATTTTACCAATTTAAAGAGGGAGGGGAGAAATTTGAAAAAAATTGAAATAATGAACACGATATTTAATGTACTCGACGAGAGAAGAAAAATGGCGTATTCAGAATTTTTCTACCTCCCTCCATTTTCTCTCCCACCCCCCTCCATTTTACAAATTTGAAGAGGGAGGGGAGAAATTTGAAAAAAATTGAAATGATGAACACGATATTTAATGTACTCGACGAGAGAAGAAAAATGGCGTATTCAGAATTTTTCTACCTCCCTCCATTTTCTCTCCCACCCCTCTGTGAAATTGAAAGAATCAGGAAAAATGGTGGAGGGTGGGAGAGAGAATTTCAAGGAGCCGAAAGATAACTTCATTTCTGTGGATTCATTTCGTCATACAATACTAAATTCACACATAACAGCAAAACTGAGCAAAGTGATCCAGCAAAGTTTTGAAAATGAAAAACATATTTTCAACATGGTGTTACATGGTTTATATTGATCTGTACAAAGATGGATAAATTTTTTTTGCTAATATACAAGTTTTCTTTTGTCACAAATATCAAAAAATGTATATTACCAAACCTTTTCCAGAGTCCAAATTTTTGAAGACGTTACTATTAAAAAAATCACAGAAAAAACCCTGGCTCCTCAATCTTCACTGCCGGCACCCTTTGGTATGCATCCTATTTTCAACCCTCCGAATTGATTGAAAACGGTTTCGAGACGTTTTGGAGCCCCCGGAAAATTTTGGAATTTTCCAGCGCTAGAGAAAATCCCATAAAAATGGTCCATATGAACTTCAGCAGCTATAATCGCTTTAAATACAGAATTTATGCCAACTTTGTATTGATTAGAGGTACCGCGGGGCAAGACGACGCAGGGGGGCAAGAGTCCGATCTTTGATATCTCGGATTTCAATAATGTAGGGTTGGTGGAGTTTTTATTTTTTTGAAGTATACCTTGCACTGACAAAACCTTGAAAAAATCATCCGAATTGGTCCAGTAGTTTTTAATCTGTCAGCTATTAAAAATTTTTCAGCCGAAAAATTGTAATTTTCGGTCTACAGTTTTTTTGATGTTGGGATGGTAAAAAATTGTGAATCTGAGGAGTATATAGCATTTTGAGGAAGATGGTGAGGTAAGCTATCGGAATATATATAAGAAATCTTTTCTATGTATTAAATTATTTGAGAAAAACCAATTTTTAGAAAAAAATCGGGGGTGGGGGCAAGTGTACTACACCTTTTAAACTGTAAACAAACTTCTGGTTATAATATATTTTCTTTGCCAAAGTAAAGTTTTGATCAATTTTTTGGCATAAAAACTTAAAAACGAAATAAAATTAGATGATCAGTAACATAAAATGTTATGGTAGTATTCTTGCCCCACACTTTAGGTATCAAATTTAACATCAAGTTAAATGGCAGTACTCTTGCCCCACACTTAGTACTCTTGCCCCCTCCTATGGGGCAAGAGTACTAATCAATGTCTCTTTGGGAAAATTGATTTTTAATTACCTTTTTATGATCAAATATTTTTTTTCTTGTTGAATTAATGAAGACAAAGGATCAAAGTAGTGCCTAAAACAAAAACCTCCCCGAAATGTTGAAAATTCGATTTTTGACAGATTTTTAAACTTTTAGTGCGTCGTCTTGCCCCGCGGTACTCTACTTACTTTTTCGCTTGAAAATATTATAATTTTTTTTCACTCACTACAAGTAAATTTCGGAAATTTTTCGGTAAATTTTGTATCTAATGTGTAGCCGGTTATAAATTCTACACCATGAAATTTATGTTAATTTCGAATTAATTTTTTTATTGTTTGAAAAATTCACAATAATTTTGTTTTCAGTCATCAGAAATGAAAATTTAAAAATTATGTATGTACTAAGGTTGAATCGATTGTGTATTTATTAATATTTCGCCAAAAACGCATTTGTCTTCAAATTTTCAAAAAAATTGTCTTGTATTTATTTTTATGCTTGCGAGAGAATATACCAGTTCTGTTTTTTTTTTTCAATTTTCTAGCGTTCTCTTATGTAGCTGACAGCCTACCAGCTTGGCTTCTCAACAATGGCTTCAAAATCAAAACATACTTCTATTGATCTGATTGAAAACAAAAATAATACTGTGAATTTTTCAAACGATAAAAAAATTAATTCGAGATAAACGTAAATTCCATAGAGTAGAATTTACAACTGGCTACACTGATATACAAAATTTTCCGAAATTTTACTTGTAGTGAGTGAAAAAAATTTATAATATTTTCAAGCGAAAAATTAAGTAATCAATTCAAAGTTGGCATAAATTCTGTATTTTGGAATTTTACGATTCGCTGTTGGCTGCACTGGTGCATAAAATTTTCATAACTTTTTTTTTCAAAATTTACTTTCAGTGATTCAAAAAAATTTTTTGTTCAATTACTTGATGAAAAAAATCATTCCAGCTTATTGAAAAATTCATATTATTGAAATATTGCAATCTGCAACTTTTGGCCCCCTGGTAGCAGTCTGAATTTTGATCGGAGGAGGACGGCGGTGGTTCAGGGAGTTGTAGAAACTAAAATCGCAACTTTTGAGTGCTGTGACGGCTTCTCACACGATTTTGATTTTCTAAAAAACACAAAAAACTGTGTTTTTTTCAAAAGGAGGTACACTTTGAGCACCCCCTGCTCCCCTCCCCTTGCAACTGGAGGGCTCAAATTTTTGTTGGGTAGTCTCCCACTCAAAGTAAACCACCCCACCAAATTTGGTCAAAATCCAAAATATGTTTTTTTTTGCACTCCACCCTAATATTCACTCAAATAAAATTTTATTATATCGCAAGCAATTTCGGTCTCCAATTTTTTTTTTCATTTATTCGAGATTCGTACATGATACAATAAAAAATTAAAACTTCATCAGTTCGTAAATATAAGTCCAGTACAAACATTTCGAGCAGTTTGAAACATGAAAATTAAATACGTAAAAACTTATCCACACGAGGAACAAATAAACTTATTTACATTCGGCACATTTAAAAATAATTCCTTTTAAATTCATCGAACTGTTTGATATCGCCTTTGAAAATCCATTTGAGCACAATATCGACCATCTCGACACCACCTTTACCTTCGGCAATCTCTACAACGCCACTTTTTCGACCATCGTTCAACTTGGCCAATTTATAACACTTCGTAGCTCGCCGATTACCGAAATACCACGTCAAGAAATTATCAACGACGGCAAAACACGAAATCATTTTATCAGCTTGCTTCTCAATCTTACGTTTTTTGCGTGAAGGCGACATTTTACTCAACCAATTCGCTACTTTATCGATCACTTTGGACACCACATTACCAAAAACTTGATCCACTGGTATCGATTCTTTGAACACCCTTAGGTTTTCCTCGCCTCCGGCACAAGATGTCACGAATTTTCGCCATCTACAAATTCTAAACTGGTTAAAATTGCCATTAATCAGGCAATTCCTGCAACGCTCCAAAAACTCTCGTTTCACCTCGCTCGGGCAAAGATCGTAGGTCAAATGGGTACATATTTTAATTGCGTCTATCAAACGTCCTTCATCCAAATTGGCAAGTAAACGAGGCAGTAGCCGATTCTCAGATGCCAACAAGTACTCAGCTCGGAATTGCTTGGCATATTCGACGTTTGAAAATACACCAAATAGGAATCTATCGAAGTCGACAAACTGCGTTTCTACGTACCCGCAATCAAAGACATTAAATATAAAATTATTGGCGGAGTGAAATAAAAATCGCCTTTGTAGATTCTCAACCCGTTGCTTGTTCGAGGAGCAAAAATTCGCATAATTGATTATATCCGAAGGACTCCCATGATCTGCAAACAAACGAAATTCCTCACGTAACAAATCCGAGTCCATCATGTGGGTTTCTTTGAATCGAGTTATTTCATCTTCATTATCGAAACACAGCTTCATGAACCGTTCAAGATACAAAGGTTCGGCACGTAAGATTAATTTACGCCAATTTCTGTTCCATATTGCTTTCCGTTTGGCAAATTCTACGGTCTCGAAAAATGCCAGCATGGTTGTCATATTACGACCGTACGTGTTTTCGAAATCGATGTATAATTGTACTTCTTTCAACCCATCGAAAAGCTCTTCCACGCGATTGTCGACTAGAAAAGAACGCTTGAATTCGGCACTAGAACGAATCCATAATTCGCGAGTGACCGATGACTCTTTGTCATACATCATACGTTTACTGTCATAGGTTGATGCGTTACCATCAAATTCCATCTCGCAGACAACTTGGAAAGCGCGGTGTAATTGATCGATTGTGCCTAATTCACAAAAATACGCCCAGATTCGAAACACGTAATCGAAATATTCCACTTCTTCGGCCAATTTAGCCAAAATAAGACCAGCGATCTGACCCAGAACGAGGTTCAGTTGGACAGGGTTCAATTTAGGTAAAATCGTGACGATGGTCTCCTTAGATCCGTTTTCTAATATCCTGACTACGGCCAATGATCGTTCTTCGACGCTCAACTGATCCCAAAGATACTCAACAGCGTACCTTGTTATTCCGTATCCCCCGGAAATCATACGGAATTCCACAGATTCATTCCGGTTTCCAATTTCCACAGGATTTCCCATCATCTTGCAATTCCAATAGTAAAGCTCGACATTGCGTCGAGTTGCCCCAATAATACGTTTATTATTCGAAACCGAAGGCCACAATCGTTCGACATCGTTTTTGAAAAAAAAATAACAAGCGAGTATGTACTTTTCTTCACAGTTCAACGCATCACTCTCGAGCAGTTTTCTAGCAACGAGCTTATCGTTATAATTTTCCAAAAAATCGAAATATTTTACGATGGTATCGTGGACGAACGTATGTCTAAAAATGTCGTATCCGAAATCCTCTGCCCATTCTTCAATTCGTGCACTATGCCGGTCTAAGGATTGTTGGATGACACGGCCAATTTCAGGTGGAACACGTAACCCGCAAATATCGAACTTTTGTTCGCTTAGCCACCGATCAGATGTTTTTTTTTTCCCGGTGGAATTCTTACTATAGATTCTATGCCGCCATAAAAGGACTGCTATTCGTTTCGAAGCCAATTCTTGTAAAGCTGAAGGAGACCAGTGAAAAGGTAGTGGATTTTGTACTCCGGAATCGGTCTCGGGAGATTGATCCATTGTGAGAATCACCCTGAATAGCTGACTCGATCGCGTTGAATATTGGTTCCGTGAATCTGAAATTGAAATTCACCGGTCAAGTACACCAATAAAGGTATAAGTTGGTACGATTTACATGCTGATGATCGCCAGTGACGTACCGATAGGGGGGGAGGGGGGAGCTCCCCCCCCTGAGGAAATTTTTTACTTGTGAGTTGGGAAAATTGAACATTTCAACACATCAGTTGGGAAAATTGGACAGTTGGGATTAATTTTTTTGATGAAAAATAATAAATAAAATAGTTATTTCAAAAGTTGGAAATCAACAAAATTTTCACTTGGGAACTCAAAATTGGTAATTTTCCCAACTCGAAAATGGTAAATTTCCCAACTCGAAATTGGTAATTTTCCCAACTCAAAATTGGTAATTTTCACAACTCAAAAATGGTTATTTTTCCAACTCAAAATTGGTCGTTCTCCCAAGTGACGAGTAAAAATGTCAGTTGGGACGATTAGTATTTATTTTTTTAATGAAAAATGAATAAATAAAATGGTTACCTATTTTAACAGTCGGAAATCAACAAAATTTTTACTTTTTAGTTGGGAAAATTAGTCATTTTCCCAACCTTTTCCAACTGAAAATTTATAATTTTCCCAGCGAATAATTATTAAACCGTTGTAATAAATGTTTTTTTGGAAAAAAAATTATTAATTACCTTGCAATTTGAAAATTTTCACTCGTCAACCAAAAAATTTTTATAGTTGTACTTGTAATTTAAAAGAGATTTTTTCGCTTTTTTCTTCAAAATTATTCTAATTAATTTCATTGTTCTTATTCTCCTTAAAACTTATTTTTGATATTTGAAAATCCAATTTTTCAAAAGCTTCGGCCTCGCTACGCTCGGCCATGATATATTTCTGCTTTAATCATTTCAAAGTAGAAACAGTCGATTTTTGATTAAAGTTTATTTTTCCAAAACATTATTTTA
Source organism: Pseudococcus viburni (assembly GCA_033439095.1). Lineage (NCBI taxonomy): Eukaryota > Metazoa > Arthropoda > Insecta > Hemiptera > Pseudococcidae > Pseudococcus > Pseudococcus viburni. Next base: position 682,100 of record JAVBJF010000125.1, read on the forward strand.
TTGCACATTCAATTTGAGGTTTTCTAAAATTTTCGCCCTCGCTTCGCTCGGGCCAAATCCATCTCCCTATTCTTTACATTGAAATTACAAAATTTTATTGATGTAAAATTATAATTTTTCTTCAAAACTCCACCCTTTCTTCACTGAAGGCAAATAAACTATTTCGTATGTTTTTTCAACTACAATGACATTGCTTGTAGGTTTAAAAAAAATTGTTTGGAGCACCTAACCAATGAAAAATTTATTCAGATTTCTTATCTCAAAAAGGGTCTTATAGTAATGGGTTGTAAAAACTTCAAAAGTTCGCAAAAATGACGAAAACGAGTAAAAAAAAATCAAAAAACTTCGCGACTTGGGGAAAAATCAGTACCTACATGTAAATTTTAAGAAATCAGTCGGGAAAGTTTGAAAAAAATAGGATTGTTCGCAAATTTGAATTTTACACCCCCCCTCCCCCCGGAATTCTGATATCGGCTATATGTAGTTGGGAATTTTGAGAATTTGAGTTGGGATTTTCACCTCTTCTCCCCCCCCCCTGGAAAATGCCTTCGGTACGTCACTGATGATCGCTCCGATAAAATAAACTAGACAAGTTTCGCATACAGTATGACACAAAAGTCTTGGTAAGTTGAAACATTTCTCAATATCTCAGAAGTAAAAAGAGATATCAAGATGGTTCAAACGGCAATGTGTTCCTGGCGTCGAGGACATTGAAGATTGATAATCAAACTCTCAACCCGACCTATAGGATGCTCACAAATTGAGAAACCGGTTTGGGTCAAAAAATGGGGGTCCGGTTTTTTTTATTGAAATAAAGTCTACGCACTGGCGCGATTAAAATGTGATATGTTTTTTTGAAACTGGTTCAGCGGTTTTGAACCAGTTGTCAATAGTATCCAAAAAAGTGGAGATATGAAAAAAAGTTTGAAACAAAAGTTGTAGAGAAGTGAAAAATGAACATTTTTTGTTTCATAATTTTTTTTCCATCTTGAAATGGAAAGAAGTTGTCGTAGAAAAGGTTTGAGTATAATTTTTTGTTTTCCACGTCATAACTCTTCTCCATCGCCAGATGGAAAAAAAATTATGGAACGTAAAACATTCAGTTTCCAATTCTCTACAACTTTTATTTCACACTTTTTTTGATATCTCCAATTTTTTGAAACCGGTAGTTTCTTTGGATGATTTTTTCTCCAAGTCGATAACCGGTTATCGAAAAGTGGAGATATCGAAAAAAGTTTGAAACAAGAGTTGTAGGGAATTAAAGACTGAACATTTTACGTTCTGTAATTTTTTCTTCATCTTGCAATGGAAAGAAGTTATGGTATAAAGGACTCGAGTACAATGTTTTCTTTTTATGCCATAACTCTTCCTCATTGCTAAATGAAAAAAAAAAACTAGTATCGATACTTTGTTGATACTTCAAGTATCGATACCTTGTGATACTGATACCAAATGTTTCTGGTATCGATACTTTTTTTTCTTGATACTGCAAAAAACTGCTACCAATAGTTACTTTATTATATTCTAATTCTATATTCTTTCTTTACCAATTTTTTTATAAAAGAAATGAAAGTTACAAATTAGTATTTAGTATCTTTGTTCTTTACCTATTTTAATATTCGTTTTCATATTCATATTCGTTATTTTTTTATTCATTCATTGTGAATGACTTGATTGATTAAATTTTTTTAAATAAAAAAAGTGAAATTGAAGTGAGACTTTTGAATTTTCGTTTTCTCGTTTTTCAGATCAAAATAGAAGGATTTGAAAATTTTGCGGTATCAAGGTATCGATACTTTTGGGCACTGATACCGTTGATACCAAATATCGATACTTTTCAAAATATCGATACTCCCGGTATCGATACTTTGAAAGGTATCAGGAACACTAATTCAGTTCAAAATTTTCACTCGAGTTTCAGCGAGTCAAAAGTGTGCCAAAAAAATTTGAATTTTGAAAAATTTGGCCAAGTGTGCTTAATGATGTCGGATCGCGAAGATCTCTTCAACAAATTTTAAGGCATTTTGAATTAAGCTTACAGTTGCTAGAAATCCTGAGCAAAATGAAAAATCTGAGAAGCAAGGTTAATGTTGTGATGAATTAAGAAATCACAAAATGTCTCCAAAAAGTATAAAATGTGCATTTGTGGGTTAGTATATTTGATACTTTCGTACCATTTCAAACTTAAAAACAACCTTATTTATCAGTTCTCTTTCATTAAAATTCACATTCGTACCAATTCAATAAAAAGGCGAAAATGTTATCAATTCTTACCCGTTGGAGCGTGGACCAAGTAACCCCGTATGATAAAATTCGATTTCACGCTAATTCAGTTCAGCAAATCAAAAAACGGTTATTTTTTCAAGGTCCTCACTAAATTCTACATCAAGATTCACTGGGGGAAAAAACTGTACCAATTTTATATTAATTCTCCTTCTCCAGATAAAAGTTCCGAGTATGAAAAAATAATGTAAAAATCTTATCATTAAATAAAATTCAATGTTGCCAAACATGAAACGAAAATTTGGCAACAAACGCTTACTTCTGCTTTTGGCTTTCGGCTGTAGATTTCAAAATATCTTTTGGATTTAGCTTTTTTGTTTTAATTCATACAGCTAGCTTTCTCGCGTTTCAGCTTTTACCTTTTGAAAAAATACATCATAAGAGACTGGAAAACCAACATTCGAAAGCCGAAAGCTGAAAAGCCGATTAAGCCGATAATTTGAGCCTTTTGAAAAGCTGATTTTCAGCTCAGTTTTATAATTCAACAGCCGAAAGCCAGCCAAAAGCTTTATGTTTTCGGCTTTCTTTCGTTTTTTTTTCAAAATTCAAAAACTGAAATTAATGGTTTCAGGTATTGATATTGAGCTGGATAAAATTCGATTTCGCTTCATGCCAAAAAAAGATGAATAAAATTGTAAAAAACTTGCGAGATAAAATCCAACAAACATTCATTTTTGTAGTGAAATAATTTTACATTTTTTCCCTCCAACTGAAGTTGAATATAAATGTGCTTCTAAGTTGATTTGGTGAACTTTCATCATGAAACAGAAATTGAGTGAAGTCTTCGAATATTATCACAAGATAAAAGCCAAAAGCCTAATCTTTATCTTTTGGCTTCCGGTCTCTGGGCTGCATTCACTTTGGAATTAGGTGTATATTGTATACATATATATACCGATCGACGTCATAATTAGGTGTAAACAAACAAATTGGCGAGCAAATTCGTTCAAATTTGAAAAAATGCTGGTTATAAAATTTATTATTATGATCTATGATTGGACAAATCTGATATTTGTCCCATCATAATAATAAATTTTATAACCAGCATTTTTTCAAATTTGAACGAATTTGTTTGTTTACACCTAATTATGACGTAGATCGGTATATGTATACATTAGGGTGGAGTGAAAAAAAAAACATATCTTGGATTTCGACCAAATTTGGTGAGGTGGTTTACTTTGAGTGGGAGACCTCCCAAAAAAATTTTGAGCCCCCAGGGGGCAAGTGGAGGGGAGCTGAAGGGGGGCTCAAAGTGCACCTCCTTTTGAAAAAAACGCTGTTTTTTGTGTTTTTTTAGTAGAAAAAATTTGTGCGAGAAGCTGTCGTAGCACTTAAAAGTTGCAATTTGAGTTTCTACGTCTCCCTAAACCATCGCCATCCTTCTCCGATCAAAACTCAGAGCGCTACCAGGGGGTTGAAAAGTTGCACATTGCAAAATTCAAGTAACATTTCGAGCAAAAAATGGCGCATTTTCAGGGAAGAAATGGCCAAATGAAAAAAACAATTCGAAATTCGTGTTCAGCAGGTCAAAATACCCCGATAAACACACTTTTCGCGATAATTTTACTTCAAGTCTGAAAATTCATTTTTTCATGATAAAATTCACTTTTTTTTACTGCTTTTTCATTATGAAAAAATGAATTTTCAGACTTGAAGTAAAATTATCGTGAAAAGTGTGTTTATCGGGGTATTTTGACCTGCTGAACACGAATTTCGAATTGTTTTTTTCATTTGGCCATTTCTTCCCTGAAAATGCGCCATTTTTTGCTCGAAATGTTACTTGAATTTTGCAATGTGCAACTTTTCAACCCCCTGGTAGCGCTCTGAGTTTTGATCGGAGAAGGATGGCGATGGTTTAGGGAGACGTAGAAACTCAAATTGCAACTTTTAAGTGCTACGACAGCTTCTCGCACAAATTTTTTCTACTAAAAAAACACAAAAAACAGCGTTTTTTTCAAAAGGAGGTGCACTTTGAGCCCCCCTTCAGCTCCCCTCCACTTGCCCCCTGGGGGCTCAAAATTTTTTTGGGAGGTCTCCCACTCAAAGTAAACCACCTCACCAAATTTGGTCGAAATCCAAGATATGTTTTTTTTTTCACTCCACCCTAGTATACATACACCTAATCCCAAATTGAATGCACCCCCGCATTTCCCATATAATCGTCAGTAGTCAGTACTGAAGATAAAGAAAGAAGATGAAATATGAAACTCGATATAAAAACCGTCAACTAGTAGTCTCAAATCGCAAAATCATCAACGATAACACAGGGCGACAAAAATTTTTTTTTGCTCTGTGTCTGGGTTCTCATGCCGAAATTCTGTTTCTAGACATCAAAATACATCACCTTGCTCAATCCTGGCTTCCAAAGTTTCCTTGGGGGGGGGGGCAAAAAACTGATTTTTCGAGGTCAATAAGCCTGAGCATTACAAAAAAAATTAAAAAAAATGTTTTGTGGACTAATATTGTAGGAAATTTCACGGCGAATCCAATGCCGCAAACCGCAGACCTCCGTCTCTTTAAAAAAAAGTTACAGCTCATTCTTTCCAAAATTTTGTGAAAAAATCACATTTTTTTGTGTTTTTTTCGCAAAGAAGTGAAATTTTAGAGAAAAGTAAGGGTTTTAAGGCTATAATGACCATGGTGAGAGTTGTAGGAAATTTCGCGGCGAATCGAATGCCACAAACCGCGGATCTCTATCTCTTATTGAAAAAAAGTTACAGCTCATTTTTTACAAAATTCTGTGAAAAAATCACATTTTTTGTGCCTTTTTCGCGAAAAAGTGAAATTTGAGAGAAAACCATGGGTTTTAAGGCCATTATGACCACGGTGAAAGTTGTAAAGAATTAAATTTCCTATCGAATAGGCCCTGGATGGTTTTTCTGGGAGGCATAGTTTTCAAGATATTTTCGAATAACAGGGAACAGTATTACAGACAACTTTCAAAAAAGAAAGTAACGAAGCTGTAGGATGTCTCATAAACTGCATATTCTTCATGCTCACCTGGACTACTTTAAACATAATCTCAGCGCCTACTCAGAAAAACAAGGAGAACGCTTTCATCAAGACGTGATGGATTTTGAGAGGAGATACCAGGGCCAGTATAGGTAACGAAAACATAATGGGCGATTATGTTTGGAATTTGACTCGTAAAGCAAGCTGTAAATACAAAAAAGTAACTAAAAAAGTTCATTTTTAAAATATTTTTCGTGTAAATATTATATTTAGTTGGTATCGGTAAGCTGTACCATCATTATAATAAGTTTTGCTGTTTGTAAGTTTTAATAAAATTGAGCAACAGCCACACATTTCCACATTTAAAAAAATTCTCTAGTTGGTACCTAATAAATTCGAGAATTCACTACTCGAAAACGTAATAGACACATCTGACTCTTGGAAGAAATCTAACCATCCTTAGCAGTTTTCTGACTCGTAACTGTCAAGGTAATGAATTTACACAGGAAAACTTTTTTTTTCAGAAAAGAATTGCAAGAAATTAATGTAAAACAAAAAAGTAGTGAACAACTTTTACAGTAGAACAAGACCCTAAAGAAACAGCGGGAAAGAATTGTTGGGGGGGGGGGGGGTTAAAATTGGTATTGGGTCGTGGTACATCATCGATGGTCATAATGGCCTTAAAACCCTTAGTTTTCTCTCAAATTTCACTTTTTCGCGAAAAAGGCCCAAAAAATGTGATTTTTTCACAGAATTTTGTACAGAATGAGCTGTAATTCTTTATAAAAAAGAGACGGAGGTCTGCGGTTTGCGGCATTGGATTCGCCGTGAAATTTGCTACAACTTTCATCATGGTGATTATGGCCTTAAAATCCTTACTTCTCTCTCAAATTTCACTTCTTTGCGAAAAAAAAAACAAAAAAATGTGATTTTTTCACAGAATTTTGTAAAGAATGAGCTGTAACTTTTTTTCAAAAAGAGATGGAGGTCCGCGGTTTGCGGCATTGGATTCGCCGTGAAATTTCCTACAACTCTCATCATGGTCATTATGGCCTTAAAATCCTTACTTTTCTCTCAAATTTCACTTCTTTGCGAAAAAAAAAAAAACAAAAAAATGTGATTTTTTCACAAAATTTTGGAAAGACTGAGCTGTAACTTTTTTTTAAAAAGAGACGGAGGTCTGCGGTTTGCGGCATTGGATTCGCCGGGAAATTTCCTATAAGATTAGTCGAAACAAAAAAATTTTCAATTTTTTTTGTAATGCTCAGGCTTATTGATCTCGAAAAATCAGTTTTTTGCCCCCCCCACCCCGCAAACTTTGGTCAAAAAAAATATTTTTTCCTTTATTAGTTACATAAAAGCAACCCAAATTTGGCAATGAGAACCCAAAAACAAAATTCGTGTCGCCCTGTGTAATCAAACCCAGTTAATGGCACAGTTCGCATGACTTTTTGCATATTCTCGCGCCTGCCAATTTACATTACGCTTATGAGAGTTTATAAAATAATATTTCAAGAAAAAATTTACTCTGCTAGCGGGGCAAATTTTCGTTTTCTTCAATTGCTATACAGTTACTTCCTTTCAAAAACTTTTATGCAATTCTTTTTATCCTTTTTTTCAACCTACAAATTCTCAAAATGGGATCTTCTCACTCATGAGGGAACAGGGATTCTCAATTTTGACCAAAATTCAGAAAAATAATATAAAAAGTAGAGTAACACATCAACTTTCTACTGATAGTTTTTTCTTTCGACCGCATTGAACCTTAAGTTTTCTTATGTCGCGTCGCATCCAAGAAAGGATCAATGAAAGAGTTATTCTTTGTGTATTTATGTCAGACATGCAGGAGTCTTACCACTGTATACTATATTGAGGAGATGGGTTTACCTGGGATTCACATCCACTTCATGTAGCACATATGGTGGATGTGAAAGAAGAAAATACCAAAATGGGGCGAAAAATTGAAACAAGGCCCTTATGACTTATCAACCTGACGTAATATCAATACATTTTGTGTAAAATTACAAAAATTTCTTTCTCTAGATCAGAAAACAGACGCCGAGAAAGAGTGATTCAATTATTTCAAAAATGAATTTATTGTACCAACAGAAAATATGAGTATTTCCTGGTCGTGATTATTGTTTTCAATACTTCTTTTATATATTAATTTATTGTTATGTTTTCATTTATCAATAGGCATTGATTTTTTGTCAATTTTTTACTTTTTGGTTCGATTATCGATAACTTTATTGGGTCGTGAGAACTTCAAATCGTTGAATTTACTCAAAATTGGAAAAAAAGTTCCTACGTAAGGAGTCCGCAAAAAAAAAATTCAAATTAGTACATATGTAAGTAATTCATTCATATCTCAGCTTTTATTCTTCATTTTTTCAAAAGTATCCAAGCCACTATCCGTGAAGGGGGGGGGGGGGGGGGGTGCATTTCTCGATGATTCTTTGAGTTTTTGCCAGTAAAAGTAATTCTTAAATAAAAAATCATGTAGGTTACCACGGAGGGAGAAAGAAGAGTACAAGTAAATTTATTAACTGAAAAAGAAAAAGTATAGGAAAACATTACCGTTTTTCTCTCATTTCGAGAGTAGTTTGATATTGATACATTATACGATCGTGTTGGTTTGTTGAGCTCGGCTCGTACATACATCAATAATTTCCGTTTTTTATGCCAGGCACTGAAATAAAATTTTTGAATGGGTGAGATGACTAATTTTTTAAAATAGAATGATTTTTTTCAAATTTTACCAATTTTTTAAAAATTATGTGTATATTTTGCTTACTTAGGATTATAAATGACAGGATAGATTTTCTCATATTTTCAGCTTATAGAGCTCATTGATGCTTTTACAACTCCTTCTCCTTTTTTTACAAGTATTTTCATCTGACCATGGAATGACTTAAATCAATTCAAGTTGTTTGACAAAAATCCAAGAAAACGGGCCTCAATCACTTGACAAAAAAATTATGCATTCTAGTTCATAATATCATATCATATCTCAAGCGGCGTGTAAACGTCGTAGCTCGGGGGAGCATCGAGGAAAAACATTAATATCGACGATATACCAGACACCTACGAAGACGTGTCTACCACAGATCAGGATGAAGCTGACGAGGAGAACAGGAAAAACGAGAACACTGTAGTGATGGGCAAAATTCGATTATTTGAAATAATCGACAATCGATTAATCGATGGGAAAAATAATCGATTAATCGATTATAATCGCAGAAGGCAATTTGAACGATTATTTCATTGTTTTGGCCCATTTTTCCAAAATTTTGTTAAAAATTCCCTTAAAGTTTCCATGGACCTCACAAATTACCTCAAAGTCAAAAGTTTGAGGTCCGTGAAAATTTTTCAGGAATTTTTCAAAGTGCCCCACATGCCAAAGATTTTTTTAAAATTTCAAAAAAAATATGACAACTTGGCAAAAAATACACATTAATTAGTGCAAAGCTCTTTTTTTCTACATTTGCTTCAAAATTTCCCCTATTTTGCAATTTTTTTTCCAATTTCAGCTCAAAAAATGAAAAATAAAAATTAATCGATTGTGCGATTATTTTGGTAAATAATCGATTAATCGAGATCGATTATTTTTTAGGTCGATTAATCGATTATTGAAATAATCGATTAATAATCGCCCATCACTAGAGAACAGAACGACCAGCCGTTAACCGGAAAGTACCGCTAATCACGTGTACACGCCAACCCGTCGTTCGATTAAAACAATCACCCGGACAGACAAACCTCAGCCACCACCTAAATCGACTCCAGATTCAATAAATCCAAGTTTGACAAAAATCCAAGACAACTGAGTTAAATTTTAATTTTCATACAAACAATCATTCTATTTCTTTATTTAAATTAATTTTTTTTTCTTTAAAATTTTGAATTCATTAATTTTTTATATTCATTTTCATGTTAATGTTTTTTTTATCCATTTTTAATTTTGGCAAACTAATATTTTAGCGAAAATAATAGTACCTCGGTAATTCCCAGATTATTTGGGTTTTTAAATTAAAAAAATAGGGAATAGGAGTCGACTCCGGAGTCGGAGTCAAACCGACTCCAAATTTACTCAGACTCCGGCTTGACTCCGGAGTAAGCCGGAGTCAGGAGTCAAGACCTGAAATTGATTCCAAAGTCAAGAAGAAGTCAGGATGTGAGTTCGACTCCGGAGTCAGCCGGAGTCAGGAGTAAACTTTTTGACTGACTCTTATTCCTCGTTAAAAAAGGAAAAATTTTTTTTACTTTCATAAACCGTCTCATTCGCCGCTAACTAGGTAAGGCAATAAAGAGTTTACTTTTCCTCGAACGAAAACCGACCAACGAAGAAATTGTCAAACAGTTAGATGAACGAATGAAAAGTCGCGAAGAAGAAGAAAGGCAAGAGGCGGAAAAAGATCAAGAAGAAAACGTACTCTATACTTTACTCCAATTTTAATTTCGGATTACTCTATGTTTGCGTATGCAATGGCATTACTACATGACACGATTTCAAAATCGAAACTACGATTACTCTTATTTTAAAATGAAAAATCGTTTAAACCTGATAATACTTTTCCCAGTGCCCTGTAAAATGCCAAGAATGGCATTTTTTAGTTCTCTTGAGGTACCTATGATGGGAGTTGCAATCGCAAAAAAGAGTATCGGAAGAGTTTACTCCATTAGGTCGACCGCAGGTAGCTCCAAAAAGAAAAGAATGCCATTCAAATTAAACTAATTGTTATTTTTGAAATTTTGAATTCCATTGTTTTCGATTTTTGAATTCGGGTTACATGGAATTGCGCCAGAGATGCGGGGAATTGCGCCAATGCTCCAAAAACACATACCCGCAGTTGCGCCGGATGAAAGTGTTAGAACAGATATACGAAATGAACGAATCGTGAACCGTTCGTTCAAGTCTGAAGCAAGATTTTGAATATTCATGTACACGTTGTACGTGTATATGGGAGGAATACGTAGCATGCAGATTTGAATGAGGGCATAACCACATTTTCGAGCTCGCAGATTACAAATTTTGTACTCAAAAAATTGTAGGAGTGGGGGATAGAGAAGTGGGAGGGGTTTGACTTGAAATTTTACTCTGATATCGTATAATATGTCAAAATATGTATTTTTGAAGTCTTAGATTACGAATTTTGTACTCAAAAAATTGTAGTAGGGGCGAGGAGTTCATACCATGGTAAAAATTTCAATTAAAACCCTTCCTGCTGCCTTACCACCACTCCTACAATTTTTTTAGCACAAAATTCGTAATATACAATCTCAAAAATACATATTTTGATATATTACTCGATACTATACTCTCTAAATTATAAATCAGTGAAAATTACCGAAAATCACTGAGAAACAGTCAGAATTGCAGCACAGGAGAAAATCAGTGAAAATTTTTTCACTGAAAACAAATCAGTGAAAGAAAATCACTGGAAATCAGTGAAAATTCACTGAAAACTCGGTGATATTCATGAAATTCACTGAAAAATCTGTGAAATTCTTTGAATAATCAGTGAAAAATCAGTGAAAAATCACTAAAAATCAGTGAATTTCACTGATTTTTCCTGTGCTGCAATTCTGACTATTTATCAGTGATTTTTCACTGATTCGGAATGAGAGAGTACTGAAATTTCAATTTGAATCCCTCTCTCCTTGCCCCACCACCACTCCTAAATTTTTTCTCATTATATTTGAAATCTACGATCCTGAACGCATCAAATCCATTCGGCGTAATTACAGCTATCCTTTTTCGCTAGTTTGGCACAACTACTCTCTCATTCCGAATCAGTGAAAAATCACTGATAAACAGTCAGAATTGCAGCACAGGAAAAATCAGTGAAATTCACTGATTTTCAGTGATTTTTCACTGATTAATCAAAGAATTTCACAAATTTTTCAGTGAATTTCATAAATATCACCGAGTTTTCAGTGAATTTTCACTGATTTCCAGTGATTTTCTTTCACTGATTTGTTTTCAGTGAAAAAATTTTCACTGATTTTCTCTTGTGCTGCAATTCTGACTGTTTCTCGGTGATTTTCGGTAATTTTCACTGATTTGTAATTGAGAGAGAACATATATGTAATTGCAGGGCTCTCATTCATACAAATAAAGTTTTCATATAGCTATTTTTTTACAGTATTCAGATGTACCATGTATAATGGTGGGAGGAGAAGTTGATTTACCAAAGAGAAAGATATATTGTTATCTCTCACAATAATTCACTTAAAATTACCGCAAGTGGCTGGGATGGAACAACTGTATGTTTTTGGATCCTATACAAAGAAAACCGCGATTGATTCATAATTTTGCACATTATTTTTAATCAAATTGCGTAAAAATTACGAGCCCCCCAGCTCCCTTCGGGGTCAGAAGGGAAATAATTGTGGTTATTTGAATAGACCATCAAGGAGAACTTGTAAAAAAAAAACTGAGCAAAATGAGAAGACTTCAATTTTAATTAGAGAACCCTGCACAAGACAAGACGATTTTCAGCATATTTTACTGAAGAATTTGTACGAATATTTGTACGATAACTTAAATAGCACATTAATTCTCCGCCATCCGCCAAAAGGGGATAATACATTTACATGCAGTATGCCTAGAATCAACACCAGATACTCTTATCACCTGACTGAGAAAAAAATCCACCCTCTATCATCCTCACAGCACAGTTCCAAAATCGGGGAAAATCTTCCACTTTTCCTTTCATTGAACAAAAAACTGCCTCCTGGCGCAGAATCCCCTCGCGAGATTTTCGTGAAACAAACTAAAAAAGTACCTAGGCAAAAAGTTGACACTACCTCGACTTCAAATATGTATCATAGATCATTTAGCAAAGCAAATGTAGGTAAGACACTTTTTTTTTTTTTGTAAAATTTCAATTAGCTTTGAAATGAAAAATCGTTCAAAACTGATTGTATTGTAGCATCGCGATTTAAAATGGAATGCGCGAAATTTAGTAGGTAACGGCGTAGTAAAATATCTCAACCACGATGTTTGCGAGAACTAAGGTTTAAAAAACTGATGATCTTCAGAAAGAAAATAATTCTTTTTTTTAAAATCCCATCAGCACATCTGAGTAAAAATTTCGCGTATTCCGAACTATTTAAAGAAATTTCAAGATTTTTTTTTATTTTGTGCTTTTTCTTGCCAGTTTGCAGTTCAATTTTCCGATTTTAAGAAATTTTCACAACAAGTCGACAAATTTTGTTGAAAATCAGCACATTTTTGTTTATTTGCCAATTCATTACAAAATTCACCAACTTAGGCGACTTACAAGTTTCGCAGACTTTCTGAAAAAAAAAAAAAAACGTATCGAACAGTCGACAAATTTGACGATTTATATAACATTAACCAATTTCCAAAAGTTTTCCGACTTTTTGAGAAAATTTAATTATGTCTACTGTTAAAGAGACCATTTTAGTAGCTTGAAAAAAGCAGAAAATCTGTAAAATTCTGATTAACTAGTTCATATTTTCAGAATTAAGTATTCACATTTTTTTTTTTTTGGAATGGAACACATACACAAAAATGATGTGAAGGAGGAGGCTAATTCAACATTTGGGGTGACTTGAGCCCCCCCCCCCGCCACCCTATACAATCACCGATGGGTAACTATCAATATTTCATACCCTAAAGGCGGCTTATAAAATTCTAGTTACCTTAGCAGTGACTAGTTGCTCAGCCGAGAGATTGTTTAGTAAAGAAAAAATAATTATAAAAAACCCTCTCCGCTTGATAATGCTGGATCTTTCAGCGATGATGATCTTGGCTGCCGAAACCGATATTTTGTAAGAAATTAATAACGAAGATATAATTGAGAAATTTGCCATTATTTCTCTAGTTTATACTCAAACATTTCACATGGAAAATAAATATCTACTCTTTTTCATGTTTCTCTTCTTGTTTTCTTCTTTCGAATGTATTAAATATGTACTTACCTAGTACCTACTATAAATACTTACAAACCAGAAATTAAAAACCTTCTAATGAATAAGGATTCAGATTGAAGGCAGTCTAATTATGGGAGGGGGAGGAGTCTAATTGTCGTGGTCCATCTAATTTGGGAGGGGGGGGTCTTTCTTCACTGTCATTTTTTCAAGTGATATTTTCATTTTTATTCATTTTTTCTTTGAAATCTAAATTTGAATTAATTTTTTTATTAGGTACATTCAGTATCAGTGCGAATTTTTTATGTATTTTGAAATTTGTAAATTGTACAGATAAGCAAGTAATCTTCAATTGCCTCGACCTACTTAGTAAGTACGTATTAAACGCAGGGCTGGACCCACCGGCAGGGGGCTAGTTGCCCCTCCAATATTTGGTTTAATCGGAAAATGCTGGTTTTCAATTGCATAAAAATTGCGAGGTCCACCCACCAGCTCCCTTGAGGGTTGGAAGGGAAACTATCGTGGTTGGAGAATTTGTAAAAAAAAACTGAGCAAAATGGGAAGACCAGACTTCATTTTTGATTGGAGAACCCTGTACAAGAAAGGTCGATTTTCAGCATATACAGGGTGTTCCATGAATCGTCTGCCAAACATATTTTATTGGATATAACCGGGTACCACTAAAAAAAACTTGAGCTGAACGTTGCCTATCTCAAGAATTTAAGGGGCAAATGCTGCTTCTAAAAAAAAACACCCCGGCTGTACCATTTTCACTTTTTTATGGCACTTGTGTACGTCACATAAATGTGGGTATAAATTTCCGCCTTGTAAGGGTCATTTCTGTCACATTTTTATACCCAATTTTATGTGCCATAAAAAATGGCACTTGTCAATGACACATGTCATGATCATGTGATGGCAGTACTACAGTTCATCGTTTTTTCTGCACTTTTAGCTGACATATGGATGGGCCATAAATGGTGCCTTTTTCATGGAACATAAATGTCCCATCAATAAGGGTATGTTATGTGACATAAAGGTACAAATTTAATGACGCACCGATGCATCATAAAACCTGTACCTTCATGTCACACAACATACCCTTATTGATGGGACATTTATGTTTCATGAAAAAGGCACCATTTATGGCCCATTCATATGTCAGTTAAATGTGCAGAAAAAACGATGAACCGTAGCACTTGCCATCACATGATCATGACATGTGTCATTGACAAGTGCCATTTTTTATGGCACATAAAATGGGGTACAAACATGTGACAGAAATGACCCTTTTAAGGCGGAAATTTATACCCAATTTTATGTGACATACATTACGGAGATTTGGTACAGCAGGGACGCCAAAAAATTTTTTTGACCATGGAAATGGATAGTATTTTGAAAACTGAACAAATTTTCACTATACGACTTTTTGCCTAACTCAAAAATTGAAGGGGCTACAATTTTTTTTTCAAAAACAATTTTAAAAAAATAAACTAATCAAGGGAATGGATAGTACGTTGAAAGCAGAAAAATTTTTGTTCTGTACATTTTTTGCCTAACATCAAAAATGAAGGGGCCAAGGGTCATTTAAAATTGGGGAAATTCGAAAAAATTTTGAAGCCCACGTATTTTGCGCGAGCCGTAGCTCCATCATTTTCGACGTTAGGCATAAAATGCACAGAACAAAATTTCTTCAGTTTTCAATTCCATTCCCTTGATTAGTTAATTTTTTAAAAATTGTTTTTGAAAAAAAATTTTTGTAGCCCCTTTAATTTTTAAGTTAGACAAAAAGTCATATAGTGAAAATTTGTTCAGTTTTCAAAATACTATCCATTCCCATGGTCAAAAAATTTTTTGACGTGATTTTTTTAGAAGCAGCATTTCCCCTTTAAATTCTTGAGGTAGGCAACATGTTCATCTCAAGGTTTTTTTAGTGGTACCCGGTTATATCCAAAAAAATATGTTTGGCAGACGATTCATGGAACACCCTGTATTTTACTGAAGAATTTGTACGAAAATTCGTATGACATCATAAATACCACATTAATTCTCCGCCATCCGCCAAAAGGGAATAATACAATTACATGCAGTATTCCTAGAATCAACACTAGATACTCTTTATCACCTGACTAAGAAAAAAAATCCAACCTTGTATCATCTTCACGAAGTCGAAGTCAAACTAACTCCAAATTGACTCCGACTCCGGCTTGACTCCGGAGTCAAGCAGGAGTCAGAAGTCAAGGTCTGAAAGTGATTCCGGAGTCAAGGTGGAGTCAGAAGCCAACTTTTTGGCTGATTTCTATTCCCTAGTCCAAAATCGCAGTCAAACTGACTCCAAGTTGACTCGGAGTCAAGTCGGAGTCGGGGAGTCGAGGCAAAGATTGATTCCAGATTCAAGTCGGAGTTAGGAATCAAGGTCATAGATTGACTTTGGGAGTCAATCGGAGTCAAGATCTCTAAAATGAAATGACCAAAAAGTGTGGTGTTTTTTGCGAAAAGTGTCGATCGGCTCCGTGACGTTATCGGGAGTGCGAGAATAAGTATTTACTTTTTTTTTCTACAGAAGACGAAGTGGTAGCAGACGACTTAAACCGCGAGTACGATGTAGAAGTTATGGATTGGGGTACGTACAAATTTCTATCTACTAATAATTCTTTATTTTAAAATCCCATCAGCACATATGAGTAAAAATTTCGCGTATTCCGAACTATTTAAAGAAATTTCAAGATTTTTTTTTATTTTGTGCTTTTTCTTGCCAGTTTGCAGTTCAATTTGCCGACTTTAAGAAATTTTCACAAAAAGTTGACAAATTTTGTTGAAAATCAGCACATTTTTGTTTATTTGCCAATTCAGTACAAAATTCACCAACTTAGGCGACTTACAAGTTTCGCAGACTTTCTGGGGTGACTTGAGCCCCCCCCATGCCACCCTATATAATCACCGATGGGTAACTATCAATATTTCATACCCTAAAGGTGGCTTATAAAATTCTAGTTACCTTAGCAGTGACTAGTTGCTCAGCCGAGAGATCGTTTAGTAAAGAAAAAATAATTATAAAAAACCCTCTCCGAGATTTTCACATTTTTACAGACGACGATATTGCGGATGTCATCCTCCCTGCGATGGCAGGACCTGTCGCTGAACAACAACCCGCAGTACAGTTGCCAGATCATGCAGTTCAATTGCCGGATCATGCAGCTCAGTTGCCGGGTAATGAAGAAGCCAGAGAATAAAACGCTAGTTTTCTACCTGAATAATATAAATTGTATTGAAATTTTTTTCAGAAAACGAGATACAGCCCGTAAGAGGTCGTGGACGAGGACGCGGTCGGGCCGCCCAATTGGACGTGAAATTGTACACGGGAATATCGAGGAAGACGAAGAAGCGGTTGATGATCCGGAACCGATGGGTAGGTACCTACTTGAATTTGAATTAGTAGGTAGATTCGATTGTTACTCTAATCATTTTCTTTACGAACTTACAGATCCAGAGCGCTGCGCCGCAGCAACATCCCGAACAGCCGCGAGAACCAGCACCGGAACGAGATCCAGAGCCTGAACCAGCGCGGGAACCAGAGCCAGTGCATGAGCCAGCGCCGAGGCCACTATACGGTAAGGGTACTTCGAAATTGAAGTACGTATAAACGGCTTCATAGGACCCAAACTTTGGAATAACTACTCATTTGAGGAGGTAGATTGGAGCGCGCAGAGGGATTGGATCGAGATTTATAACAATATAAGAAATCAGTGACGTTAAATTACAGGCGAACATCGATCAATTTCAATATCTAATTGGAACTCGCTAAAAAAAATTACAAACTTTAAACGCACCAGACATTTTTCATTGTTTCGAATGCTAGTACGGTCATTTTAGGTTTTGACCCAAAAAAAATTCCCGGAAACGGGAAAGTTCGTATATACGCTTTTTAGAGAGTGATTTCAACATACCCGACTTTCCCTAAAATCGGAGAATATTTTGTCCCCCTTTTGGGAGGCGAGGGGGTTCAAATTTAGGTTTTTCGTCCATAACTTCTGAAATTAGGGCCTTACGAAAAAAAGTTGAAACAAAAATTGGAGAGAATTCAAAAAAAAAAAAACAATTTTCTTATTTACCATTTTTTCCTAGGACCTCATGGGTGGGAACTAGGGGATTCAGAAAAATATCAATTTTGAAAATTTCTCATTATCAGAAAAAATCACCAAAAATCGGGTTAATCAACTTTTAGGAGCGGCTCGTTTGCATAGTACATCCAATTAGGATGTAGAATAAGAAAAATGAACAACTAACCCCTCATCTCAAAGTTGGGGGGGTGGACTCACTGTAGAAAAAGTTGCATTTTCCCCCTAGAATATCTCAGCTGCAGTGAAAATTTCGAAAAATTGATTCAAACAAACGTTGTAGAGCGTTAAAAGACGAACATTTTCCTTTTTTTTACATTTTTTCTACGTGGTTTTGGGGCCGAGCTATTGCAAAAAGAAACAAGATCGACGTAGCGTTCGAAAATTTCTCACAAAATTTTAAACCCCCTCTTTTGGGGCTCAATTTGGGTCCAGGGGTTAGATGATCATAAAAATCGACTTCAGCGACCATTAAAACCCCAGAAACCCACTTGTTGGGCTATTGGTTCGCTAGATTTTATACCATGCCAACACACGTGTAATTTATTGAGTTGATGAAAAAATTTCAAACCCCGCGTTGATCTTTTTTCTTTTTGCGACCCCAAAACCACGTAGAAGAAATGTAAAAAAAAGAAAATGTTCGTCTTTTAACGCTCTACAACGTTTGTTTGAACCAATTTTTCGAAATTTTCACTGTAGCTGAGATATTCCAGGGGGAAAAGGCAACTTTTTCTACAGGGGTCCACCCCACCCCCCTACTTTGAGATGAGGGGTTGTTTGTTCATTTTTCTTATTCTACATCGTAATAGGATGTACTATGCAAAAGAGCCGCTCCTAAAAGTCGATTAACTCGATTTTTCGTAATTATTTCTGTGTAATTGGAAATTTTAAAACTGTGATTTTTTCAAAAGCTCTAGCTCCCTTTCACGACGTCCTAGGGAAAAATTGTAAATAACAAAATTGTTCGTTTTTTGATGCTCTACAACTTTTGTTTCCACTTTTTTTTTCATAAGTGCGTAATTTCGAAAGTTGAAGGCGAAAAACTGATTTTGAGGGGGCTGTGGCATCGAAAAAAGTGACGGGGGGAGGATCAGGGAGGTGTTTCAGTATGTGATAGAATAGACCCTTTTCTACAGAATAAACCAAAACCCGCTTTTATAGAAATTTGTTGGGGTATGGCCATTTTTTCCCCTATCTAGACCGAACCATAATGACAGACGAAATCACACGTGAAATTTAATTTTGAAAATATCCTACTAACTGCTCCCTTCTACATAATAGATACATCAACTCCACTCTGGATTATGGGACGCCTATTTATGAAATTAAGACAAAAAGAGATAAATGTATAGGTAGGAAAATGACAAGAACCTATCAAACAAATCAATTCAGAACGAAATGATTTGAACGAAAAAGATAAGGATCTGAACACTGGAGACCTAAGATAAAGTAAAACAGATCACACCGTTATCAAATATTACCCAATGCTGAAGTGCATGTGTACGTGTAGTGATAAAAATGAAATACCAAATTCGAGAATCAGTGAAATGGAGAAAGAATTAGAAAAATTCAAGTTGTAAGTACAGAAAAAAGTTTAATTAAGATAGATTTCATTTACTTTATGGATCAAAATTACGTAAAAACGTGCAAAAATACATAACCTAGATAAATAAATGCATAATGCAGTGAAATTAGCATATATGCACAAGACCTACTAAGCTAAAACGCATACGCTATAAACCGCGCGTTTCATCTTCTTTCGCCCCCTTCCCCTTCGTATCAACTCGGTGCAAAAATCTCGAATATCACGTATACTACACGAGTTAAAAATCGTACACATTTTTACATTTCGATTCAGTCGATCCCAAATTACTCCCATTATTACGAATGCATGTAACATATTCTTATTTTCTATTTTTTTTTTATTTTATTATTATTGTACTTTATACTTAAAACCACCCATGTACATAAACCCAGAACAAAAGACTTAGTTTTTACGAAAAGTGAAAGATACGCCGATAGAAGTATTTTTTACGACTTTGTCGTATTATTATCGAAGAGTGTGATTTTTCGAGTAATGTTAATTTGAATAAATCAAGTTTTATATTTTTTCATTTTTCCTTCTTGGGGACTTTTAATAGAGTTTTCCAGATTATTCAAATTTTGATGTTTAATTCCTTTCATCCCTCCGCTCCGCGTTTTCTCGGTGTTGATTTTGGGCAATTTTGTATTTCAGGAGAGGATGGCATTTCCTCCGATGAGGTTAATTTTGATTTCAAGATTTCGCAGATTTCCGCGTCCTCTTCGTTTTCCGAAGAAGGGTTTTTCCTCCTTTCAAGACAACTAGGTTCCCACGATAGGTCATCGTGTCGAGGTGGCTGCATTTGTAGCGTATGTAGAGCTTCGGCGAATGTGATTTCGATGTCCGGGTGCGACAGGAAAAAAAACACAGCTGAGAAGAAAATTTGCGGAAAAGTATCGGCAAAGCTAAAAATAATTCTTTCAGAAAAAAAAACGTTTGATCGAAGATTTTAATGTATTAATGAATGATGTGAAGAGTGTAGATGAAGTGAAAGAAGCAGAGAAATGTTTGATATTGCTTAAAAATCGAATGGATGCACCTAGAGGTCTTCAAACCTCGATAAGTCAGTTTATGGAAACTGAAAATGTTCAACGCGAAGAAAACAGTCAACGTAAGATCAAGAAACAAGTTTGTCCTTTTGATCGTCCTGAGAAAAAGAATGAAAATAACGAGTGTAGGGAAACTCAAAGCTATAGGTATGTTCTATTATTTTTGGAATGTTTATTCCATTATTTAGTTTTATTAATTGTGAAATTACTTGTTTATGATTGCAGTTATTACTTATGAGTTTTGATTTTTTGATACATTATGTTAAATTACTTTTTAAAATGTTTACCTAATTGATTTTGTTGATTTTGTTACTTATGCGTGTCTATTTTCGATATTATGTTTAATTATTTTAAGAATGTTTATTTAATTTCGTTAAACTGTTTAAAAGTGAAAAGCACCAAATTACTTGACACAACTGGGCATACTTAATATCAATTTTCAAGTACTGAGGTACCTGATTATATTTTTGCTATCTATTTGGGTAGAGTCATGGAAGGACAGAAAAAACTGAGTCTACGTATGGTAGTCTAAATACCACTCTTGTAGATTATATTTTTGCCATCTATTTGGGTAGAGTCATGGAAGGACAGAAAAAACTGAGTTTGCGTATGGTAGTCTAAATACCACTCTGGTAGATTATAATTTTGCCATCTATTTGGGTAGAGTCATGGAAGGACAGAAAAAACTGTGTTTGCGTCGTCTAAATACCACTCTTGTAGATTATATTTTTGCTATCTATTTAGGTAGAGTCATGGAAGGACAGAAAAAACTGAGTTTGCGTATGGTAGTCTAAATACCACTCTTGTAGATTATATTTTTGCCATCTATTTGGGTAGAGTCATGGAAGGACAGAAAAAACTGAGTTTGCGTCGTCTAAATACCACTCTTGTGGATTATATTTCTGCTATCTATTTGGGTAGAGTCATGGAAGGACAGAAAAAACTGGGTTTGCATCATCTAAATACCACTCTTGTAGATTTTGATAGAATACTATCACCTAATTATGTCTCTTTTAGTAACTTTTCACAGTGGTACTTTGGAAGTATATTGTTTCCGATAAAGTTTACCAGAAATTGATAATGTTGAGGCATTTTGGAATTTCCATTGGAACACTTCGATCCGTAATAAAATAATAATTTCATCAGAATTATGATAAGTGATTTTGTTATAATTATCTATTTAGTTCAACGGTTTGAATATTTCAACAAATTAATTATGAAATTGATTTCAAGTCTGTGGATGCATTAAAAATATCAGTATTATAATTTTGTTTGATTTCCATATCATGTGAATAAAGAGAATGTAAATCTTGTTGAGTAACATCACAACAAAAACTGAGAAAATCTCCATAAAGAGTTCCAATAAGCGAGTGGTGATAATTTTCAGTAAATTTACATTCCACATCAGTTTGTTCACAAAAGTGTTTTTCCATTGCGACGGATCCTACGTTGGGAAATGATTTGCCATAAATTTGGGTGGTAATGATTTCTCATAAATTATTGCGTTTTCTATTCCTAAATTATTCCTGTAATAAAATAAGAAACCAAAAATTTCGGCAATCAAATTTTGGCGACTTGGATACTACAGACACAATACAAAATTAATGGACTGTTTCAAAATATTCTGAAAATCAAGGGATTTTTAATCCTTTTTGGGAGTAATAAGTTTCTTCAAGTTCAGCCCTGCCACCCTCATTGAAAATTCATCTCACAATTTTTTTTCATTTTCGAGGATTATAATGAAGTTGGGACGAATTTTCATCCGAAATTCATCTAATTTTTGGAAAATTGCTCAAATTTCGAAAAAAAAAAATTATTTTTGGAGAACCTGGTCCAAATTCAGAAATGGTTCTTAGTTTTGGGAGAATCGTTCAAACTTTTGAAAACCGTTTTCAAGTTACAAAAGGATTCACATTCTTGGTAATAATGCAATATTGCTAACCAATGCAAATAAACAACACAGAATACAACCTTGAGTTGAAAACACTCGAAGATTTCAAATACCTAAGGAGTGTCAAGACCGAACAGCATTTTTGAAGTCAATCTGATTTTTGCTCCCTTGGCATCATATACCTACATCACTGAAGAAATGATAGAGGACCAAAAGTATAATGGAGAGGGAATGTAACACTCCTTTTCGGTTTTAATTACTAATTTGTATTCATTTTTAAAATTGTAAACATTAGGTTAATGTAAATTTTATAATACTAATTAGTATTAAGATTGTTTTATTATTAAGTTTATAATTTCATAAATAAAATTTATATACCCAAAACGTTAAAAAAACAAACCAGCATACCTATCTACGTACCGATGTTTGTTTCAAACAGGCTGTACAGAATGACTTGTAGGCTGAAAATCATAGATTGTAGGTACCTACCTTTGTGCCTGTTTACCTACTCTTGAAATGAGCACAAAAAATAGGCATTGAGTGAAAATTTAAATGCAAATTGAAAAATCGTGATGTATTTCGCCAAAATTAACAAAATTTATAAAAGGTGAAAGGTTAAAGCTGTTAAATTTTCGGATTGATTTTGTTGAATGAAAGTGATTACTGGTAGATAGCATACAAAGTATAAATAATGGATCACCAGTACAATAATTTTCATTCAATCGTCTCAATTAAGAGCAGTTGAAGTGCCTTTTTTTTTTAAAGGTAATTTGTAATCCGTGGTTGAGACGCAAAGCGGCGATGTGACCACACATCCGTAGCGTCGTCGTGAAAGCGCGCGACGACAGGACGCCGGTACTTTGAAAAAGTAGTATATGGGGCACTCTACGGCACTTTTCGATTTTGCTGTGGGAATCCACGGTGGCGCGTGGGTTTTAGGCAGGATCGAAAAGTGGTGTAATGTAGAGTGCCCCGAGGTTGAAACGTAACCTCACGAGTGTCCTCAACTGTAACCTAACCTCACGAATTGGTACGAGGTGAACCTAACCTCACGAGGTCCCTCACCAAAATATAGAATATTGAAATGAAAAAAAAAAAATTGTTGATCACAAGCGAATGGTTTTTCTCCGGTATGAATTCGTCGATGACGCAGCATATGAGAGACTGTTGGGTGAAACAATTACCACATATATCGCATCGATGAGGTCGTCTGGCAGTAGGTATTTTCTACAAATCACATATTTCAATATTACATTCATGATACACCTATTAAATGAATCTGAAATAGCCCTAATAAAACAGCGAGAAAACAAATATCAGAAGAAGGAATGCATCATCTTTTCAAATACCTTGAAGCAGATTTTGAAGGACGCTGGTACTTTGAAAAAAGTAGTATATGGGGCACTCTACGGCACTTTTCGATTTTGCTGTGGGAATCCACGGTGGTGCGTGGGTTTTAGGCAGGATCGAAAAGTGGTGTAATGTAGAGTGCCCCGAGGTTGAAACGTAACCTCACGAGTGTCCACACCCACTTATGTATTTTTTTTGGGGGGGGATTTGAATAATCCCCAAAGTACAGTATAGGTACCTTCATGCCTAGGTGAGGTTTGGGTAGGAATTTTTTTTTACTACACACAAGCATGCTCTTACTTTTACAATTTTACAAATACACAGTGGTACACTGGGTAAACCTGCCCTATGATACACCAACAATATGACATACCTACGATATGGCATACCTATGTTATGACGTTGGGTGTTATTTAAAAATATACCTATAATTTAACATACCTAAGATATGACACGCTTATAGTTATACCTACAATTTGACGTACCTACAGTTTGACATACCTATGCTATGACACTGTAATGTTTGTAATTTGTTTTCTAATTTTATTCGTGTTTGAAATAATTTTAAAATCTATAGTAGTTCTTTTCTCGTTTCTTTTTATGGTCGAGGAGCACACCGCTACGAACCCGTATTGTGGTCACGTTTATCATGGCTCCTGCGTAACGTGAAAAATGTGGCAAGAACAAAGAAAGAACGAATTCAAATGCAAGTGCGACATACCGATTGATAAGGAAGAGTTCGAAGTGTTCAGGTAACAGGCAGAAAATGACCCGTCACCTATACATCACAAACAGGAACAGACTGGACTTGTACGAATTCGAAAAAAATTTCTATGATTGTAGGCTGGACCTACTCGGAAGAACCAGGTAACAGGCGAAGCTTCTTGGGTTACCTGTTAAATACGTAGACGTACAGGCAAGACAGCAGTATAAGTATATCGTACAAGTCCAACTTGTGCCTGTTCAAAGTGTTCAGGTAACAGGCAGAAAATGACCCGTCACCTATACATCACAAACAGGAACAGGCTGGACTTGTACGAATTCGAAAAAAACGCTTGCGCTTGTTCGAAGTGTTCAGGTAACAGGCCTGGATCTGCGGTAACAGTGCTATCGGTAGCTGTTACCTATAATTTTGTACACAGCACAGGACCACCGTTTTCTTCGTAACTAGCAGCGCATTCTCTGCGGCCTGTTTACGGGAATTTATTGACTTTTTATTTGCGTCGACGAACAAAGGTAAATCGTTTAACAAGGTGTTAGTATGTTATGTAAGTTTGTAAAGAAAGAGTATACAATTTTTTTGTTTAAAGTAGAGAGAATTTATTATAAAAAATGGACGAATTTTATGATCCACGAGCTTACCGAGCCCCTGAGTTATGGGACGTTGGTCCCAGTAACCAGTGCGCATCGAATTTTGACGAGTAAGTAAAGAAATTGTGTGAGTCCTCAACCGTACTCTTTCATTGCTAAGTTATTATTTTGTTGCAGTTCCTGCATTGAAGAAGTGACGATATACGACAATTTCTATCATTTGGAGACGACCAGTACCCCGCGATGACAATGTAGCAGTGTCGACGCAATGTGGCCACGTCGTCCACAGGTGGTGTTACATCGAGTGGATTGAAAGATTGCCGGAAATGCCGGAGCCCATCGACGGGACACTATATCCATGCCCAGTCTGCAGAACCGTGGTTAAGAAAAAAAATAATCGAATGCTGTACCTCACCATGATTAAGGATGTGCCGAGCGATGAAGAAGTCTTGGCAAGTGTCGGGAGGCTCGAGTCTGAGTTGTCGGCGTCGCGAGAAAACGAAGAAAGAATTAGACGAGAGTATGAGGAAGTACGCGAAAGGTTGGGCGAATGCGCGGAAGATATGAATCAGGTTGAGCAGGTGTTGCGTGATAAGGATGAAGAAATTCGGACGCTTCGCGAGAAAATGTCGGAGCAGGAGCACATCATCAAGGAGCTGTGCGAAAGCATCGAAAGCAAAGAGGCAGAATTGCGGCGTCGCGAAATTCCTGCTCCGGTTCCAGTTCCTGCTCCTGCTCCTGCTCCTACTCCGGTTCCGGTTCAAGAAAACATACTGTACCTGGAGAGTACGGGCGTTCAAACTGGAAATAACGTACCCGATTTGGCCATCACCTAGTATTCCTCCCGCGATCACGGATTATTTTACAGATACGCCGACGCCATGATGTTGGGTGGCGCCCTGGTTACGAATATACTGGTGACGCAGTTCCGCGGTAGACACCCGGTCGTCAATTCTATAAAAAATTCTCGGTACTACGCTTTAAATTTGCGGATTCGCGATGTCGTCAGATTTTTACTTACGTGTCAAATTAACATTTTTCTAGCTTCAAAAATCGTGTATGAGTGTGTTGTGTCGAGACTACTTATTCAAGATTATTATTCAAGATTATTGTTCATTATTCGTTCTTAAAATTGTAAGTTTTATTATAATCTAGTAAATGCATGTATTATTTAATGTAAAAATACAGCTCTATTAATTTTCTTACTTCCAAATTTATGCTCCGCGACTCCATACAAACGAACCTACTTTATACCATAAAAATTATTATATTTAATTCTGAAGAATTTATTTTTATATTAAAGTGTTTGTTTAAAAATAATATAAAATTTAAAAAAATAATTTTATAAAATTAAATTTAAATTTTAGTTTAAAATTATTTAAATTAGAAATTAAATAACTAAATAATATAAAAATACTAGATGAAAAAATTATATAAATTATTATTATTAAACAACTGCTTCATATTCTCAAATTTTTTTATTGTAAAATAGGTTTGGTGCACTAGGCATTATTTGAAATGGATTCGTGGCGATTACCCGGGTCTTCGAAACTCGAATCTTCTACGGCGACTACCTCTTCGTCTCAACTGTTATCGACTCAGCCAGAACCGTCTATTTCCTATGAGTCATCAATGATGCAGCCATGGCCATCTATGTCTTTTGTGTCATCCACGACATCGCAGTTAGCAGTGGTACTACGGATCCGACAAGAATTTCCCAATCCTCCCATGTTCCTTTGTTCACGACAATGCGACGATGTGCCCGCCTATGATACCGATGACGACGACGACTTTATGGACGATAGCGACGAATCGGTTAACAATGAAACCTACAATATGGACGTCGGGGATGAGTTGGTTAATACCGATGACAATAACACCGACGCAGCAGACATTGTAGATGAAGCGGATGTCATCTGTAATGATGACGAAGTAGATGGTTTGTTAAGCACAATCAGCTGTAATACTCAACGTCGCGATGGTAGTGCTCCCAACTGCAAACGACTACAGTGCGAATAGCAACGCCGATAGCAGCAGCAATGGTTCGACAGCGAAGCTATTAAACGACTTCATCGAAATGGACAAAAAAATTATTTGTTGCATCGAGCGCGAAGCTGGATGCTTCCGTCATCAGGAAATAATTGACAGTTAAAAATCGTTTCATTCGCCGCTAGTAAGGCAATAAAAGAGTTTCTTAGTGACACATAAAATTGTGATTTTATTCTATACTTAGGTACTTTACTCCAATTTTAATTTTGGATAACTCTGTGTTCGCGTATGCAATGGCATTACTAAATGACACGATTTTAAAATTTAAACTACGATTATTTGGAAGTAGAAAAATAATTCTCAAGTCAAACCGACTATTGTCACAAAAATCAAAATTTTCGTTTCGGTCTAATCGACCAGAAAATCTGTTGTGAATATTTTTAAAAAAATTTCATTTTGGTCAAACCAATCAACTTTAACTTTCAGTTCATAAAAATTATGCGTTTCTGAAAAATGACAGAATAACGTGTTCATGCAAATTTCGGCCCCATCCCATGTATATACACCCCCAACTTGATCAATCGAACAATTGATTAATTTTAAGGTACATACACGAATAAGGCGATCAAACCAACATCTATTCTGTCCGTGACATAAAAAGTCACGAATTATGATCCAAAGATCAAAGATTTCTCTGAAAGTCCAAGGATGATCAGGAATTTATTATGGGCCCAAGGCCAAAGAACTTTTTATTTATTTTTATTTTATTTTATACTTCCATACCAGTAGGCCTTTTGAGTTTACAAATACAGGCGACTTACAAAGGTCAATTCTCGACAACCAACATGTTTGTTAATCGTTCGATCATATTCTCATTGAATTTTTGATTTCAAAATACAAATACTGCAAAAAGTCTCGCTTTGGTGAAATCAAACACATTTTAAAAGATCTTGATAAACTTATTTCTACCATCAGGTAAGTAGATACAATATACTGGCTCTAGCCATTTTTTGAATTACCTGTGAATTACCGGTACATTACTGTAATTACCATTGCCCTCCATTACGGTAGTTACCGTAATTACCATGACGTCATGATGCTGGCTAAAACGTCATCTGTAGCAAGCCCAAAAATTTTTTCCCTTTGAATGTACTTAAAAATATCATTCGTTAAAAGTCTGAGTCGTTTTATAGGTATCAAGTATATTTTTAATCATTCATCAACGTGATACTCATGATCAATACTTGTGTTCATTTTCCGAAGTCTTTTTCAACTACTTTTTAAAAATATTTTTTACTAGTTGTTTTTTGTATCAACTATTTTTTTTATTTCAAATGTATGTTTTTAATAATATTTATTCTAAGTTTGAATTATTTTTCATAGTTTTTTTTTTCAAATATTGAATGAACTGCTTCGAATAAGTAGAAATCTATGTGTTACTCTTATACTGGATTTACCTATAAAGTAGGGAATCACTCACAAAATTATACGAAAATACTAATGGCGACCATTTCTAAAATTATAAGATAACGGATTGATATTATTACAGCACAGTTATGGGATTCATTTGAGGTCGATGTTATTCTCACTACACAATCATTCTGTAAGTACTTTTTTTTGAATTTTGGTCAAAAGTGAGGACTAAATGTGCCTCCAGGAGTATCAAGCTCCTATTTTGAGAGCTTCATCACAACCATTTTCACCAACTTTTCCCAACAGGGTGGATCTCTCCACCTCCCCCTTATCTCAAAAGTTGGACTCACAAAAAAAAATTGAATAATTTTTGTTTTTCGATATCTATCGCATAATTTCATTTATTATCGTAATTCATTTTGGAGCAAATTTTGTTCGTGGGTCCAACTTTTGTGAAAACGAGGAATGGGGGGAGAGGTCCACTCTGTCGGGAAAAGTTGGTGAAAATGGTCGTGATAGAGCTCATTGGAAAGGAAATTCAATTCTGAATACTTTTTGTGGTTACAAATTTTGCCGTATCTCTGACACTTTTCGCTTAAAACGAAGAAAACGCGATTTTGAAGTTTTCTGAAAACTGTTTTATTTTCAAATTTGGGGGGGGGGGGGCAGATGTTGCTCCAAAATTAATCTGTTAATAGGAAACAATTGATTTGGTAAAAAAAATTGAGGTTTTTCCCGTTTAATTTTTTAATAAAATTAAATTGATTAGTTTTATATTATTTGATAGTATTATTATTAATTATTAATCTTAATTTTAAATTTAATAATTTAGAAATTAAATATTTTTAAAATTTGATTTTTCAAGTTTAATATTTATTATATCAATTTTATTAATTTTTTATATGATAATTTTATTCAATTTTGAAAATTTAAATTTATTTTATATAAATTTAATAATATTATTATGTTTTAATATAGAAAAAAAAGAGTTGAAATTTTTGAAACACGATCTAGTTAATTATTGGTCAGCCTATCATGTCTATTTGTTTTTATAATTAACTAGATGGTGTTTCGAAAATTCCAACTAGTTTTTTTATTAAGATATTTTGATTTTTTCTCAAGATATTTTTCGACATCTCGACCCAGATTACAAAAAATATTTCCCTCAGAGTAATTATAAAAAAACTATACGTGAACGTAATACTAAACAACTGGTTCATATTCTCAAATTTTTTTATTGTAAAATAGGTTTGGTGCGCTAGGCGTTATTTGAAATGGATTTGTCGTGATACCCGCGTCTTCGAAACTCAAATCTTCTACGGTGACTACCTCTTTGTCTCGACTGTTATCGACCCAGCCTGAACCTTCTACTTCCTATGAGTCATCAACGATGCAGCCATTGCCATCTATGTCTTTTGTGTCATCCACGACATCGCCGTTAGCAGTGGTACTACCGATCCGACAAGAATTTCCCAATCCTCCCATGTTCCTTTGTTCATGACAACAGGACGATGAGCACGCCTATGATACCGATGAATCTACCGATGATGACGACGACTTTATGGATGACAGAGACAATTTGGTTAACAATGAAACCAACAATATGGACGTCGGGGATGAGTTGGTTAATACCGATGACAATAACACCGACACGGCACACATCGTAGATGAAGCGGACGTCATCCATGATGATGACCAAGTAGATGGTTTGTTAAGCACAATCAGCTGTAATACTCAACATCGCGATGGTAGTGCTCCCAACAGCATTCATTCGACATCGTTGGAGCAAAGGCAGCTTGGAGGCAACGACTACAGAGTGAATGGCAACAACGCCGACAGCAGTAGCAATGATTTGACAGTGACGTTGCTGAGAAGTGATGTCAGCGATGATACTACTAAAGAGATGGACGAAAAAATTATTCTTTGCATCAAGCGCGAAGCTGAACACTTCGGTCATTAGGAAGTAATCGACTGTATGGGTTGAGTAAAAACAAAAATCTTGGAGCGCTACGAAAGGCGCACAATTTTCGTTTTTGGAATAATTTGTATCCCCAACTTGCACCTGAAAACAACGATGACCCAAATGAAAGCCAGCTGTTGTTACCTGCCAGACTATGCGACAAAACTTAGTCAACATCAATTCGAGTTCCACACGTGGTGGCGAACCAGTTCGCTGAACGCTTCGGTCACCAGGAAGTAATCGACTGTATGCGTCGAGTAAAAACAAAAATCTTGGAGCGCTACGAGACCAAACAATTTTTGTTTTTGGAATAATTTGTAGCCCCAATGTGCACCTGAAAACAACGAGGACCCAAATGAAAGCCAGCTGTTGTTACCTGCCAGACTACACGACAAAACTTAAGTCAACATCAATTCGAGTTCCACACGTGGTGGCGAACCAGTTCGCTGAACGCTTCGGTCATCAGGAAGTAATCGACTGTATGGGTTGAGTAAAAACAAAAATCTTGGAGCGCTATGAGACCCGCATGATTTTTGTTTTTGGAATAATTTGTAGCCCCAATGTGCACCTGAAAACAACGAGGACCCAAATGAAAGCCAGCTGTTGTTACCTGCCCGAATTACGCAACAAAACTTAGTCAACATCAATTCGTGTTCCACACGTTGGCACAAGTGGGTATACCTAATATCAATTTTCAAGTACTTAGGTACCTTAATAGTATCTTTACCTTTAGATTATATTTTTGCTATTTATTTGGGTAGAGTTATGGAAAGACAGAAAAAACTGTGTTTGTGTCGTCTAAATACCACTCTTGTAGATTATATTTTCGCTATCTATTTGGGTAGAGTTATGGAAGGACAGAAAAAACTGCGTTTGCGTCGTCTAAATACCACTCTTGTAGATTTTGATAGAATACCATCACCCAATTATGTCTCTTTTAATAACTTTTCACAGTGGTACTTTGGAAGTATTGTTTCCGATAAAGTTTAGCAGAAATGAATAATGTTGGGGCATTTTGGGAACAGTTTGATCCGCAATAAAATACTAATTTAATCAAAATTATGTTAAGTGATTTTGTTTCAATTTTCTATTTAGTTCAAGGGTTTGAATAATTCAACGAATTAATTATAGATTTTGATAGAATACCATCACCTAATTATGTCTCTTTTAATAACTTTTCACAGTGGTACTTTGGAAGTATTGTTTCAGATAAAGTTTACCAAAAATGGATAATGTTGGGGCAGTTTGGAATTTCTATTGGAACAGTTCGATTCATAATAAAATACTATTTTTATCAAAATTATGATAAGTGATTTTGTTTCAATTTTCTATTTAGTTCAAGGGTTTGAATATTTCAACAAATTAATTATAGATTTTGATAGAATACCATCACCAAATTATGTCTCTTTTAATAACTTTTCACAGTGGTACTTTGGAAGTATTGTTTCCAATAAAGTTTACCGGAAATGGATAATGTTGGGGCATTTTGGAATTTCTATTGGAACAGTTCGATCCGTAATAAAATACTAATTTTATCAAAATTATGATAAGTGATTTTGTTTCAATTTTCTATTTAGTTCAAGGGTTTGAATATTTCAACAAATTAATTATAGATTTTGATAGAATACCATCACCTAATTATGTCTCTTTTAATAACTTTTCACAGTGGTACTTTGGAAGTATTGTTTCCGATAAAGTTTACCGGAAATGGATAATGTTGGGGCATTTTGGAATTTCTATTGGAACACTTCGATCGGTAATAAAATACTAATTTTATCAAAATTATGTGTTACAATTAACGCTTCTTCCAATTTATTATAAGTTTGTTTGATTTCCATATTGTGCGAATACAGAGAATGTAAATCTTGTTGAGTAACAACATCACAACAAAAACTGAGAAAATCTTCATTAAGAGTTCTAATAAGCGAGTGGTGATAATTTTCAGTAAATTTATATTCCACATCAGTTTTTACACAAAAGTGTTTTTCCATTGCGACTGATCCTATGTTGGGAAATGATTTGCCATAAATTTGGGTGGTAATGATTTCTCATAAATTATTGCGTTTTCTATTCCTAAATTATTCCCGTAATAAAATTAGAAACCAAAAATTTCGGTCATCAAATTTCGGCGACTTTAATACTACAGACACAATACGAAATTAATGGACGGTTTCAAAATATTCTGAAAATCAAGGGATTTTTAATCCTTTTTGGGAGTAATAAGTTTCTTCAAGTTCAGCCCCGCCACCCACATTGAAAATTCATCTCACGATTTTTTTTTTCATTTCCGAGGATTATGAATTGATGAAGTTGGGACGAATTTTCATCCCAAAGGGTATAGCCGGATAAGGGGTGGTTTTGGCCCCAGTCCCGATTTTTGATCTAATGCTCCCAGATTGTGTACCTTGATGAAAAACAATTCTGGAAAAAATTTTGGCCCCCCAACCCCCTCCCTTTCGGAGCTATGGCCGTTTTATTGCGCCATTTTCAAGAATTTTTAATTCCAATGGAAGTGAATGAAATTTTCTGTTCTTTGGCACAAAGTTACATCTCGTAAAGGTCTATTCAAGATAATTTTTTCATCAATTTTGGCGCACTCCTTCATGAGGTTTTGGCCATTTGAAATTTTCAACTGTAGAAAAGACCTTAAAAGCGAAGTTCGACTAATTTTTGAAAATATCCTAAAAATGTGTTTTTTGACGTAGATTCTCGTCACGTATTCAGTTTTTGCGATTGAGGTGGCGCAAGGGCCAAAAATTGCGAAAACCCGTAAAAAATGTTGTTATTTTGGAAGATTTTTTCAAATTTTGAGCATTTAATACAGAAAGAAATGATCAAATGAAAAAACCAATCCCGTATTCGTGTTCAGCAGGTCAAAATACCCCGATAAACACCCTTTTCGCGATCATTTTAGTTTAAATCTGGAAATTTAATTTTATTGTCATGAAAAATCAATGAAAAAAGTGAATTTCGACATTTAAAGTAAAATGATCGCGAAAAGGGTGTTTGTCGGGGTATTTTGACCTGCTTAACACGAATTTGACGTTAGTTTCTTCATTTTGAAAAATCAGCCAAAATAACAACATTTCTGTAAGGGTCTTTGTAATTTTCGGTCTTTCTTCAAAAAAAAAAACAACGGCAAAACCAAAAATGAATCTACCAAAAAATTATTTTTCAGAAAATTTTCTATGGTAGTTGTTTCTCGCTTATATGGTGTTTTTTCACGTTTAAAAACTTCAGATAGTAGTAAAAACTTGAAAGAGCTCATCACCAAAATTGATGAAAAAATTATAAATCCACTTCCATCAAGTACATACAAGTTTCCGTTGAAATAATTTTTTTTTTTAAATGATGTGGTAAAATAGCTATAATTTCAACTGAGGGGGTAGAGGTCTATTTTTTCCAGAAGTTTTTTATATCAAAGGACATCTTTCAGGGTGAGGGGGGAGGGGTGGAATAAAAATCGGAGCCTGGAGTCGATTTCATTTAACTTGGTGAACTAAGTACATGTTACAATGGCGTGTGGATTTGTGGTGTAGGTGTTAGTTAAATCATATTTCCATTTTTTTTTTTCGAAATTTTGCTTTCTTAAGCAAAGATAAAACTGCTGAAATGTATTTATGAATTGTTTGAGGGATGATTTGTACATATTGATACATTATATAATATATACCTATTTTTTTGCAAGAAATAAACTTTATTAATGACTGAAAATGCATAAAAACTATTTTATTTTCAAGAATTTTTAATTTCAACGGAAGTGAAAGAAATATTCTGTTCTTTGGCACAATGTTACATTTTGTAGAAGGGATTTTGGCCATTTCATTGGATGAAAGACCGAAAATTACAAAGACCCTTACAGAAATGTTGTTATTTTGGCTGATTTTTCAAATCTTGAGCATTTTATACGGAAAGAAATGGCCAAATGAAGAAACTAACGTCGAATTCGTGCTAAGCAGGTCAAAATACCCCGACAAACACCCTTTTCGCGATCATTTTACTTTAAATGTCGAAATTCACTTTTTTCATTGATTTTTCATGACAATAAAATTAAATTTCCAGATTTAAACTAAAATGATCGCGAAAAGGATGTTTATCGGGGCATTTTGACCTGCTGAACACGAATACGGGATTGGTTTTTTCATTTGATCATTTCTTTCCGTATTAAATGCTCAAAATTTGAAAAAATCTTCCAAAATAACAACATTTTTTACGGTTTTTCGCAATTTTTGGCCCTTGCGCCACCTCAATCGCAAAAACTGAATACGTGACGAGAATCTACGTCAAAAAACACATTTTTAGGATATTTTCAAAAATTAGTCGAACTTTGCTTTTAAGGTCTTTTTTACAGTTGAAAATTTCAAATGGCCAAAACCTCATGAAGGAGTGCGCCAAAATTGATGAAAAAATTATCTTGAATAGACCTTTACGAGATGTAACTTTGTGCCAAAGAACAGAAAATTTCATTCACTTCCATTGGAATTAAAAATTCTTGAAAATGGCGCAATAAAACGGCCATAGCTCCGAAAGGGAGGGGGTTGGGGGGCCAAAATTTTTTCCAGAATTGTTTTTCATCAAGGTACACAATCTGGGAACATTAGATCAAAAATCGGGGCTGGGGCCAAAACTACCCCTTATCCGGCTATACCCTTTATCCAATTTTTGAAAAATTGTTCAAATTTCGAAAAAATTTTCTATTTTTGGAGAACCTGGTCCAAATTCAGAAATGGTTCTTAGTTTTTGAAGAATCGTTCAAACTTTTGAAAACCGTTTTCAAGTTACAAAAGGATTCACATTCTTGGTAATAATGCAATATTGTTAACCAATGCAAATAAACGACACAGAATACAACCTTGCGTTGAAAACACTCAAAGATTTCAAATAGGTACCTAAGCAGGGTCAAGACCAAACAGCATTTTTGAGGTCAATCTGATTTTTGCTCCATGGCATCATATATCTACATCACTGAAGAAATGATAGAAGACCAAAAGTATAATGGGGAGGGAATGTATCTCGCGTAGGAGTTCCTACATAAATGTTCATAGAATACATTTTACGCAAAAATTTACACTCTCTAAAATTGTTGAGGATAGAAGAAATACCCGAAGAATTTACTAAAGAGGAAGAACTAATAGCATTGAGGTAAATTATCTTTTTATTTTTTCCCTTCGAGGGTACCGTTCAAATCATATTTATAATTAAGTATTAGGGGCTGGGGCAATTTACTTGACCAGATGCTAAAGTCGAATATTATTTTTTTTCTTCACTTGAAAGTTTTTTCCTTCAATTTTCCAAATTGATTTCAGGAACATAAACGATTTTCGTACGAAAATACATGAAGAAATTTTCAAATTATCAAAACTGCCAAATATTTATGATATTTTGGCAAAATCAATAGCCCCGTGTAGTCCGATTTTTAGATCCAATAATTCCATCTGACGGTAGCAGAAAACGAAAAATTAAACCTGAAGAGCTCTTTGTATTTCAATCCAAGTTCAGGTATTTACCAGCGAATTGATGCTAATAATAGTCAGGTCTCAATTGAACAAAAAAGGCTTCCGCGCGGGATTCTTGTTAAAATTGATTCTATGATTGATTCTTGTTTCAGACACTAAAACAAACAAATTCAGCTTATATGCCTATTTTTCCCCCTCTCCATTTTCCCAGGGTCCACCCCAACATTTCAAACGCGTGTACCGCCCAATCAATAGGTCGTAATGAAAGAATATTCAAACAAAAGTTGTTCCTTGACACGTTCTGTACATTTTCATTTCTCATAAAAATCCATTTTGGTGCAACTCCTGCCCTCCCCCCCCCCCAAATTTTAAAATAAAACAGTTTTCAGAAAACTTCAAAATCACGTTTTCTTCATTTTAAGCGAAAAGTTTCAGAGATACGCCAAAATTTGTAACCACAAAAAGTATTCAGACTGGAATTTCCTTTCCAATGAGCTTTACCACGACCATTTTCACCAACTTTTCCTGACAGGGTGGATCTCTCCCCCTCCCTCTTATCTCAAAACTTGGACCCACAAAAAAAATGGAACGATTCTTGTTCTTTAATATCTAATGCATAACTTCATTCATTATGGGGATTCATTTTGGAGTAAATTTTGCTCGTGAGTCCAGCTTTTGTGAAAACGAGGATAGGGGAGAGGTCCACTCTGTCGGGAAAAGTAGGTGAAAATCATCGTAATAGAGCTCATTGGAAGGGAAATTCAATTTTGAATACGTTTTGTGATTACAAATTTTGTCATATCTCCGAAACTATCGTTTAAAATGAAGAAAACGTGATTTTGAGATTTTCTCAAAAACATGTTTTGTTTCCAAATTGGGGGGGGGGGGGCAGGAGTTGCTCCAAAATGGATTTTTATGAGTAATGAAAATATACGGAACGTGTTGAGGAACAACTTTTGTTTGAAATTATTTTTTTCATTACGACCATAGATAGGGCGGTACACGTGTTTGAAATGTGTGGGGGGGTGGATCCTGGGACAGAAGGGAGGGGGAAAAATAGGCATCTAAGCTAAATTCATTTGTTTTAGTGTCTAAAACAAGAATCAATCATAAAATCAACTTTAACAAGAATCCCGCGCGGATGTTCAATTGAGACCATGAATAATTATCCTAAAATTCTCGTATAATGCAATCGAATGAAGGGATAATGTGCGTTCAAAATCACTTCAAATAAGCAAATAATATCGCACAAACAGATTCACATTCATGGTAATAATGCAATATTGTTGAGCAATGCAAATCAACGATGCAGAATACAACCTTGAGCGGGGAACGAATACGAAAAAAATCCTCAAAACCCAAAAACATTTGAAGTCAATCTGATTTTAAAACGTAAATTCTTGAAAAACGCCTTCAATCATATGAATTGTTTTCAACAGTCGCCACTTTCTCATGTAGATTGGCTACATGTGAGGCACTACAGCTACATCCAGTACCTGGAAGCGAATTATAACACCATATAAATCATCGATGCTATTTGATCGCTCTTGTAATCTCACTGTGATTCCCTTCAAAAAATAAAAAATTATAAAACATCAAAGTTAGCAGCTTTTTACGGATTTTCAACTCGTGAAAATGATATATTTTGTATTAATAATAATGTTTTTTGTGTGATTTTCACTCATTTTCTTTCAATATACATACAACCTTAATGATCGTAAAAATTTTTGTAAAATGAGGGGAGGGGGTCATTTAATTAGTTAATTTTTTATTGCCCCACTGGACATGGTTAATGACCGATTCAAATTTAGAGAACACTTGGTGAAGTGTAGGTATACAATATTACACATCTAATTAAATTCTCATAAATGTATATGTAAAGGTAAACGATTGTTTTTCAATCGGCATCCCGATGCCAATGCACTACAGCAGAGTAACTTCAACGTCTGCCGATTGCTGGGGCTGATGCGTCGCGATCGTGTTGTGGGAAAAGATTCACCAGCAGTCTCATTTTGTTTTGGGAAAATGGCGCCAATTTCCACGACATCAAAGAGGCAGATGCAATATTAGCTCGGTTAGAATTAGTGCCACCGATGCCACCAAATATTTGCTCGCGTTGTTGGGCCGCGAAAGCCGCCATGTGGCTATTAGCGCTGCCGCCGTCGCTGCTGCTGATACTGCCAGAATCAGCGCTGGCGCCTGTGAAATTTGGAACGCCGCCGTTGCCGTTACCGCCAAATACTGCAATAAGAGTATAAAACTACATAGTAGATATTTGCACATTGGGTGTGATAAAAACACATCATGGGTTCTGGATTTGAAGCTGCAAAAATAGAATTTGTGAGCTAGTAACATTGAAATTGGCGAACAGGAGTTTTTTGAGGTGCTGAACCCGATTTTGAACGTTTTCATCCCTTCTGATGACCCATTCCCTGAATAGGAAGCGGAAAATTCAAATTTTCAAAAATATAAGTGTTGAGAGTCAAAATACAAGTTTTTGGAGGTGATGAATTGAATTTCGAGTTTGTTTTCATTTCTTCTGATAATCCACCCTATAGATAGGAGAATGAGTATTCAAATTTTCGAAGAATATTATGTTGGGAGTCAAGATATTTGTTTTCAGGTGTCTTGAATATGATTTCGTATTCATAATTTTACCTGTTCCAAAAGTCCACCTCCTGGCAGAGAGATGATAACTTGAATTTTTGAAAAATATCGTGCTGGGAATTGAAACATACATTTTCAAGGTGCTAGATTCGATTTCAAATGCCTTTTCATCTCTGCTGATTGCCCCCCCCCCCCCACAGAAAATGAACTTTCTTAAAAGTTTTCCTTTTCACTCCCCAGAACCGAGGTTTGGTCATCAGAAAGGGTGAAAACGAGTTCAAAATCGAAATCAGCATCCCCCCCCAAAAAAAACAAACAAACATTGACACCCAGGACACTATTTTTCATAAGTCTGAAATTTCATCCCCCTCTACAGGGAGTGGGTTATCGGAAGAGATGAAAACCAGTTCGAAACTGAATTCAGCACCTCCGAAAACATAAATTTCGACACCCAACACTGCATTTTCCAAAATTTCAAGTTTCCGTCCCCAGTGGCGTCGGAAGCTTTTTTTTGGGAGGGTGTAAAGTGAGTACAAAAACTAGGAATAACAGAATAATTTCGGGGGAGGGGGCAAAAAGGAACCTTTCTCGCACTGTTGACTCAAATAAGATATATAATTGTGATTTTGTTCATGCCCGAGCGAAGCGAGGGCGAAGCTTTGAAAAAATTGAGCGTTTAATGCCCTAAAATGTCGCGGCACCTCAGACCGCGAGTTCCTTCATAGTTAGTTGTTAAGGTAGCAATACCCATTCTTGTATCTTTATTCTTTATTCTTATAATCGAAATGTAAGTTCTTTTAATTCGCGTCCGTAACATGGTAGCAGAGCGTGGTTTCGATCCACGGACCTCTGGGTTATTCATGTTTTAATGCTTCAAAAATCCCAATTTGATGCAATTTGGGGGGGGGGGGCAAATGATACTTTGGACCCCAGCCAGAATTGGGGGGGTGCAGTGCACCCACTGAACCCCACCTTTCGACGCCACTGTCCGTCCCCTTGTATAGACTTGTAAACGTACATGTGATGGCTTATCAAGAGGAATGAAAAGAATTCAGAATTGAATTCAGCACCCCAAAAAACACATACTTGCACACCCAACGCGATATTTTTCAAAATTATGAGTTTCCATCCCCCTTTACAGACCCTGCACAGGAGGTGAATTATGAGAAAAGTAGAAAATGAGTTAGGAATCGAATTCAGGACTCCAAAACCATGGATTCTGATATTAAACACAAATTTTCTAAAAAACTGTGTTTTTAGCAATGCAACAAAACCGGAGATTCACAGGTTCTCAAAACTGGCCTAACCACACTCCAACGAATTATTAAAGATGATCTGAACATGCAATTCGAGAAAAAATAAAGGGAAGAGTCAAAATTTAATAAAAAAAAATCAGTGATGGAAGAACCATGCTTTAAGCACTCACTCTTCCTCGCTCAATTGCTCTCTGTTATTTTGAATTCTCACTCTTCACTCGTTCTTTGGTAAATTTCAATAAAAATGGTTCTCATTATTTTTCTCTTGCTATTTTTTCAATTGACTATGGCTCTTGGCTCTGTCTTCAATTTTTTTTTTTGCTCTTGCACCCACTCTCGCCCCTACTCCTGGCTCTTCAAAATTGAAAAAAAATTATTATTGAAACACAGAGAACGGAGAATGCTCTATTCTTGAAGGAAAATGGAAATGGACACAAAAAAATTAAAACCGCGCATGAAATTTAATTTTTATTTAAATTTGTCTGGAAAGATGTTCTCATTTTTTGCCATTTTTGCATTATCAGTCTTTAAAAACACACTAGCACAAAAAACAAAGAGTAAGAGCCAGAAAAAATTTGTCAACTCTCGCTCCTGCTCCACTCTTCTCAGGCCAATCACTCTTTATAATCAATGATTCTCTTCAAATGAGTTGGTGAATTTTTCTGCAGGAGCGCTCTCTTTTAAATTGTTTTGCTCTTCGCTCTCATTCTCAGTACCACTCTTTTATGCTCCCGCTCCCGCTTGCTCACGGCTCTTCCATCACAGGAAAAAATTGAATAAACTATTATTTCAGGGGCGCTGGCGTAGTCAGGGTATTTCCAGTGTTCTCAATTATAAATCAGTGAAAATTATCGAAAATCACTGAAAAACAGTTAGAATTGCAGCACAGGAGAAAATCGGTGAAATTTTATTACTAAAACCACATCAGTGAGACAAATCACTGGAAAATCAGTAAAAATTATAAAATTTGCTGAAAAATCAGTGAAATTCACCAATTTTCAGCGATTTTATACTGATTATTCAAAGAATTTCACAGATTTTTCGGTGAATTTCAGAACTATCACTGAGTTTTTAGTGAATTTTCACTGATTTCTAGTGATTTTCTTTCACCGACTTGCTTTCAGTGAAAATATTTTCACTGATTTATTACTCTGCTGCAATTCTGACTGTTTTCCAGTGATTTCTGATAAATTTCACTGATTCAGAAATGAGAGAGTGGACTAATAATACACAAACAGATTTGAGCAATGAAAAATTCTGAAATTTTTGAGAACAATGAAAAATTCTGGAATTTTTGAGAACAATGAAAAATTCTGGAATTTTTGAGAACAATGAAAAATTCTGGAATTTTTGAGAACAATGAAAAATTCTGGAATTTTTGAGAACAATCGATACCTTCTCTTGAAAAAATTGTGCAAATCTGCTAGTTGGAGAATTAGAAAACTCGGAACACATTTTTCACAGAATTTTGGAAACCAGTTGATTTTCACTTTCACAGATTCAAATCCAGAAATCAGCAATGAATATGAACCAGATGAACGGGAAACTTACCAGAAGCGGCGGGCAATTCGTACTCATTGGCGGGAAAAATCTCCACCATCAAACTGATCGGTTTAACTTGAGAGGGAACCGGTTCATTGGCCGATGCTTCGGATCGCAGATCATTTTCGCGCAAACCGGTCCCCGACCCGGACGCAGATGGATCATTGAAGGAGTGAAATATCGTCGTCGTCGTATAGGACGGCGTAAAGCTCAGCATCGTCGGCGGCGGTGGCGTTGGCGGTTTCAGGTACGGATCCAAATCCAGCGAGAAAGTTTCAAAATTATCGACACCACTGCCACTGTCGCGATTACGGTACATACGATTACTGAAACGATGATGGTGATGGTGGTCTTGATGAAGGGTCTGCTCGGCGGCTGCAGTTACGGAGACACTGGCTGCGCTTTCCGTTTGATCGTGGAGTTGAAGTCGATTAATTTCCACCGGACTGGAAGCTCTGAAATTGCGAAACGGATCCGTGTTGACTCGATTACCATGTATCGGTATGGTCAAGAAGGGCCCCAGTGCAGGCGGTGAGTAGTACAGAGGCGCCGGTTGAGTATCTGCTGTGAACATGGTATCGACGTCGTCAGTAGCTTGTATTTCGTCGTCGTCGCCGTCGTTATTTGAGTATTCGTTTCCATTTGTATGTGTGCTATCGTCAGCTGTCGACCAAGGTGAAAGATTCTTTTCATGCGGATGTTGTTGCACAATTGTCTGTAAAGGATTTTATTTTAGTATGACCCAAAATAAAATTTTCGAGAAGTGGAGACGTCAAAAATTTCCTTTAGGACTGGGGGGAGGGGGAGTTTTAGGGTGGGGTTTACCCTTATTTTTTCACATGAAGGGGTTGGGGTAAATTTGGTGCCATTTTCATATAATTCGACCTTCCTGAACTCGAATCTGCGATTAGTTCTCCGATCTGAAGCGTAGAATTTGCACAATCGTATGATTTGTGTCGCAAAGAGGCCAATTTTGAGAAAAAAGAGGTAAAATTGCGATTTTTTCATCTTGAGACGAGTGATGTGGTTCAAGTAAGGTTTGAAACCAGTTTTTTTATATAATTCGAACCTTTTGAATTCGAATTTGTTATTGGTTTCCCCATAGGAAGTAAATTTTTGCTAAAATCGACTCGAATTCGCAATTTCCCATCTTCTCAACCCAATACCTCAAACTAATCCTGGTATGAAACCATTTTTAGACGTAATTCGAACCTCCTAAACACGAATTTATGTTTAGTTTCCCGATTGGAAGTAGAGAATTCTCTCAATCGTGAAATTAGTGTAGCGTAAAACGCACAATTTTTGCTAAAATCGACTCGAATTCGCTATTTCACATCTTCTCAACTCAATACCTCGAACCAATCCTGGTATGAAACCATTTTTAGACATAATTCGAACCTCCTGAACACGATTTTTTGATTAATTTCCCGAATTGTTGGAAAAAATTAAAACTGACCACTCGTCGTATTAAACCCGTGCAGATGCGTCAAATTTTCCACGGCGCTCTCGTGGAAAGTACGGCGTTCACAGGCCAATAGATTTTACACATAGAAAATACGAAAAAAAAGCTCCACTTTCGTTAAAACTAAAGAAAGTTGTAACTGATTAGTTGAGAATGTTCCAAATATTTTTTTAGCTCTATGCGACTTGTAGGGGCTGAATCAATTTTTTTTAAAAGTCCCTACTTTGAGAAGCCATGGCTCAGCTCCCTGGAGTCCCAAGAAGCTAAAGCAGGGTGTCCACTATATCTCAGGAATCATTTTCCCTGACTTTTCCAGACTTTCCAGACTAATTTTTCGGATTTTTCCAAACTTTAAATATGATATTCCAGAACGGGGGGGGGGGGGGTAATTTTCACGTGATGTACTCACATTCCGAATTTTGCTTAAGAATGATACAAAATATATCGATTTTTTTTTCAAAATCACTAGAAACTGTTTACAAAATTTTTAGATGCTCCTGTTTGAGCCAAAAAAAAATTTAAATTCAATTCTGAAAATTTTTGAACCCATCCAACACCCCCCACCCGAAAAGTTGAAAATACGAATTCATTACCTACAGAAAAAATTTCAAATAAAAAGGAAAAGCAAAGTATTCCAACGCAAAATTAAGTTTTGAAAATGAAATAAATTATGCCAGGGTGTCTACCAAATCAAGCGAATGAAAATTCGGATTTTTCCGGGCTGAAAATTCAAAAATCCCCCCCCCCCCCCCCAAAAAAAGAAACACATGCCTCAAATTTATAAATTTACACAATCTCCGAAAAAAAAATTAGTTTGTACCAAAAATAAAAAAGACAATAAGGAGGTGAAATAGTGAAATATAAATCATTTTATGAAAATATAAAAATGGCGTTGAGCCCGAGCGAAGCGAGGGCGAAATTTTTTTCAAAAAAAGATCATCAAAAGATAAAAATTCACAATTTTTT
Organism: Pseudococcus viburni; assembly: GCA_033439095.1. Taxonomy (NCBI): domain Eukaryota; kingdom Metazoa; phylum Arthropoda; class Insecta; order Hemiptera; family Pseudococcidae; genus Pseudococcus; species Pseudococcus viburni. Next base: position 725,186 of record JAVBJF010000125.1, read on the forward strand.
CCTCATTCATGTTTTCCAAAACATGATCAATAAATTCGAATTCTGTTCCATTCCCTTCCCCTTTTTTCAACATTTTCTCATCACAGTTCATCAAAAAGTATCCAAAAAACTTAAGATTTTAATTTTTGAACAAATTCTGTAGAAAGAAAGAGTGAAGTCTCACCGTGTACTTTCAAAATCTGTCTCACTGCGTACCATGGCAGGAATTTTTTTTGAAAAAAATAACCACACCTTGAAGAAGCAGTTTTTTAATACGTTTTACCCTAAAAGTAAAGTAGAAAGTTGGTACTTTCCATTAAATTTATTTGTGAAGTATTTCAACCAATTCTAAATTTTCCATGAATTTTTGAAAAAATGGCAAAAAAATATTTTTAGCTCAAAATTCTGCGAAATTGAAAATTTTACAACTTGCTGTAATCACAGAATGTTCAATTTTGGCATGAAACTGCATATTGGTGAAACACATTCAGCAAGGTTATTACCTCTTAAAAACATCAATTTACCTTAAAAAGTTATTGCTTATGTCTCGCTGTGTACCACCCTCCTCTAACGTTGCCTAAATGATGTAATTTTGTTAAAATTTATTGCCTATTTCATGAAATAGGCAAGAATATGCCTTTACTTTTGCCTGATGCATGAAGTCGACAACAAACTTGCCTATTTCATGAATTAGGCAGTTACATCGATTAGGGGTAACATAATATTTATTACCTTGCCTTTTTCTCAATGTAGGTTTCATAAATTTCAACGCCTTTTCAATTCAACGACAAGAAAATTTGTAGGTTGAGTGCCTCACACTCCTTCCCCTGACGCACAGTGGGCCAGATTGAAAAAATAGGTGGTAAAAAATCAAAAAAAAAGTTTGAATTGAGCTTTTTCACATATCATGTGGTTATCTACACACCCTAGCGATAAGGGAACTGAGTTCAGTTTTGAGAATAGACATGAGCATGCGTATTTATAACCTAATAAAGTCAAGCATTCCAACATGTTGCAATTAGAATGAAAACTGCAAAGTATTGTTTGCTTTGTGGTTAGTTTATCTTTTGTCCCAAAATTAAAACAAAATATGGAAGATAAAGATAAAAGTACGTACTTTTCAATGCCGTAATTTTTTTTTTGATATCTCTCACCATTTTTTCCATATGATCGCTTGAAGTATATGCAAATTTTTCATTTTTAAGTTCATTTAATGGAGTGCAAAAAATAATTAAGCCAATATAATCAATAATAACTGAGCTAAATTGTACCTCAAGGTGTACTGATTCATGTGGGGTAAAATTTTTTTGCAGCCAGTTGCAGCTGTTTTTGTAATTCGGCAATTTAATTTGAAAAACGTGTAAGTATGTAAACAAGCTTAAAAATGATCTCGACTCGAGTTTATAAAATAGAACCCTTGAAATTTCAGTGTTTGGAAAGTCGAGGTCGCTGATTACTTAATTGGTTTTCATTTTTTGCCTTACTCAAATTTGAGCTCCATGAGGGGGAGGGGGGGGGGAACTCATCATTTTGATAAATTTCGACATGGGTATTGAAATGTAGGTATTCGGGGTTGCTGATTCCAATTCAGACATTTATTTTTCGCCCAGACCAAATTTGGACCCCAAGGAGGAGGATCAAAACTCAAAATTTTGAGTTTGGATCCCCCTGGGGTTTCAAATTTGGTTGGGGCAAAAAATAAATGTCAAAATTGGAATCAGCAACCCCGAATACCTACATTTCGACACCCATATCAAAATTTTTCAAAATTTTGAGTTTTGACCCTCCTCCTGGGGGTTCAAATTTGGTCAGGGTAAAAAATAAATGTCAGAATTGATTGGAATCAGCAACCCCGAATACCTACATTTCGACACCCATATCAAAATTTTGTGTTTTGACCCCCCCCCCCCCCCCCCGGAAATGTGGTCAGAACCGAAAATAAATTTCAAAAACGGAATCAGCGACCTCGAATTCCCTTATACCGAAAGTTTCGGAATTTTATCTTTCAATCTCTAGTCAGAATGATTTTTTACCACTTATTTTTTCAAACTGGCCCACTGTGTGACGTTAACTATTCTATAAATCTATATTTGAAAAATGTAAGCAAAAAAAATTGAGCCGATGAATATACTGAGTAGGCCACCAAATTTTCCCATTTCTGGATCCAGGCCAGCTTCCGCATAACTACCATACTTGTGTATACTTGTAGGGAAATGGTGCAATGAGGCAATAGGCAACTAAATTATAGTTCAAGGTACTTTCTCATTTTGAATCAGTGAAAAGTCACTGATAAATAGTCAGAATTGCAGCACAGGAAAAATCAGCAAAATTCTAATAATTTTCAGCAAATTTCAGATTTACTGACTTTCCAGTGAATTTTCACTGATTTTCCAGCTATTTTTTCACTGATTTATTACTATGCTGCAATTCAAACTGTTTTCCGGTGATTTTCGATAATTTTCACTGATTTACAAACAAGAGAGTACAGTATAAGAAAAGGTTATGTACTTATAGTAAAGTAAAATGACCTGTATTTGTGGTTTTTCTGCCGCATCTTCTACACCTTCGTTGTCACCATCGATAAAGCCGTTCGGCTGCTGCGGATTTTCGCGTTCGCTGTCACGCTGCCACGAAGACGTAACGAAGTCTGACGTTTGCGGAAGGTTTGGTTGCGTAACGACCATCGTTTCCGGATCTTCGGCTCGATATTTCTGCGACAAACAGTCGTTCGACGATTGGCAATTTATGTACTCGATGAGTTGTTGCAAATTGTTGTTGTGGGTCCTGCGCGGATACGATTCCAGTTGTGCGAAATGTATAGAAGTTTGAGTGCCAGGGACCGTCATTGCGACAGATTTATTCGTTTTCACAGATACAGCTCGCTCGGTAACTGTAGCTAGGTTCTTTTCGTTCTTTTCGCCGGTCCGATTGCTGGACGAAGGCGCTACTGATTTTTTCAATTCCGTTCGTCGCAGCAAGTCGGCTAAACCTTGGATTCCGTGTTTTTTGGCGGTGGTAACGGTCGCAGCCGTCGTAGCTGCCAATTGGGAAGAATTTTTTGTCGTTAAGGTGATCGCTTGTCGTGTTTTTTGAAATTCATCTCCGGCACCGCCCCAAAATTGTCGCCCATTTCTGGACACGTTCAACGACCGCAAAACCGTCGTGACCGGTAGCAGTAAATTGATTTCTTCTATCGGTAATTTATTTGACAAATTTTGCAATCTGGTAAAACCGGACGCGTTGAAAACGCCTCTGCGGACGTCATTTTCTTCATCAACGTTGCGTTGGTATTTTTCCTTCTCTTTTTCTTGCTCGTCTTCGCGATTTCGACCGTAAGACAGTCTCTCATCTTGGCTTTTTTCGTTCTCGTACACGAAACTGGCGTAGTGATGGGACAAATCGATAGATTTTTGATATTTATCCGCCAGCACCAAGCATATCTGCGGTAACAGCGAAATACGAGTTAAATTTAACATTTGCGCTGTGTAGGGAGGGGTGAAGGAGGAAGAGCAGGTGAAGGGGAGCAGGAGAGGAAGGGAAAGAACTCATTCCATGGCTCTCCAATATCCACTCTCTCATTCTGAATCGGTGAAAATTGAATTTTCGATTTTCAAAGATTTTCACTGATTTTTCAGCAAAGTTCATAAATTTCACTGACTTTTCAGCGAATATTCACTGATTTTCCAGGGGGTTTTCTCCTGAAATAGACCAACGGCCAATAGTTGAAATCCGAAAAAATCAACCTCGAGTGAGAACTTTTTTTGGACACAGGTAATTTTGAAAATTTAGGACGCAGCAATTGAATCGAAAATTGAGTGAAAATTTGAAGAACTCGATACCAAACAAGACAACTTGAAATAATACTCTTCAGCCGAAATTTCCAAACAATACAAAAATATTTTCAAAAAATATTCTTTAAAAAATTCATATCTATAGTGTGGCGAGTATCAGAAATTATTTCTACTGAGAAAAAAATTCTCACAGCAGGAGAAACTGTTGATGGAAAAAATGACCTTCACAGAAGGAAATTCACGTAAATATTGAATCATGGGCTGGAATTTGGATTTCAAGATCACACTGAGGCCAATTAAAATATTTAGAAAAAAATTTATCAAAAAATTGGAAAAATTTTTCTTTTGTTACCAATAAAAATTCAACTTCGGCTAAGAGTGAATTTTTTCACAAATTGTAAGCATATAATTTGGAATATCGAAATGAGTTTTTTTTACCCACCCTAGACGCTGAAATCAGCACATGACGAATGAGTAGCACTGATCTGCGATAATTGCCAGACACCTTGTCAAGCTACACCACCATGGACGGCCAGGCAGCCAAAAAAACAGCCTCTAGTATCGATATTCAAGGAAAACGAGGATAAAATTAAATCAAGCTGAAGTAATACAGCTAGAATAAATTTGGTGCGTTAATTTTCAGGTTTGTTTCAAAATTCGAGATTTTCTTCGCAATTCTTTTTTTATTTCAACTTAATTTTAAAATTTTATATTTGAAAAAAATTGAAGACAATTTTAAAATTACGGATTGGAAAAAATACGAAGTTGAAAAAAATTAAGGAAATGAAAGCTTAAAAAATTTTTAATGCTGAAAATTTTCCAATTTCAAAATTTCCCAGCGCAGGTCAAAGCGTTCACTAAAAAATATAGAGAGCAAAATAATCGGGGCAATAAGCCCGTGAACATTATATAAATTCGAACTCTAATCCAATCTATGGAAATTTGCAGCGAAGGCGAAGTTGTAGAAGTAATAACAGGCAAGCAAACAAGAAAAATTTGATATTTTATATAAAATTAATACAATTTTTTTTTCAATTGGACAAATCTCAATTTTTATATTATCATTTTTTTATTATTATTTTTACGTAAAATAAATATGAAATTTATTTTTATCAACAATTAATTGAACTTAAAAAATTTATTTTGAACATCAATAAACTTCTTCAAATTTTTTTTCTGATTTCAGATTACTAGGAAGAAAGTGGATCAAATCTGTCACGCACAGTGGGATGAAAAATCTTCTAGGTGGCAAAAAATCATGAACCGAGTAGGGAGGGAGGGGGTTGAGTGCACTGAATCCATTTTTCAATTTATTTCGATCTCGAAGTCGAAAGGAAGCTGGGGGGAGGGGCTTGAAAATCAAATTTTCGGAATTCTTCGAGCGGGGTATCAAAATATCCGTTTTTTGCCTTCTGAATTCGATTCTGACATTATTTTTTCAAAAAAGTTGAAACCGGTCCGAGTTTCTGCATGACCAGGTCCGGTTTCTAGTAGTATTCAGTCACGTAACCGCGAAAGTGCCGCACGTTTTTTTGGTGAAAACCCAATGTCCCTACGAATCGCTGGGCAAGGCGATCACCGGTAAATGTGTGTCAAAGGAAACCCCAAATGGGAATGATGGGAGGGGTGAAATCTCCAATTTTTGGAATTATTCAAGTGGAGTATCAAAATATACATTTTTTTACACCCTAAATTCGATTCCAGCGCGCATTAGTTTTGCAAAAAAGTTCAAAGGATGTGGGTGTCTGATCTCAAAATTTTTAGAATTTTTCGAGTGGGGTGTCCAAATTTGCGTTTTTTGCCTCCTGAATTCGATTTTTGCATAATTTTTACAAAAAAAATCTGAAAGGAGAGTGGAGGAAGGATTACAAATCAAATTATTGGAATTTTTCAAACGGGGTATCGAAAGATACATTTTTTGATGCGGCATACACTACTTGCATCTTTTGCACAATTTTTTTGAAAATGGAGGATGGGGAAGCTGAACGGTTAAATCCAAAAAATGGGCAAATATTCGAACTCATAGCCTTCAAAAACCTAACAAACGACCATCACACAATGGACGCAAAGAAGCAACCCCCGAGAAGAAGAATGATCATGAAAGGGAAACTGTAGTGTTAACTTGAAACTGCAAAAAATATCAGGAAATATGTAATATAACCTTTGTGAAAACCTGGAAAACATAACAAGGCGCAGATCCAAAGTCTCCTCCGCCATCCGAATATCGTTGGTCTGTACCATTATCAGACCGTTGAAAACAAGACGAGATTTTATTTAGAAAAATGTGTTATGACCGTTTTCGAAAAATTGCAAGCGCAGCCAGAAGGAAGGTTTGCGGAAGACGAGGTGGTGGATTTTGGAAAGAAAAAAAATAAAATTTTCATTCAAGTGAATTTTCTGGTCATTTTGATCATTTTATGAATTTGTTTAAATTGTATGTTTGTATGTTTTCATTTCGATTTTTTTTTTTTCTGTAAAACAATTTTCAATTTCTGTGTAGATTTCCCAAATTTTTAGGGAGCATTCATAACACGAGCTGAGGAAGCTGGAATCGATGATGGTGAGATTCCAACACCCCCTCACATGTCCCCAAAAGCGGTCAGTTTTTTGGTTTACTTTTTTGAATTTTTTTTCCGGCTTGGGGTACCTATTAATTTTTCTGTTTTTTTTTTGTCTTAGTTGGCAGAAATCGATTTGGATCATGGATTCGAGGGAATTATTCAAGCGCTCGGGCTTCAGCGTATGAATGTGCCTCAGGTTGAGCCAAATGGAGTCGAGGCAGTGGTTCCTGCCGATGTTGCGGAACCGATGGTCAACATCGAGGAAATATTACCACCGCCAGTACTAGTCGCCGAATTTTAGCATGCCGAACCAATTTTCCAGGTGGAACTGGCGAATCCAAATGCCAATATACCACCGCCGGAATTGGTCGCCGAAAATCAAGCTTTTTCAGATTGTCTGCTTCCATCCTACAAATAGACGATGGAGAAAAGGTGTTCGTTCCTTCGTTCCAAATAAAATTATTATATAATAATAATTTTTATTTCATTATTAATATTTTTAATTTATTTTTTTTTCATTAATTTATTTTTTTTTCATTAAATTATTTTTTATATAATTATTTTTTTTTAATTATATTATTTTCTTTTCCTTCCTCGCGCAATAGCGCACTGGGTCGATGATCTTGAACTTGTACCATGATAATTTGTTAATATAAATAAATCGTTCGTTCGTTCGTTCGTTCGTTCCTTCCATTTTATTTTTGAAAGTCAGTTTTAAAAAAGAAATGTAACATCAAGTATTACAGAAATCGATACTGTGAATGGAAAAAATTAACTTTCTTCATATTTTTTCATTTTAAAATTGTGTAGTTGGGTATTGATTTTTTAAACGAATTTGACGCAATTATCGCTTCAACTGCCGCGTTAATTATTTTGGAAATAAAATTAGGTAAATTTTTAAAATTGCTACAAAAAAAGTATTCACTCGAGGTTGATTTTATTTTCGGATTTCGAGTATTGACCCTCGATTTATTTCAGTAGCATGAAAATTTTTCAATTTCATCCAGCATTTTCGGTCTGGACACCAAACGGTGAAGCACCTACTAATTCTAAAATCGACTCGTTTTGCTAGATACGAGTACTTAGGTAGGTCTACGTATTATATACGTTGTCGAATAGCGAGCAGTTTGTCGGCATCTACATTTGCCTATTTAGGTAATTTTAATTTTGTTTTCATTTTTTTTCACGCGTCGCGTCATGTCAAGAAGAACGCTATCTACTCTCTCGTTGATTCTTATTGACGCTGGCGCGGCGCTTTTCGCTTTCTGCTCGTCTTTTCGCGAGTACCTATCTAGAACTAGATTAGGATTAGTATTCGCCTCGGCACCCATACTCAAACGCTGAAAGTAGGGCGCTATAACAAGCACGTGAAATCGTTCGCCATTTCTGGTGCGAGATGAAAAATTTAAAAAATTCATCATATGCATATATAATTATGAGATTTTTGGACGGAAATAAAAAGAAACGTTGAATAATACACGCATCTTTAAATTTCACATAAATTTGGACAATTTTAAAATTTTTATAGAGAAAAAAAATACAAAAATGAGCCAAAATTGGGAATATGAATTCAATAAAACTGGAAAAAGTATTTCACCAGTCGAAAGCTATTTCACTTCACTATCGAAATAACTAAAAAAAATCCAAAAATTGGGTGCTTTCAAGTTTTTCAAGTGCCTTACTAAAAGTGAAAGAAAATTAGACGAGACGAAACAAGACGAGTCGAGATGTGTTCTGCTACCTGCATCTGCAGTTCGAACTTTTCTCAAAATTTATCCACCTTCAAATTTTGAAATTTTTTCAATTTCATAATTTTTAAAAATTTCTTCCAAGTTACTTACTAAGATGGAGGAAATTTTGAAAAAAAGTAAAAATTTTTTATGAAAATTAAAAAATAATATGAAGTTGGAAAAAATTCCAAGAAATTTTCAATTAGAAAGATTTTATAATTGGAGAAATTTTAAAAATAAGAAGTTAAAAAAAATTGAAGAAGGCAAAGCTGAAAATTTTTTTAATAGATGAGTACTGAAATTTATCCCAACAATACATTTTCTCAATTTGAATTTTTTCAAATTCAATTTTTGAAAAAAATTTGCAACTTTTAATTTTTAAATTTTTTCTAGCTTAATAATTGGAAGAAAAATAATTTTTAAACTATGAAAAGAAAACAGACTTGGAAAAAAATTAGAACTGAAAAAAATGAAAAAAAAGTTCAAGAAACCAAAAAGTTGAATTTGGAATAAATTTGAACTTGGATCGTCGAAATCCCATTGGAGACCTAACGATAAAAAAAATTGCACCTTTGAATTTTTCAATTTTTTCTAGCTCAATAATTGGAAGAAAAATAATTTTAAAACTATGAAAAGAAAACAGACTTGGAAAAAAATTAGAACTGAAAAAAATGGAAAAAAGTACAAGAAACCAAAAAGTTGAATTTGGAATACCTAAATTTGAACCTGAATCGTCAAAATCCCATTGGCAGCCTAGCTATTTAGGAGCTATAGTAAGTAGAATGAGCAGAAAGAGTGATCCTCCTGAATCATTTTACTGAAATGATGCGAGTCAAGCACATCCCAATATTAATTTTTATATAATTATTATCTTTTTTTATTTATCTTTATTTAAAATAATTATAAAATTTATTTTTATTATTAATTAACTTAGGTTAAAAAAATTTATTCCCACCAGACCATAATCCACAGGGGCATGAGGGAATGTGAAAGTTCCAAAAATATCTAGTGTGATGTTGAAATTAATTTTTTTGATTATCTGAGGCCATTTCTGGAGGAATCCCCCCCCCCCCAACAAAAAACAAAAGGGCTTCATGGGGAGAGGGGATGACCTAAAATTCAAAACTTTTAATAACTATCTAGTGAGGTAATGAAATCCATGTTTTATGATCTCCTCAGTTTAATTTTGGTGGGGTCCTTTCTCCCAAAAACCCTAAAGGACACCCCAGTTTGAGTAAGATATCAAAAATAAGGTTATTTCGATCCTTATCCTGAAATAAAGACGAGGGGCTTCTGAGTTGGAAAAAAGGAATAATTTATTAACCTCAGAATCAAGTGCTATAAAAAGAAATACAAAATTATTTGACAATCATGAAGTTTATTACCCAAAAATCAGTTCAGGAAATCATAACACATGGATATCAATACCTCACTCGATAGTTTCGGAAAATTCTTCGTTTTTGGCCATCTCTCACACTCAAATCTCGATGAATACAGTTGGGTAGTCAAAACCCCAAGAGAATCTATGAAGAAGAATTATGGCTACAATTGACATTGCAACTGTGTAAATAATTCCAATGCAATCTATCAGGGTTACAATGTCATTATAAATTGGGTTTTGATCGTAATGATGATTTTGTTATATTTCGGTTTTTTTGAGATTCTTAATTTCCTCAGAAATGAGCTAGAAGGTAAAAAAAATGCATTTTGATAAATTACTCAAAAAAATTCAATTTTCTGCTTCCCCCTGCTCTACTCGTATCTTGGGTAGTCAAAACCCCAAGAGAATCAATGAAGAAGAATTATAGCTACAATTGCCATTGCAACTGTGTAAATAATTCCAATGCAACTGATCAGGGGTACAATGTTATCATAAATTGGGTTTTGATCGTAATGATGATTTTGTTATATTGCGTTTTTTTTTTAGATTCTTAATTACCCCAGAAATGAGCTAGAAGGTAAAAAAAATGCATTTTGATAAATTACTCAAAAAAATTCAATTTTCTGCTTCCCCCTGCTCTACTCGTATCTTGGGTAGTCAAAACCCCAAGAGAATCAATGAAGAAGAATTATAGCTACAATTGCCATTGCAACTGTGTAAATAATTCCAATGCAACTGATCAGGGGTACAATGTTATCATAAATTGGGTTTTGATCGTAATGATGATTTTGTTATATTGCGTTTTTTTTTTAGATTCTTAATTACCCCAGAAATGAGCTAGAAGGTAAAAAAAATCCATTTTGATAAATTACTCAAAAAAATTCAATTTTCTGCTTCCCCCTGCTCTACTCGTATCTTGGGTAGTCAAAACCCCAAGAGAATCAATGAAGAAGAATTATAGCTACAATTGCCATTGCAACTGTGTAAATAATTCCAATGCAATCGATCAGGGGTACAATGTTATCATAAATTGGGTTTTGATCGTAATGATGATTTTGTTATATTGTGTTTTTTTTTAGATTCTTAATTACCCCAGAAATGAGCTAGAAGGTAAAAAAAATGCATTTTGATAAATTACTCAAAAAAATTCAATTTTCTGCTTCCCCCTGCTCTACTCGTATCTTGGGTAGTCAAAACCCCAAGAGAATCAATGAAGAAGAATTATAGCTACAATTGCCATTGCAACTGTGTAAATAATTCCAATGCAATCTATCAGGGTTACAATGTGATTATAAATTATGTTTTAATAATAATGATGATTTTGTTAGATATATTGCGGTTTTTTTGAGATTCTTAACCTCAGAAATGAGCTAGAAGGTAAAAAAATGCATTTTTATAAATTACTCAAAAAAATTCAATTTTCTGCTTCCCCCTGCTCTACTCGTATCTTGGGTAGTCAAAACCCCAAGAGAATCTATGAAGAAGAATTATAGCTACAGTTGCCATTGCAACTGTGTAAATAATTCCAATGCAATCTATCAGGGTTACAATGTCATTATAAATTGGGGTTTGATCGTAATGATGATTTTGTTATATTGCGGGTTTTTTGAGATTCTTAATTACCCCAGAAATGAGCTAGAAGGTAAAAAAAGATGCATTTTGATAAATTACTCAGAAAAATTCAATTTTCTGCTTCCCCCTGCTCTACTCGTATCATCGAAAGGAAGATTAGTTGAAGTAAATTGAAAAACATCGGGCCTACTTACCACAAAAGTAATTATAGCGATCACACCGACTATGAAGACTGCCCGTGAAATGTAAATAGATGAGAAGCCGCGTCGTTTGATATCATCAGTATTTGTGAGTTTTTCTCGCAACAGACCGAAATCTTTAACTCCGTTGCAAATCTTCGCTGGTCTTTGCCAGTTGAACGATTCCGTTTTCATCATTGTGGCGCAGAGATGGTGGAGCTGAAGCTAATCCTCGAGAAAGTTGACGTGTTTCTTTTCCATCGTAGTTACGTATAGTTGCAGAAACGAAAAGTAACCTATTTGGTGTACTCCCGATCGTATGGCGCAGCGAGTTCGTTTGGTATACCTTCTTTTTTTCCTACCGAGCGAACAAAATTATCTGAAAGAAAAGCTCCTCAATTAAGCAACGTTGATTTCATAATTATCGACAAAGGTAGACGAGAAACGCTCTTCCCAAGTGACGTTTTCAAAATCGTATCTAATTTTTTCACAGTGAGCCAAAACAAATTGCAAATAAAGTTAAAAAAAAAACATTAAAAAAATTCCAAATACGTACTTCGAAGAAAAAAAATTAAAAATTCAACTCCGGAGGACATTTTGAGTACCCGAATCCAATTCTGTGGTTATTTTGACGTCAACCCTCAGACACAGACCCATAGGAGCGGGGAGAGGGGTTGCGATGTAGAAAAAATTTCTAGTAATATTGATTGTGGCATCTTATCCTAAGTAGGTATTTTTTCGACCGTCTGAGTCCATTTCTCGGGTCATGAAAAAAATAAAATAAAGAGGCCCATGGGAGAGGAAAATGACTTCAACTGAGAATTATTCAATACCCATGTTTTTTCACTTCCCATGTCGATTTCCGGTGTTAATTTTCCAAAAAAAAAAAAACAGACCCCATCAAGATGGAATAAGGGGCCAAAACTGAAACATTTTTGAGCGAGCTATCAAAACGAATGTTTTTTTTTTACTTTCGAAATCCATCTCTTGATTGTTTTTTTTTACCCTTGATTTCACATTGGGAGCTCAAGGATTTGAAACTTTTTCTCAACTATCAATTGAGACACTGTGATCTTTGTTTTTCGACCAAGTTCATTTTTCTGAGGTCCTTTTTCCAAAAAACCTCTTACGAGGCTCGCACGTCCACAGAAATGTCAAGTGGAGTAGGTGTACTTACTACTTACCAACTTACATTTAAAAAATCGAGCATTTTGATTTGAACTGGATGCCAGCGACGGACGTAGGTAGACGTTCCTACAATTCAAAATCTGCACCTACGTACCTACGTTACGTACGCGCACACGTCACGTATACGTACACGTAGATACGTAAATCCACAGCAGCACTATAACGAAAAAAAATCTACAATTGTAAGGATTTCAGGTAAAGGCTCTAGGCTAGGGTAGGGTGCATCAGCGAGTGTATACTTTGATCGTCTTAAATAAACTAAAGGTATCGGCGCGCATCCGTCTTGCGCCGGTGATAAGGTGTGTTTTGGCCACTTTGTTTCGACGTGAAAATACTTGAAAAATATTTTGCAATTTACCGTACGAATTTTTTTGGAATGTATTTATTTGAATAAAATATATCGTGTAATTAAATTAGGTATTATGAGCAATAGACACGCACGAATACGATTCGTGCAATATGTCATTTGCAATATTTATGCCAACCCTTCGTTTGGGTATGTATTCTATAGGAAAATTTTAAATTTGAATTCTTAATAAATGGTCAATTTCCCATTAGTTTTCCTCTAGATGACAGTCGTAGGAAACAATGGGCGGAAATTTTGAATTTGGACGATAACAGAGTTTTTTATGGAGATAGGTTGTGCATACAACATTTCCGAAAAGAGGATGTCATACCGCCAAAAAAAGATGGGGGACGTACTTATTTAAAGCAAAATTCCATCCCAATTCCTCCGATAACTTCCTGTTCCAATTCTAGTACTGTGATTTTTTTTAAAATTTAAATTCTTTGAATCGAATAGGTACATATTATATTAATTTCTTGTGAAATCGACAGATATCGAAACTTCAATTTCAACTCCTGTGACTACTTCTCCCCTTCAATTCTTCAAATTGTCCTGAAAATATTGAACCTAATGCTACCATTTTCCACGACGATTATTCTATTCCTGATGTTCCTGTACCAAATACAAGTATTATAATCTTTTTGGAATTGAAACTTTTGAATGTAGCAATATTAAACCATATACGTCTAAAAAATTGACAGGTAATGAGCCTGCAACATTCGGTACACCAAAAAGCTCCAATTCTTTAAATTTCCTTGAGAATATTGATCCTAATGCAACTGATTTCCACGACAATTATACTCTTCCTGTTGTACCTCTTCCAAACACAAGTATTATAATCTCTTCAGAATTTAAACGTTTCAATGTAATGATATTAAACCATAAACTTCCAACAAATTGGTAGGTAATGAGCCTGAAATGCCTGGGCCGAAAAGACCCAAGCTTTCGAGAGAGAGGTTCATGGGTGATTTCAAATATTCGGATATGACAGATGTGAAGAAAGCGGAAAGTTTTTTTTTGATTGCCATGAAAAGTGAAGAATCAAAACGTAGAAAAATTCATAATCTTCAAAAAAAAAATGTATATTTGAAGAATAAGGTTGAAAATATGGAGGATATGTCAACTGATCTGAAAAACTCTAGTTATATATCGAAATCGGCATACAAACATTTATTGGTGAGTTAATAAAAAATGTTGACAAATACATGACAATTACATATTTTCACGTTGGAAAAAACGACCTTACAAACGTTTGGTCTCATAAAAAGTTAAACAATCAAGAATACACCATCAACTATATTGATTCAAAATTTATAATTATAATTTTGATTTTCGCTGTTAATGGGAATTAGTAGAATTTTTCGATTTTTTCAACGGTATTGTTTATTTATCAAGTAAGTAAATATTTTAATTTTATCAAGCAGTATAATTCAAGTTTACATATACTAAAAACAATTAAAAAGAAATATTCCTAGAACGGTTACCTACTGCTGAATGAAATTGAAAATTTTTTACACCGGTCGATAGGAAATTTCATTTTCTTCCATTCATGTCTTGACAAAATTTTACATAAACCTCCAAGTTTTTCTTAAAAATCCAAAAAACCTCATTTCTCTCATATATACAATGCATTTCAATACCATCATGGGTGTGGCTTTACTATTCCTCTTACTGCACCTTTTGGCATGCTGCCCAGTGTCGCGACTACCTGAGGTGAAGAGTCCAGGCTAGAACAGGAAACATGTTTCGCCTAAGGTACGCTTATTTCCAGTTTGTAAAGGTAATCTTTGATGCTGAGTTTATTCAAAAACAGAAAGTCAACCATTTGTTCGATATCCATGTAGATTTAATTTCGATTACCAAAGTCTGTGAAAACCACCCAATCCTGAAGAATACAAGCGCTACTTGTAGATCACGTTTTCTCATTTTATAATAAATCAATAAAACGGAATTTTTTGTTCACGAGCCAATTTTCTTAGCTGTTTAACTATGTAATCATACACCCCGTCGTGCAATTTTTAAAAATTTTGCGACAAAATGCAACCGAGATGGGACAAATTGCAAAAATGACGTCAAAGTTGCAGAAAATGCTCGTTTTTCAAGGCTTACTTTGTGACAGAATGCAACTTGGAAAAAAATTTCCACGACGGGACTTTAATTTGACATTCGCTAGAAAATCCTGCCGATAAGTTACACCACGAATGTGTAAGATAAATTCATCCCTATTGGATAAACATTTATCCGCATGTAAAATATGACTTAAGGAAAAATTCATCACTATCAGATAAATCTTTATCTGCATGTAAAATATGAATTGAGAAAAAACAACGTAACAATAAAAGAAAAAGTAGGATAGGTAGGTAAGTTCTTTTTTCTTCAATTTATAATAATTCTCAATTTTTACTATTTTTCGCTAAACAGCGCAACTCTTCAACATTGTAGCCCTGAAAATGACAGATTTTGCAGCTCTGATAAGAGCGAATTTTCATAACCTGATGAGGTGAAACGTAATCAGCAGGATAAACTCAACGATAGTGTTTGAAGAATATTGATCCATGTTTCTTAACCAACATCCAAGAATTATCACTTAACAACACTTTAATACTGTCTGTTGACTGTCCCATTGTTGAATGATAATAAACCACAGGTGCAAGTTACAAGTACACTCAAAAAAATATATATTAATAAATTTCATTTTAAAAAATAATAACGGGGCACCATTCAAAAAGTTGGCAAAATTTAATCTGAAAATAATAATATTTATCAAGATATTTACACTCAAAAAAATAAAAAATAAATTTTATTAAACGTAATAATAAAAAGGCACCATTCACAAAACTAGTAAAATTTATTCAAAAAATAATATTTATCGCAAAATAATAATATTTATCGCAAAATTGACAAACTTTATTTTCTATGCAATAAACTTTACCAAATTTCGTGATAAATTTTATTTTTTTTTTTGATAAAAATTGCCAATTTTGCGAATGGTGCCCCGTTATTATTTTTTTTGGATAAACTTTTTTTTTTAGATAAAATTTATCATTTTTGGATAAAATTTATTTTCAGGGTGTCTAACAAACAGGACAAAATCCAAAACAGGACCAAAAGGACCTTCAGCAGCACCCTTAAAAATAGGTACGATAAATTTTGTACTCCCCCCCAAAAAAAAATCCCCCCTTGCGTATACTCGTTTTAAAGGAAATTTCAAGCGCTTTATTATCTCCTTCTTGGAAATACTCTTCTCTTCCATAGAAAATATCAAATTGCAGTAGCATTGCTAGGAATTACTCAGAGAGAATCAGAACTTTCATAAATCTTTGGGAAGTGCTGTGCGATGTTCACGGTCATGCTAATTATTTTGGCCTCAAAAACCAAAAATAATAACAAATCCAAGTAGTGGGTGTCGAAATCTTTTTTTGAAGGATACAAAATGGCCATAAAAAGTTGGATAGGAAAGTTATTTTCCCGCATAATTGCCTCAAAATAATTTGTTGGATTGTAATATTCTTCATGCCCGAGCGAAGCGAGGGCGAAAATTTTTCAGAAAAAAATATCCAGAAGCTTAAATTTTCTCATCAAAATTCAATGTTTTTTCATGCTCTTTTTTTGACTTCCAAAAAACAAGAAATTTTGTAATGAGCTCCTCTTCTTCCAAAAGTATTTTAAAAATAATTGTAAAGTTACTGAACCCGAGCGAAGCGAAGGTGAAAATTTTTTACAAAAAAATCCAAGTTGAAAATATATTTAAACACAATTCTTCAACCGAAAAATTCTTGAAAAACTGAAATATTTTGAAAAAATTTGCAACTTTTACAAATTTTTGGTCAATTTTGCGGCTTTTTCGCGACTTTAGCAACTTTTCGCGACCAGTAGAAACCTTGCTGGATCTCAAAATTAATACAAAACAGGACTTTTCTCTAAAAAAGCCTCAAAGCAGGACCAAAAGGACCAAAACATGACCACTCAGCTCAAAGCAGGACCAAAAGCACCAACAGGACTTGTTAGACATTCTGATTTTTTTTGGATAAAATTTATTTTTTTTGAATAAAATTTATAATTTTTTGCAACACTTTCTATTCATTTTTCATTTTTCATTCTCCATTTTTCTAAGTCTAGTAAAATTCATCATTCAATAATAAATTTTACCAAACTTGGTAAAGTTTATTATTGAATGATGAATTTTACTAAATATCTTGATATTATTATTTTTAGATTAAATTTTGCCAACTTTTTGAATGGGGCCGCGTTATTATTTTTTAAAATAAAATTTACTAATTTTTTAAACATTTTTCATTATTATTTTTTGCGTGTAGTCCTTTTCAACCTTTTTCAATTGATGAATTTTTTGAAATTTGGTTTTTCTACACCGGCCAGGGAAACCACAATTCAAATGCGAGAGTAACACATCGATTTCAGAAAAACCCTCGACGAATTAGAAAAAGAGTACCTAAACAGGTGACTGATAAACGTATTGTTGTGGTACAAAAGAAAATCTAAGGGGATATTGGTTTTCAAGAACAACGTGGGACTCGTGAAAATATTTACTGAGGAAATGAAAGCTCTTATGAATGCTGATCTCCTATCCATTCCGCATAGGAAAAGTCATTATTCAAATTCTCAGATGTTATATGTACCTCGAACAAACCGAAATCACCATCAAGAACTTGCATGAGCTCTTTAAAAAATATTACTGAAAAAAGAGAGGCGAGCCATTAACAATGAAATTGAAGCAGTATCACAAATCTTTCCAAACCACAAATTTCTCAGTTACAGATCCAAAGACAGATATATGTGATGAATGTGAATAGACTAAAATCAAGCTTCGCCAAAATCCCACTAATGCACAATTTTTTGCTAAAAAAAAAGTAGGCCAACGAGGTCGTATTTTCCGATAATGCGGGAGGTCAAAACAAAAATTATACCATGGTAGAGTATTGCTCTTGGCTTTCAATCACCAGTATTGAAGAATATTTAGATATCATGAAGATTTGTCATTCAAATCAATTTAATATTGTGCATGACGCTTCAATAATATTATGTAGATTATGAATCCATGTTCAATAATTCCGAAGGTTTTCTAAATAAACCTTTCAATTTCAGAATCTGGTCGTACACTCGATTAAAATATAATTACGGCATCCTGTCAGCAGGAAAAACTTGAACCGGAACTATGACATCGTTTCAAATAATCCGAAGAACTTTCAATAATAAAGTATTGAAACCAGTAAAACAGAAAAAAGTCCCAGCTCCAAAAAAAAAAAAATTTTGGAAGTTTAATTCAATACATAAGAAACCGAGAACATGCGGATTTTTTTCGAAACTTGTGTAATCTTTAATTTTGTAGGTATCTAATATTGTTTTTATTGTGCAGATTGTAAAATTGTAAAAATTTTAATGAAATGTTTATTTAATTTATTGTTTTGATATGAATTTGAAAAAAAATTATAAAACTCTTTGTGTAATGTTCAATTTTTTCATTATGCAGATAATTGTGAAATTCGAATGTAATGTTTATTTAGTCAATTTTTCGCCATAAATTCGAAAAAAATTATAAAATTCGTCCAAAATGTATGTTTGGCATTTTTTTGAAGCCAAAAAAATCGAAATCATGGTGGCAAAAAAAGTTGTGATTTTTCAAAGTGCGATATATCCGCTCCATGAAGCGATAATTTAAAAAGTTTTTTCACGAAAATGTTCCTTTTTTCATCCTCTCCAACTTTTGTATGAGATTTTTTTTTCAATTTTCACTTCCTGCGAAATTATACGTCAGGTCAAGATGTAAATTTTGTCACAGCAAAAAGGACACATAACACGACTTTTCATTTTCAATAATACAGAAAAATATAAAAAAGATATCGAGTGATAAATTTCGAGAATAACTTCTTTTCATACGTATGAACTTTTTTGAGGGAGGGACAAGCGATTTCAAAATTCAAAATAATTTACCCATGCTTTTCATCGTCACCCTAGGCTAAGAATGTGCAGAAGTAGATGGACGAGTGGTACTGACGATGAGTATGGCTCCTGTCGATATTTCGGAATTCTTTAGTCTGCTGGCAAATAACACCGCGTGGCTCGGCAGCACCTTGAACGTTTCGAATCGCGAAACTAGTAGCAATTCAAAATCGAAACGAATCACGATGAAAATACGCGTAGCAGTGCGAATCGATAAAAAAACCCACCTTCGAATTGCGATCGCCAAGTTCGAAGTGCGGATACCACGATCACACGATCTCGGTCTCGATTTCGATCTCAAAAAACGACATTAAAACGAGCTCGTACGTCAACTTGCTCACTAGACAGAAGTAGAAAATGCAGACGTGCTGGTATATGGTGTATGGTCGAGTACTCGCTGGTAATACGTCGGTAACTAGTGGTACCCGAGTAATTAAGATGAGTGAGAACAGGTAGCGGAGCGTGGAACGCCCGCGAAATAGGTACATCGCGTCCGTCTGGTATAATCAAAAGTATCATCTTTTTTCCGCGTGCTGCTGCTGGGTAATCTTAAACAAATTGAATTTCTTTTCATCCGACTGACCTCATCTACGGCCATTACGCTCTACGCTATCGCTACATGTACCTGGGTGTAAGTATACCTGCATACATATGTAAATTGGGTATAAGTACTATGTACAATGTACTTACTACCAACTATGCATGCATCAGGTAGTTCGGTAGAGGTACTGCTGTTTCCTTATATCGTCTTACTTTACGCGTTCTTGTAATGATGATTTCGATTCCGGTATTCATTTGACCCAAAAACCAAAATTGAGCCCCCTGGGAAGGAAAGAGGGGGCCAAAATTTTGAAAAATACGATATGGGTATCGAAATGTAGGTTTTCGAGGGCGCTGAATCTCATTTCGAAACTCATTCAAACCAGAAACCAAAATTGAGCCACCCAAGGGAGAGAGAGGGGTCCAAAATTTTGAAAATTACAGTATGGATATCAAAATGCAGGGTTTCGAAGGCGCTGAATCTCATTTCGGCACTTATTCAACTCAGAAACAAAAATTTAGCGACGGAGGGGGGGGGGGGGAGAAGAGTAGTCCAAAATTTAGAAAAATACAATATTGGTATCGAAATGTAGGTTTTCGAGGGCGCTGAATCTCATTCCGGTATCCGTTTAGGCTAAAAGGATACCGGAATGAGATTCAGCGCCCTCGAAAACCTACATTTCGATACCAATATTGTATTTTTCTAAATTTTGGACTACCAGGCATCATAGTGAAATTTGGTGGGAAAAAAGTAACTTTGGTAACCCAATTTGGGAAAAAAAGTAACCAATGTATTACCAAAAAGTAACCAAAAACTCAATTTTTAATGGTAAAATTCGTAAAAAAAAACAAAAAAAAACATGTATGTACTTACTTAATGCAATTATTATAACTTATAAGCGCTCCCAGAAATTATGTAAGGGAGGGGCTGAGAATTGGAGAAAAATGGGGTGGGGGGGGGGGGTAAAAATTCGTAACAAACTTCAAAATCTATTTTTACAGTAGTGCTCGTAAAGTCAGGTTAATTTCAAAGGACAGATGAAAAAATGTAATACAGATAAAAGCGAAGAAAAACTGAAAAATTGCAAGAATTCTCTAAATCTGAATCAGTGAGATGAATATAAATGAAAATCAGTGATTCGCGTTGATCGTTTAGTCAAAATTACTGATTTTTTTCTGGTTAATTGAAAATCGACTAAGAAATCAACGACTTTTGACTGCAATATCAATGAAAATTATTTTATTGGTTCAAAAAGGCAGAGTTTTCATAAAACTTGATTGATGTAGATTTAGAAAGTTATATTCTAATGTAAGAAATAAGAAAAATTATTTTTGAAGAGTAATAAAATGCACTTCTCTGAACAGTTTTGAGGTAAAATTTCATATTTTTATTGAGCTTGGATTGAATCTGCTCGACTCCGGGACTTAATCAGACATTATGCAAGGGCGGGGAAGAATTTGAAAAAAATGAGGGTGTGTCAAAATTCAGTAAAAAAAAAGTGAGTATCTAGCCTACCTACCCTGTAAATTTATATGAAAATCAGTGATTTTTCATTGAAATATTAATCAAAATTACTGATTTTTATTTGACAAATTGGAAATTGATTGGAGTTTTGACTGAAATATGGGTGAAAATCTCTAGTTTTTGATGAAAATTATTTCACTATACTTAACCAAGAGAATGAAAATACACCAATTTTGACTGATTCAAATTTAGGGAATGATAGTGTATTCAAGAAACAGAGGCATCAATGTACTGCCCGAGCGGAGCGAGGGCGAAATTTTTTGAAACAAAAAAGTCTCCAAAACTCGACTAAACCGAAACTAATCAGACACTATACGCTTGAAAAAATCAATTTTTAGAGAAAAATTGTGAAAAAAAGGTAAATTTTTTGAGAAATTTTGGAAAAAAGTAACTTTCAGAGATAAAAAGTAACCAAAATAACTTTTGAAGTGGAAATAGTAACCAAAAGTAACTTGTCTCGAAAAAAGTAACCATGTTACTAAAAAGTAACCACGCTATGATGCCTGGACTACTCTTCTCCCCCCCCTCCGTCGCTAAATTTTTGTTTCTGAGTTGAATAAGTGCCGAAATGAGATTCAGCGCTTTCGAAACCCTGCATTCAAGGGCCCTGAGTCTCATTCCGGCATCCTCTTAAGCCAGAAACCAAAATTGAGCCACCTAAGGAAGAGAGAGAGATCCAAAATTTTGCGAATTGCAATATGGGTATCGAGATGCAGGTTTTCGAAGGTACTGAACCTCATTCCGGCACCTATTTAGCCCAGAAACCAAAATTGAGCCACCCAGGGGAGAGAGGGGGTCCAAAATTTTGAAAATTACAATAAGGGTATCGAGATGCAGGTTTTCGAAGGCACTGAATTTCATTCCAGCACTCATTCAACCCAGAAACCAAAATTTAGCAAACAGGGGGGGGGGGGAAGAAGAGGGTTCCAAAATTTAGAAAAATACAGTATGGGTATCAAAATGTGAATATATTTCCATTTCACGTGCGTATACGTGTACAATACAGCAACTGGCAACTAGATGTGTAGGTCAAGTTGTGTTGTCGGTAATAAATTTCGTAAATTTCAAGTTGGAAAAATCAATAGCTCAGTTGTACTGAGTTAGTAACGAGCTATTGTCTTATTACCGCGCGTACTTGTACTTCGAATAAAATTCGCAACTATGAATGATGAGGAAAAATTCGCCGATCCCCAAAAATTCGTTCAGTGTCCTTATGACACAGCTCATGTTGTGCCGCGTTTTCGCTTATCGCGACATCTCGTGAAGTGTCGACGCGTACAAACGCCGGAAAAATTGAAACGTTTTTCCGTGTGCCCATTAAATTCCACTCATATAGTACCGCGAATCGAGCTGGAACAGCATTTAACAGAATGTGCTGATCGCGAACTCTTTTACAACTCCGTGTATAGTGTTCAGACAGAAGAGGTCGAAGAAATGTACTTAAATTCGTTAAAACCCGTGGAAATCCCACAATTTGAAAACTGGGATTCGGAATTAGATTCCCATGGAGACGTGTTACAGGCCATTAAGAACAAGACTTCTGAACCTGGTGTGCACCGTAAAAAGACTTCTATCCGTTATCGAAATAAGTAAGAAATGTGTGTATTTTTTTAAATTAAATTTAAATAATTTTTTATTTTCAGTATGTAAATGTATGCATGTTTGTACAAATTATAGGTAATATAGTTTATTAAATTTTTATTTTTGGTATTTAAATGTATGCATGTTTGTACAAATTATGGGTAATATAGTTTATTAAATTTTTATTTTCGGTAGATAGGTATGCCATTTATGTACAAAATTTTTATAGATAATAAATACGTCTTACAAGTTTTAATTGTCGCAAAATTGAGCGTCGAAAGTAGCGAAAAAAAGAAGTTTTTTGTTTTTCATTTCGCGCGGAGAATCCATCTCGTTTTAATATTTTTAAAAATCGTTCCACAGCTGCGAGTACAAGCAGAGAAGAGGACCGATTACATAAGAAAATCGAAGTTCTAGAGGCCGCATATTTGAACAAGAATGTGGAATTGTCTGTTTTCCGAAAACAGATCGTAGAACAGGTATAGTTGAGACAAAGTTAAATATTTGTTTACGCCGAACTCGCTACTTTTTACAAGCCAAGCTTATAAATAATGAAACATTATTGTTTTCTTCGCAGAATGCATATTTGCCGCGAATCATTCAGGGACTAGGTCATACGGGGAGCTTTCAATTTTTTGGAGAAAGTTTACAAGCCTTGAATCTCGTGGAATTGTTCGAAGGAAATTATGTAGGAGAAAAGGTATACGCTTTCCACTTTTGTATTGAAATTAGTTGATGTAGTAGTGCGGTGTTCTTACTTAAAGTTTGCATAATTTTTCGCAGATTATCGATCCCCAAAAATTCGTTCAGTGTCCTTATGACACAGCTCATGTTGTGCCGCGTTTTCGCTCATCGCGACATCTCGTGAAGTGTCGACGCGTACAAACGCCGGAAAAATTGAAACGTTTTTCCGTGTGCCCATTAAATTCCACTCATATAGTACTGCGAATCGAGCTGGAACAGCATTTAACAGAATGTGCTGATCGCGAACTCTTTTACAACTCCGTGTATAGTGTTCAGACAAAAGAGGTCGAAGAAATGTACTCAAATTCGTTAAAACCCGTGGAAATCCCACAATTCGAAAACTGGGATTCGGAATTAGATTCCCATGGAGACGTGTTACAGGCCATTAAGAACAAGACTTCTGAACCTGGTGTGCACCGTAAAACGGAACGATTTCTAAATTTACGATTGACCGGCAAGGAACTGCTGCTACTACCCGTGCTGTACACGATTCCAGTAACTCCACATTGGCAACTTTTAGCTGTCAATTTTGCAACCAGATCGATTCGCTGCTATTGCAGCTTGCATTTCCCAAATTTCCAGAGTGTATATTATTTGAAGTCAGTTTTGGAAGGACATTACGATTCAGAGACTGCCGAGCCATGGAATGTCTTGCCGTTGTCGTCAATTTCGGACAGTTCGGACACGACCGCATTCAAAGTAGGTTTGAGAAGGTTGAAAAATGCATTTCTTAATGCTTAGTTAATTTTTATTATTCGGTTTTCCTTGCTTCAGGAAACCTTACCGCCTAAGCAAACGAACGGCTATGACTGCGGCGTGTATGTGTTAGCAATGGCGCTGTGTATAGCTCAAAATGTGAGCACGACGTCGTTAACACCGGCATCGATTTCCGAATACAGAGGGACTCTATTGAAAACCGCCATGCAAGCATGGAAAAGCAGACGATAGTCTGTAGTTTATGTCTTTTTATTTTGTTTTGTTTTGTATACAATCTTAAATTAGTGTAAAAATGTTTCATATATTTAGTATAAAAAATTTGTTTTGTATAAAATCTTAACTTAGTGTAAAAATGTTTCAGATAATTATTTATTATAAATATTATGTCATGTATGCGTATGTTCCTAAAGTATTCAATGAAACAGTCGTCTTGTTGTCATGGTTTCGATTTTTTGCGTGTGCGAACTTTCAAATTTTGTCAATAAAAGTAGCTTCAAAATATTACGACCAAAAGCCGAAGTTTTCTCATTAGATAGTTAAATCTGATCTGCCCGCGACGTTCAGTCGTTTGTATAAATCTAGTAAAGCTGGGGTAGTTGAAGCGGATGCAAGTTTTTAAGGGCACAATCTCATTCCGACACTCACGTAACCCATCAACCAAGTCGATAATGCAGTGTGAGCTTACTACAGTATATACACATATAACAGAACATAGGTACCTACTATTACCCTACCCAAATAAACTTTTACCGCCGCTGCCTTTTCGACCCTCCCAGAAGGGCGTCCAGGTAGCAGTAGTCGCCCAATCAATTAATTAATTTGTTTCAGGCCGCGACTCCTCTCTTTTTTCTCGAACAAGAGAAGGAGCTTTTGGTAGCCCCCAAAAAAAGTATATTAAGAGATGCTAAAATTCGAAATAGCATATTTTCGTATCCGAGTATTACTTTTTAAATTTTTTTCAAAGTACTTTTTTCTTTTTTACCTTTTTTTTGTCGGTTTTGGTTGCTGTTTCTAGCATATTTTCGTATCCGAGTATTACTTTTTTCTTTTTTACCTTTTTTTGTCGGTTTTGGTTGCTGTTTCTGTACGAGTAAGTGTTTTTTCCTTCTTAATTATGGCACCATTCGCAAAATTAGCACTTTTTATCAAAAAAAATAATAAAATTTATTTTTTTTATTTTTATGAGTGTGGGGTATTCTCGAAAATGAGCATTTTCGATTTTTATCGGGTCACTATAGGGTTGGAGCCTAAAACCCCATTTTTTTCAAGTTGACCGCAAAAAATTTTTTTGCCATTTTGTAGCATATACTCTCCCGAGTCCGAATACGTGTTTTATCGGAGGGTGAAGCAAGTGTTTTTCTAATGAATCGATTTTATTGCCAAATGTCGTCATGCAAGTCGTGCATACGAATATAAAATTGTCCATTATTTCTTATTTCAAACCGCGACAAACAATTAAACTTAGATTTGGCGTGTTTCATAGGGAATTCCAGACTGAACTTACACCTAGCTAGCCGCATTTTCGTTTCAACTCGCGCGACTCCCGTCTCGCCCGCCGCCGTCTCGTTCGCGTCGTTTCAACTCGCGCGACTCCCGTCTCGCCCGCCACCGCCTCGTTCGCGTCGCTGCAACGGTCTTATCAAGGACTTATGAAGCGTACGCAACAGACGGCGTTTCGTAGGGAATTCCAGCAACTAATTACTGTTTGCTGAAGTTGTACTAGTTAGTATTGAAAATATTCACTTCTTCGGAGTCAAAACGCAGACGTGTTCCTTCCGGTTCCTACTTATATAATTTGTTTCGTTTGTTTTTAAAATGATTTTTTACGAAAGACTTTTTACAGTTCCCAACTGCGACATCGATTCGAATTGTGTCGTCCTAAACGCGGTTATACCAACACAATTTCGGTTACAAATCTTACATCCGAAAGGTTTTTTTAACGCAACTACGTTCTGTGCCGATATTCACTGTGACTCTATGACTGTTTTCGAGGAAAAGTTTCGACTGCAAATATTGGAAATGAAAGTGTCGTACCGCTTACGAAAGAAAGACTACGGCTCACGTATTATTTTACCCAAATCATGTGGAACCGCCGCTGGTGTATACTTACATCCAATTATTTTTTTACAGGCTGCGACAATCGTTTGTCGCACTAAACAAAATTTGACTGTTTTCTACCAATGCTGTAGTATTCTGTTTCATTACTTTCATAATTCGCTCGCGTTCTGCAAAACACATTGGGTTGCTGTTTCTGTACGAGTAAGTGTTTTTTCCTTCTTAATTATGGCACCATTCGCAAAATTAGCACTTTTTATCAAAAAAAAAAATAATAAAATGGAAAATTCAATCTATGGAATCGTTTTAGACCAAATGAATTTCCCCTTAACTGAAATTAGTGAAATTACCAAATATCTTGTAAACCTTTTACCATAAATTTAAATATTTCACATTATTTGTGGTCCAATATATAATATATTTTTTTTTTAGTTTCAAGATTGTAAAAAAATTTATTCATGTGATTATATTTATGGCACTGCGAACCCTTCAAATCTCGTAGGAGGAAAAGCTAAGCCACTGTTGCTCAATGAAAAACGATCTTTTGTTACGCCAGACTTTTTGAAAACACATAACATAAAGTATACTATGCTCTTTCAGTATCCGGGGGATATAGTGTACGTAAAGGAAGGCGTCTGTCACCAAGTGTTAAACGTAAACGCCAATTTTGCCAAGGCCATCAATTTTGGATCAGCGAAATGGAATTTATTCGCAACACACTTGGTGTACTGTTTTTTCTTTCGGTGTGGATAACAATTTTAATAATTATAATTAAAATTTTTAAAATCAAATTATTAAATTTAAAATGATTTGTATTCATTGACATTTTATTGAAAATATTCAAAAATAATTTATCTTTGTTGAAAATAACTTTTATATTTTTTTGAAGTGTAAAAGGTCCATTGACGCTGATGTTGTCGATGCTGTGGACATCATTTTCCTAAGGTATCCGGTACCGTCGGAATCACCAACACAACTTATGCAGCTCCTCCCTAAAAATGATAGGAAAACATCTTTTGGAGTTTTCCTGCAAACTTGTGAGGCAGGTGAAGAGATTGCTGGAATGTGAATCAGATGATACTGAAGTGTACCTGGGATTACACATTACACGTATAAAAACTATAAATGAGGTAAGTAATACTTTAATTCCATGTGTACTTAGTCCCAACTTTTTGTGATTACAATATATTATGGCATTACAACTGGAAAGCCTTCACGATGGCTTTGTATTCATTGAAAATGGGCCCATCTCATATGAAGAAAATTTAGCGAAGATACAAAAAATGTGACAGTGGCCTTCCCTTTAATAATGGGTGAAAAAATATATTCATCACAGTTGGCAGGTCTTCACAAAGCATTCAATATTTAGAAACTCGGAATCACGAAAAACATTACAAAATAACTGTTAATTCAACCGTGACTTCCCGGAGTACAGTAGAAAATGTGAGTACCTGCGTAGAAGATGGTGAATAGTGGATAACCTTTTCATTTCAATCCATTTTGAATTAATTTTAAATTTATGCTTTTTCAGCTCATTCTAAATGAGATTGAATTGACCATCCAAGCGAAAGTATCGCAACATTTGAGCTGTGCAAAATTGAACGAAACACTCCGAGAATTTGAAGAAGATATAACGAATGAAACAGTAATATCAATATGTAGACTCCAATCTCATCAAAATCAAATGGCAGCATCACTTCTAACCAATAATGTTGGTAGAAGATTGAAACGCACAAAATTCCTCGATATTGTAAATCAATTCCGAAGTACTTTTAAATAGTTATTAAATAAACTAGATTGTAGTAAGAATTTTAATAATAAAAAAAATTATTATTAATTTTTATTCATTCAATTTATTTATATGATAATATTATTTAAAAAATGGCAATGTGTACCAAAAATATTAAAAATTGAAATCAAATTTAAAATAATAATATTGTACATCCAAAAATAAAATCTTAGAAATTTTATATATATTTAAATAAAATATAATTTTATTTATTGACTTTTATGATAAATTGACCAACGCTGGATCTGCATTTTCAAATCAGCTTACCTCGTCGTTTGCATTTCAACATCTTTTGCTGAAGTATTGAGCAATGGTTGACAATATATTAAGGATCTATTCCCACAAAGTTTGAAAAGTTTTGACAATTATCGAGCATGTCTCAAAATAATACCAGTATTTTTTTTAATGATGTGATTTTGTCTTCTCTTATGTTCTAATGTATGTGATCTTTTCAGACACTTATTATTGTGGTGCTGGAAATATATCTCGCAACATTCATAATCTGCGGGATATTCACGGAAGGTCGACTAGTGAGGGGGGGGTGTGGTGGTGGTGGTGGTGGCCACCACTGTAGATGTGTTTGTAATACTTGCTTGTTGTGTGTGTGCAGAGACACACGCGATTATCAAAACATATAACAAACTCGAAGAAGACATCTCGAGTACGTACTATTATTATTGGGAGTAGGGTAGAGCAAAAAGTTGCGGATTACTGTGCTGCAGGGAATTTTGAATCTCAACTGTAGGAGGAGGTGCTTGTTTCGATGATTGTTGTGTAATTTCAAAAAACACACATAATTCATTTTTTGCTCGTTGCAATTCCGGACTAGCGTATCTCTCTGTTACAGTAGGATGGACGACCAGTTTCAAGTAAGTTAGTACAACAGCAGGGTCGTTACGTTTAAGCGAAACCTTCAATGCGACACACAACTGGCGACAATCACATTGTACTTTTCTGTTAACAAATCGGACGTACTTTTCAGAGTTAACATATCATCGGTTGTACATAGAAATATATATACACACAGCAAGAACCAATTATAATTCCAAAATTGCAATTTATCAAATACGAAAAATGTTTGATCTCGTAAACAGGAAATTGCATTTTCCAAATCTGCGCTAATTGAACAACTGTATTGTTTCACAAAATCAATATCTGTAAATGGTGTGTAGATAATGCCGTGTTGCTTACTCACTGTTTCTGTTATGTGATCATGTATAGCTTTTGGAACACGCGCGTCACTACCGCAGGCCAACGCTGTAAAATATTCCATGTAAGTATTTTAGTTTTAAATCAAGGAAATGATGTTGGTAGATGGCACAGGGCAGAAGAGCGGCTATGTTTGCGAAAAACATTGGAAAATGTCCTTTCAGAATATTTTCTTCTGTTGTTGAAAGCGAATACAAAGTTACATTTTTACACAAATATAAAACTATTATGGAAATGTTATGTAAAAAATTCCAATTTAGCGCTCCCCATCGCAAACCATATACTCTGGAGTTCACCGCGCATTCTTCTAGTTCTACTTTTAGGCATTTATTTACAATTGCAATCAACTCTGACAGAATTGACAGTAAGAGTCGTTTAGATACAAAAGGCGAGGAAGGCGGAGGTACACCCTCCTCTTTTGCTGCTAATTGTTGTATATATTGAAAGAATTCCCCTCCATATTTCCGATAACTGTTAAGCAAGCACACCACTATTTTGTTAACATATTTTTCCTTGTTCTGCTAACAACAAGTTTAGTTTTGTGTCCATATCAAGTGTGTTGTGAACAGTGAAAATGCAATTGTCAAAAACCGTTCGCCTTTCAAACCCTGAGTTCTTCGCAGTGTTTGTACACGGTAAGACTACGGACAAAGGGATTGTATTGGTCGCCCAGGATGCAGAGTTCGCCACCAAATGTTGGCCGAACACAAAGCCTATCGATGTAATACTGTAAGTAATCACGTTACTTTTATTGTACTATGTTGACATTGTAAAAGAAATGAGTTTACTTACAGACAACACGGCGTACTGATCAAACCTGCGGGATTCGCGAACGTGCGCTGTTCATTTCGGGAGAGTATTCCGGAAAATTATTGTCTGGCGGCGCTCTTACCCCCTAACACGATTCCAGGATTACGAATTGTCGGGGGAGAACGTCTTCAGCCCATTCCCCAAGAGGAGGACCACTACAGACTCACACCGGTTTCTGTGCTACTTTGTCTCCAAAACCACCAAACCACACCAATTCGATTATTAAAGGGCAGTAGTTTGCAACGAAGTGTTTTCTTTGTTAAGCGGTCGTAGAAACTTTACGAAAATAAAGTCTCGTCGATACGGCGGTAAACGGTATGCTATGAAAAATTACTCCAACTAATTATTTTTAATAACACCACCTGAATAGTTAAATAGACACTTTAAACGAAAACGTGCGTTAATTTTTTCAATGGATTGCCGACAACAGGCCGCCTTGACTGACGTGCTTCGCAAACACGTTGAGTTTCGCAACTTCGTTTTCCACTTTTTACACATTGAGGATTTTTTTTGTTTGCGTCACTCTTGTACGGACTTGCAAAAATTTTTTTTGATTATTTTAAACATCTTGTCTTGACATTGTCGGAGGAAGATTTTGTGTATAGCCACATAACTGTGTCGTTTTTAGAAAAATTTTCACACTTGACGTCTTTGAAATTTCAAACTCGCCGGTTTGAAACTAGTTTTATATCATACAATGTAGGTCATAGGCGGCGGGCAAGACGGTTTTGAAACAACGCAATGCTTACCTGCACATGCACTAATCGTTTTCCGAGCAGCACTGTCGCTTGAAGAGTGTAATGGTGGTTTTATAATTAGTATCGAGTTATAATGTGTCGTACTACCGTGTACTAGTGTAACTTCTCAAGTTCACATTTCACAAATCGCAACTATGAACGACGAAGATAGATTCTCTGATCCACAGAATTTTGTGCAGTGTCCGTATGATAAAGCCCACGTCGTGTTATGTTTCCAACTAGCGCGACATCTAGTAAAGTGTCGCCGTTTACAATCCCCAGAAAATTTGAAGCGTCTTGGCGTGTGTCCGTTAAATTCAATGCATATCCTACCTAAGGTCGAGCTGGAACTTTATGTGACGGAATGTGCGGATTGTGAGCTATTTTACAACGCTGTGTACAGCTATCACACGAAAGAGGTTGAAGAATTGTACGCCAACTCCTTAAAACCCGTCGAAACACCGCAGTTTGAAAATTGGGATCTAGAATTAGATACACACGGAAATGTGTTGCAGGCCATAAATGGAAAACATTCCGAACGTGTTGTGAAACGTAAGAAAACTTCTAGTCGTTATCGTAAAAATTAAGAATTGTGTGTTTTTAACGTCATTTAATTTAACTTTCAATGCGAATTGTGGTGCAGTATCGTAGAAAACTTACATACTGCTTCATTGAGAGAACATAACACTCTGTTCGAATGTGTCGCTGTGATAAATTCGAACAGCGAATACGACTGATGGAATTTATTCGCAACACACTTGGTGTACTGTTTTTTCTTTCGGTGTGGATAACAATTTTAATAATTATAATTAAAATTTTTAAAATTAAATTATTAAATTTATCAAATTTAAAATTTAAAATGATTTGTATTCATTCACATTTTATTAAAAATATTTTTCTTTTAATTTTTAATTATTTAAATTTTTATATTTATATTCATTTTTATTTTTATTCAAGTTTATTTTTTTGAATTTTGTTACCTTTATTAATTAAGTTATTAAATTTAAAATTTTAGACATTTCCATACCATCTGGACTATTGTAGGTGCAATCCCACAGTATTTGGAAACGAAAGGTGTTGCGATTTAGCGCTGATTTATATCGCAGAAGATAAGAATCACGTTAAATACAATATGGACGAAGAACGATCAAAAATTCCATGTTTAAGTAACCTTGTTACTCAAACAATAAAGAATTTGGAACTGTAGCTCCCTCCACCCATTTTCTATCAGAAACAATACTTTCTTTAAGGTTCATATGCTGAATGTTTACCACACAGTACACAACCTCCATGATGATTACATCTTCGGAAACAGCCACCTTGGCCTTACCTATACTACCCGCTAAGCAGGAGACAAAACAATGGACTATTTTGTACAATGATTTAAATCAAAAATTGTTGATTACAGTAAGAAAAGATTGATTTCAAATTATCATTATTAATTTTTATTCATTCAATTTTTTTATATGATAATATTATTTTAAAACTGGGCAATGTTTACGAAAAATATTAAAAATTAAAATTAAATTTAAAATAATAATATTGTACATAATTAAACTACGCTAGACTCGCCGCGGCAAGTCGAGTGTAGTGCCTATTTCAAGAAATAGGATATCGAAATCTGTTTATCATCAGTTTTTGTAATTACCTTTTTTTATCGCTGGCAGTTTAACCACGTATGAGTATTATTTTATCTCCAGAAATTATTTATTACAAAAATTACATTCTAACCTAATGAATATTGAAAACGTGGGCTCATTGATGTGGTTATTCTTATAAAATTTCATATTTTTTTTGAATACCCAATTATAATTAATTGATGTTAAACGCGCTGACAACTATGCTCGACTCGTGTTTAATAGATGACGAGCCTATCGACATGCTGGATGCTCCTTTAAAAAACCTATCATCAAACGAAAAGGGCGACAATGACTTTGTAATCGAATTCTTCTCAGAGAAGCATATCGGTACCATAAGTTCAATCATTGAGCCTGACCAGAGGGAAAGAATTCTTCTCAGAGAAGCATATCGGTACCATAAGTTCAATCATTGAGCCTGACCAGAGGGAAAAAGTGATGACCTTGGCAATCAACACAGCCAGGAGGGAGCCTATTAAAGTACAAGACGTAATTATGAACGTGCAGAAAGAGTACTCCAAAAAAACAGGACTTGTAGCCGTCGCGGCGCCCGCCGCGACTCGATGCTGCCATTTTTTTACTTCCCGAAGTGTACCTAAGAGTCTGTTGTTCTAAGCGGCTGAACACTGCGCTTTACCTGCTCGAAAATCAGATACGCCACATTTATCATACTTGTACCAACAGTAAAACCGATTTTACTGGGTTCCGGTATAATCGGGAGTACATTGAACCGGAACAAAAAGTAGAGTTGGAATCGTTCCTCTGCTTCTTGTTGCAACACCGTTTAGAAAAGCAGGAGCAGCCGACAGCGTTGTCGAGCTCAGACTTCAATTTATACGATGGCGAATGGGTGCTGATTTTATATATGTATTGGGAATTATGTACTCAAGATTTGACGGTGTATAACCAGTACACGCAGCGACCCTAAGAAAAGCGCTTGCTCGGCTTTCTCTTGTTACGACTTCACCAGACAGTTTTCCAAACAAAGGGTTTGTTTCAAAAGATCATGTTGAAAGCGTTGAATAACTTGTATTTCATACTACAACTCGATAACAAGAACACTATACCCCTAGCGGCTGTGGAGTACCTCGAGGAAGGCGTCTGTCACCAAGTGTTTAACGTAAACGCCAATTTTGCCGAGGCCATCAATTTTGGATCGGCAAAATGGAATTTATTCTCAACACACTTGGTGTACTGTTTCTTCTTTCAGTGTGGATAACAATTTTAATAATTATAATTAAAATGTTTAAATTTAAATTATTAAATTTATTAAATTTAAAATTTAAAATGATTTGTATTCATTGACATTTTATTGAAAATATTTTTCTTTTAATTTTTAAATTATTTGAATTTTTATTTTTATTTTTCTTTGAGTTTATTTTTTTGAATTTTGTTACCTTTATTAATTAATTTAATAAATTTAAAATTTTAGACATTTCCATACCATCTGGACTATTGAAGGTGCTATCCTACAGTATTTGGAGACAAAAAGTGTTTTGATTTACTGCCGATTTTTTACTTCCAGAAGAGTACCTAAGAATGTGTTGTTCTAAGCGGCTAAACACTGCGCTTTACCTGCACGAAAATCAGATACGCCACGTTTATCATACTTGTACCAACAGTAAAACTGATTTTACTTAATTGGGAGTACATTGAACCAGAACAAAAAGTAGAGTTGGAATCGTTCCTCTGCTTCTTGTTGCAACACCGTTTAGAAAAGCAGGAGCAGTCGACAGCGTCGTGGAGCTCAGACTTCAATTTATACGATGACGAATGGGTGCTAATTTTATATATGTACTGGGAATTATGTACCCAAGATTTGACGGTGTATAACCAGTACACGCAGTGACCCTAAGAAAAGCGCTTGCTCGGCTTTCTCTTGTTAAGACTTCACCAGACAGTTCTCCAAACAAAGGGTTTGTTTCAAAAGATCATGTTGAAAGCGTTGAATCATGGTTTTAGTGTCTTTTCCCAATTTAGGTCCTATTGACGATAAGGAAAAAATTAAAATTGTGGAAGTTATAATTATTATTTTAATAAATATATATATATATAAAAAGTAATATTTTATTATTAATTAATATTATAATAATATGGCCTAATATTATATTAATTATTAAACATAAAGATAAAGTTAAAGAATGACGAGGCTTAATTTATTGGTTAGGTAGGGTTTTTTGCAGTGTTTGGTGTGAGGGTAATTAGGTTATTAGGGTTTCCTAGTGTAAATTCAATATTTTTTCATTTATTTGGACACTACTCGAGTATACGAAAATGCAAATTTTGGAACAGGTAAATTTACATTTCTACTTACGTTATCTTCCAGGTCTAATATTCTTTCATTTTTTTTCCACAGGGTATTTTGGCTATTGGAGCTGTACTGTTGGGCAACATGGTCAGAAACGAAGCTGTGGTATCGATTTCGTACAATACAGATGAAGAGTTGGTCACCTATACCACCACAGCCCGTGTAATGTCACTCCAGCAAAATCCATCCTCGTTTACCAATTTGCCAAACGAAGCCGTAATGGAATATTCTTCGATTAATTTAAATTTGCCAAGTACGATAATAATTTTCAGAAACTGTTCAGAAATCGATGTAGACCGGTATAAAATGGAGATTACATTTATTATACAACACGTCCCTGGGATTCCGTTGACATTTATTATTCTAACAGACCAGGTGGAAGAGTTGGACCCCAATATTTTCACGTAAGACTGCTGCTGCCGCCGCACCCGCCGCTCCTGTTACCACTACTGCCGCCGCATCCGCCGCTCCTGCTACCACTACTGCCGCCGCTGCGACTACTAACAGTTGTGAAACTGAAAATACGCGTCGTGTCATGCTTCTAGTCATCAGTGCGGCGGTATCAAATATCGTGTTCAGCTTCTAGTCAACAGTTCGCTTGAAATACACGCGTTGTACCGGCTCAAATAATCGTGCCCGCACCGTATTGTACAAGTACACACAGTTTACATAAAAATTCACATTCCTTAGTGCAAATTACGAAAAATTACTTACTGGTGGAGAATTCTAAAATGAATAATACTGCAAAATCTGCTGGTACAGTTTGACTATATTCAGCAACTAAATGATGAAATTTTTTTTACTTTAATTAATTATAGTTTTAAACATAACAAATAATTACAAATTACTAAAAATTTACTGCAAAATTAACTCGTTAAATATTTGAAATGAGTGTCAAAAATTATTTATGCGCCGAGACCTTCGTTTCTTCGTTCAATCCACTCAATTTCTGAGGGTTGCGTTCTGAGTCCTTGCATTGGAATCACGATTTTTTTCAACTCTATAAGTTTTTTGTTGGTGCTGATTGCGCGGACCTATCGCATCCGCATTTTAAAAAAATAAATAATTATGTAATCTTTACATGCTGTCTCGGCTTTTAATTTTAATTGTTTCTTCATTGGAAAATTCGAAGAAACACCCATTCTGTTTAAAACCCGATTCATTATGCTACAAGGTAAAAACAAATATAAATAATATAAAAATACACTTCGCGTTAAATTTATTCAAATTTTTAAAAATGATTACTGAAAATTAAGTTAACCTTTGGCTATTACTTAACTGTTTGTTATGAGCAGTTGTGAGTTGTACATCAGCCATTTCGCGTTAAACAAACAGCTAACCTGTATTTTTTTAACCCACCAAATTCGACTTTCATGGAGTTTTCGATAAATAGCAAAGCAAATTGTGCTGATTTTTTCTCTATTGCAGTTGTTTCTTAAAAATACTCTAGTCACTTCAAGTTAAAAATTCATATTTCAAGATAAGCTAAAATTATCATTATTATTAATTTTTATTCATTCAATTTATTTATATGATAATATTATTTAAAAAATGGCAATCAAAAATTACAAAAAGTATAAGACTGCTGCCGCTGTGGCTACTGCTGCCACTACCAACGAAACTTTGTCGCGTGTTACAAAAAAACAGGTCTCTAGTTTTGTAGACACCTTCGTCCGTTTTCATTGATTCTCTAAATGGCGGGGCAAGGCGTATAAATGGTAGAAGTTTGCGTGTATTTAATCGATTTGAAGCACGTAAATTTTATTTTATGAACGGGGAGGGCGAGAGATATTCGATAAGTATTTTTCGTCCGAAAATGGTACGAATTTTCGCTCTCGTGATTTAGGATTTAGTATATTCCTCGTTTTAGCTAAGGTATTGCAAGGTTTCCGATAATCTTTTCACCCTCGCTGCGGTATGGTTGTGTTCTTGAGATAATTTAATTTTATTGGGTATCATTAATTCAGTTTTTTTTTTTCAGGTTGACATATAAAATGGAAAATTCAATCTATGGAATCGTTTTAGACCAAATGAATTTCCCCTAAACTGAGATTAGTGAAATTATCAAATATCTTGTAAACCTTTTACCATAAATTTAAATATTTCACATTATTTGTAGTCCAATATATAATATTTTTTTTTTAGTTTCAAGATTGTAAAAAAAATTTATTCATGTGATTATATTTATGGCACTGCGAACCCTTCAAATCTCGTAGGAGGAAAAGCTAAGCCACTGTTGCTCAATGAAAAACGATCTTTCGTTACGCCAGACTTTTTGAAAACACATAACATAAAGTATACTATGCTCTTTCAGTATCCGGGGGATATAGTGTACGTAAAGGAAGGCGTCTGTCACCAAGGTTGTACCATGGAACGATTTTCGGCTTTTGGCTTATAGCGCTGAAACATTCAACTTCTGGTGATTTCTTTTATGCTTATGTGAAAAAGCGTAAAAAAAGGAATAAAACTGAGGTATAATAAATCATAAAAAATAATGAAAGGAAAAGCTATTATACTCTTCAATATTTTCGCCAAATTTCAGTTTTTCACTTTGCAGATTCAAAAAAATCAGAAATTGAATTTCTTGAGCTTTGATACTGATTTTCATTCAGGGTTGACTGATGAGTTTCAAATAGGATGAAAGTTGATGCCGTTGATTCAAGAGTTCTAAAAAATGTAAACATTGAATTTTTGAGGTTTTCTTAAATCGACTTTCATTTTGTTTGTTACTTGCTATCCTCCAACATTCACTTTTCACAATTTGAATCTAGGAAAACGGGAATAATTAAGTTTATAATAAATTTTCACAGATACCTACTTGAACTTATTATTGATCGATCAATTCTACACAAATTCGATTCCTATTGAATTATTGAGAAAGTGATGCTCACTATTTTGAAAATTTTGTTGTTCACTCTCTCCTGCGCACATATGCCGAGCAGCGCAACATCTTAGGCGCATTTAGCGAACAAATGCTAAATCAGTGCGTCTGCTGCTCAAAATACGAGAGCCCAATTCTGAGCCCGGCTCTGATCAACGGATACTTATTTCCTTCAGATCTCTTCACTAATCCGGTCAACCAGGACCGTACTCACCCGGACGCCTATCGATCATTTATAATATGGTCAAAAAAGCAGCCGAGCAAGCAAAAAAGATGCTGACAACGCATCCAAACCGGCGTCTGCGCGCTGTCAGGACCACCATGACCTATTCGACACACTGCAATTGTTATAACTAGAACCAGTTGTGCCCACATTGAGCTGCGGATTGCGCCATTCGTTTTGTAATACAATTGTATATATCAGAAAATACAAAATCTTATTTTTGGCCTCCTTCAGCCTGAGATATGACTTCTGAAGACGAGTCACAAATCTTTTTTTATTTCGTCGTCGTTTTCGAAGAAACAACAATTTAACGTTGCAAAAAAATATGATTTTTTTCAATTTTAAGAAAAACAACCAATTTCAAATTTTTTGAACTGTTATTTGTGTAGGATCGATCGTTGACGACATATAATTAACTAGGCGTAACGGCGAACCGACAGTAGTTATATTAAATGGTGAAGAGTAAGTCGAAAAACAAAAAAAAAGTTTGTGGAGTTTTCTAGCCATAAGATACAGTTAGCAACTTCTTGATCAGATAAATATACGAATTCCAGAAATTTGAGTATCACAATTTGCAGTTGGCTGCACTGATCGAGGAAAATTCTCAAAATTTTCTTCAAATATTAAAAAAAATGAATAAAAATAATTAAGAGATGTTTTTTTTTTCACGATCCACCCTAAAGTATAGGTAGGTACTTACACAATTTTTTCAATAAATTTTATGGAGTAGGTACTCAACCCATCTAATTTTTCAATTTTTTGCAACAGATAATGGATCCGCAAGCACTGATCGAGGAAAATTCTCAAAATTTTCTTCAAATATTAAAAAAAACAAATAAAAGTAATTAAGAGATGTTTTTTTTTTCGCGATCCACCCTGAAGTATAGGTAGGTACTTACACAATTTTTTCAATAAATTTTATGGAGTAGGTACTCAACCAATCTAATTTTTCAATTTTTTGCAACAGATAATGGATCCGCAAAGGCGAGCAGCAGAATTGCTCCGCTGTCGTGAGGAGGAAATAGCGCGAAGGCGGGAAATGGAAGACAATAGGCGGAAAATAGAAGAAGAAAAACGTGTAGCTCGAGAAGCAATGCGTCGAGAAGATGATCGAAAATTGAGGGAAAGGGAACTTCAACGCCGGCATACTGCAGTATTAGTTTCAGAGGATAAAATTTCAGATCATTATTTTTCCTGACTTTCTTCCTTGTTTTTCAAATTTTCAATTTTTTTCATCGAAGATCAAAACTTACTAATCTCTAAAATTAGAATGAAAATCGTGTTGATCTGTTCGAATCTTTATTTTTTCGTTTTTTTTTTCATGTAATACTTTTTTTTTTGTTTTTCAGATGAGCAGAATATTGATTTCTTCGATGTATTTTCTCTTTATATCTTCCACTTTTCTAAAAAATAAATTCACAGTTATTCTCTCTTTTTTTTTATGAACACTTTTTTGTTCATTTTTCCTGTTCAAATCTTTTTTCTTTTTTTTTCGATTTTTTTTACATGGATTACATTTTCTTTATCGTGATTTTCCTCTTTATGCCTTAAACTTTTGAAAAATAATTCGCAGTTATTCTCTTTTCTTTCTTTTTTTATGAACACTTTCTTCCCCATTTTTTCTGCTTAAATCTTTATTTTTTTCGATTTTTTTTTACCTGGATTACATTTTTTTCATCATGATTTTCAAATGAACAAATTTTTTTGGTGTAGTTTCTTCTATATATCTTCAATTTTTTTTCAAATAGATCCATAGTTATTCTCTTTTCTTTTATTATTTTTGTTCTAAACACTTTTTTATTCATTTCATCTGTTTAAATTTTTTTTCAATTTTTTTCATGGATATTTTTTCATTTTTGTTTTTAAATGAATAAAATAATGTTTTTTAAATGCATTTTCCTCTTTATACCTTCAATTTTTTCAAAAATAAATTCAGTTATGGTATTCTCCTTTTTTTTACGAACACTTTTTTTTTTGTTGATTTGATCTGTTTAAATCTTTTTTCTTTTTTTCGATTTTTTTCTTGAATTTCATTTTGTTTCAAATGTTCAAGATATTGGTTTTTTGTGTATTTTCTTCTTTGTACCTTCAATTTTTTAAAATAATTCACAGTTTAATCTCTTTTCTTTTTTGCTTTTTGTTATGGACACTTTTTTGCTCATGATGGAAGATATAAGCGACAATGTTCCAAGTGCGATTTGTGAAAAACTCATAAACCCAACAGCACTAGTTTTCCTTTTCAGTTTACAATAAGTACCTAACGCAAAAGTGATGAAAATCGTGATTTTTTTTCTTTTTTTAATCATCACCTCTTCAGAATTGACAACGTTCTGAAAACCGTAAAAATTATGAACAATTCGTTCGCGAGCAAGTTTGATCTAACCGAGTGTAAATGGCTTAAAATCAGAGTCACACTTCCTGCTCGAATCGGTATTCTCAATTAATTAGTGTTTGACAAACACTGACATGTGAAAACTCAATCACAGCGTAAATAAAGGTACATGCAAGGGGTGCAAAATAAATGCGACACCCGAGACAAACGCTGAACACCGATGCAACATCATTATACAAATCGAACCCAATGGATTCTGTGTAAAACGCAGTGAACTATTCTCAGTTCGTTGGTTGTCATTTTGTATTGAAAAAAATGGACAACTGATGCGAGTGTGTACTTGTAGGTGATTTCAGTGATCGTCATTTCAACTGAAACGATTCACATAGCTCATTTCTTCGTTTAGAACCAACTAACCGCGAACGTCGTTCGTTGGAATGAGTGGCGAACGCCGTCAATTCCGGAATCGCCATTGTACAAAAATTCGTAACAAAACGATTTGAAAAAATTAAGAAATTCTTCATAATGAAACAAAAATTTTCTCATTGAGTAAACTGATGATCGTTATACTATTTTCAGCTGAAAACAAGATTTTCCGCATTCTTTTTTTCAGTTTTTTTTTTCTTATGATTATTGATTAATGATTATCCAAAAACTTATTGGGCCTGAGGCCATCTTTTCATATTTTTTTTTCTAATTTCCGATCATTCGTTATTTTATTTTCATCAAAAGCAAATTCAGGACACTTCAAAATAGTTTCTCAATTGATTTTTATTCCGGAGGCAAAGAAGAAATTACACCAACCACTGAACTCAAAAAATCGAATTTTCTTTCAACGTTCATCTGCCATCTTTGTTATATCTCCCAAACATAATAGACTTCACATACTTAATACTGAAGTCGAGGGAGGAAACTACACCACCTGTTCATTGATTTCTTTTTTTGCGATTTTATCCAAAATTTTCCAAGAAAAAAGATTCGCAAGTTTGGAAAAATAAATTCCTGCATTTTTTCAAATTTCCAAGGCACCTCACACAACGGTCAGAAACGAATTTTCAATACGATATTCGGATAGTAGAAGTCAACGCTGATTTATTACAGTCATTTTGAATATTTTTTTCTCTGTACGCAATATAAATTTGTTAGGACAAGGTGTCCACAGGATCTGGAAAATGAAAATTTATGCTAATTTCATGTTTTTCATGCCATTTTTATTCAATTTTTCATGTTCCAAATTGGCCTCCCCCCCCCCCCATTGCGTATACTCGTTTTGAAGGAAATTTAAAGCACTTTCTCAGCACTACCCCGAAAAATCAATATTTTTCAACTTGGTTCTGCCATCTTTGTTATTTTTTCTCAAAATTTCCGTTGAATAAAAACGAGGAAAAAATGAAATAAAATCCGCATATTTAATACCACAGTTGACGGGTACCTACTCCACTTTCATTGAGTACTTTGATCGTTCATGTATTTTGGTGCTGAATTGTTCATGGAGAAATAAGAGAACGAGAATACGCTTTATTAATTATTAAAGAAGGCAAAGATAGATCCAATGTTTAGGTTTGGTAGCCGAAAACTACTCCCATGACCTATGGTTATGTGAAAACTTGAAATGAATTTTTATAAGGTTTGTACGGAAAAAAAATCTACAAATGCAGGTTTCTCATTAGAACGTATGTAAGTAAGTACATGATAATGTTGGATTGATGCACTTTTCAGTAGGTTTCTATCTTTTTTCAAGTCAATAGGGTTTTTTTCCTTTCGTTTTATTGATAGTTATCAGTTGATTTTTCAAATTTTTTCAAGGAAGATGGTTCATAAGGCACTAACATTTTGCTTGGATCATGCAGTCGTGAATCATGGTGTTCATTTAACAGTTTCTGATCAACAAACGTTTTTTATGGTTTCGTGATTTTTTTTTTGAAAAAAATAAAATTTTAGAAATTTTATATACAGGGTGGCTCGGTTAAGGTGTGAAATATTAAAACCACGTATTCTACTTATCATTTGGAGTAAAAAATGTTATATACATGATGGGTCATAAACGCTCCATTACTGAGTTATTCGCCTTTAAAGGGGGCCCAGATTTCACCCAAAATTGGCAATTTTTGCTCTAGCAGTGAAAATTTTCGGGGGGTAGGTGGTGGAAAAAGTGAAAGGAGGTCCATAGAAACGTATACCAATTTTTTTTTTTTTTTGTTCATAAGTAAGTGTTTTAAAGCAAAAAATGTGTTTCTGTACCAGAAAAATGGTCGAACAAGAACGAAAAATCATTTTTTTGAAATTTTATTTACTTTTAGGGGTAGTACTACTTATTTAACACCTATTAACCCAAATTTCTGTTTTTTTTATTTATTGGATGCTGAGTAATCAATTCATCAAATTTCGACCATCCCACAAAATTACAATAAAAATCAAATTTAATGATTTCTCATGATTCCTCATTATTATAAAAAAAATTTCACCTAAAAATTTTTTCTAAAAAATCAAAAAAATGGAGGGTATCTCAGCATAATTTATTTTGTGGCAACGCTGTAATCAACTTCCGCGTAAGTAACCCCGACGCTCGTCTCATTAAACGCAACATTTTACGGGCGTCGCGATGCGCAACGTTGCCGAATTTCCAGTTCTTTACTCGGCAATATCTCAGAAAGAAAGCATTTTGGGCCCATGGTGAATATGACATTTTTTGTTCGTATTGATAAGTAGAATATGAGGTTTCAATATTTCACACCTTAACTGAGCCACCCTATGTGACCCGTGCAGGGAAAAGGTACCTAAAGTCGGATTTTTCAAAAATGAGTTTTTTGACTTAAATGATAGGGGAGACTATGCGGAACATTTTAAGACCTGGATGAGCATCCTACGTCAATTTTTCGGTGAGATAGAGACTTTTGAAAATGAGAAAAAATCATGACTTTCAAAAAAAAAAATAATCGAAAAAACACGTTTAAAGCTGCGTAGAGGTCTGAACTACCTAAAAAAGCGAAAAAAAAAATTTTGAAAAAAATTGTCCATTTTTCATATTTTTGTCTCTAACTCAAAATTATGTTTTCCGACTTTAGGTACCCTGTCCCTGCACGGGTCACATATACCTAAATAAAATAAAATTTTATTTATTGATTTTTATGATAAATTGATCAACACTGGATCTGCATTTTCAAATCATCTTCACTCGTCACTTGTATTCGATCGGAGATAGACTGTGAATAGATTCAAGATCCGGAGTTCATAGAAGCATTCAAAAGTTACAATGGATTTGTCATTTTTTTCCAGATAATGAGCCACTATAAAAAATTCCTCCTCTCTTATTTTAGAGTAAAATATTGAGGTTAAAATGATACCATAATTTTCAATTGTTTTATCCAAAAAATTGCATTTTTTCAAAATATTCCCTTCAATTCAACTATATAATTTCATCTCATAATATTTTTAATTGAAATTTTTCAGAGGAATTTATTTAATTTTTAAACATTTCTCAGGTAATACCTACATAATGAATTGATCATTTGTATTAAAATCAAGAGTTTTGACATTCGGTTATTTTCAATTAGAAATGTGAAAAATTTTCCAAGTCCCACTTGATTTTGATTAGCATCTAAATGATGCGGAAGAGGAAAATAACTCAAGAAATGATGCATATTTAGGATTCTTTTGGCCTTTTGGCATATACAGATGATTGCTGCAGAAAACATGATCACTGCTCGTATACAATTGTAAAGGAGGGGAAAGAACTGAAGCTGATCAATAAGGGAACAGTTTACAAGTAAGTTTCGTTTCATCAATTATACCGTATCACATGCCAAAAATTGACCTTCAAGTACATTTGATTTACTTCCAGATCACTTCGTTTTCGCGATCACGAATTCGGAGAATTTTTAAAAGCAATTGATGACATTTTTAGCCATATAGTAGGTTACATTTATTTCACATTATTAAATCATGAGTGCTTAAATTACAAAACTACGAATTATTCACCAGTACCTGGGACTTTTTTTGCATTTCAAATATTTTAACCATTCCTCAGCACTGGAATAACACTTTCTCAACTTTCCATTTTCAACAGATGAAGTCGTTCATCCAAAAATGTTAGGTGGTGTAAAATATGAATGATTTCTCCGTAGGTTTCCAGAGGCAGTAGCACGGAAACAATCGAAGAAAGAAATGGCGTGGTGGTGAACCAAGCAAATTTTTCTACATCAACATTACTCAGCTTCACAACTTACGCATCTAATTTATCATCGGGACTGGTTAATAGTTAAAATTTTAACAATTTGTAAATATTTTTTATGTTTCACTACGAACCATGTACCTATTTGTTGATTTTACTCTAAAAAAAAAGACTATCACTGACTGCAGCACTTGTATAATTGTAAGAATCCAATACGTTGATGAACAGATCACCTATCATATTGGATTCAGAATCGATTTGAATTTGGAAGTAGTATTCGAAATGAGTTCGAATTTAACCCTTTTGCGAGAGATTATTTTAGAACTGCTTAAACAAATTGACGGTCTTTTCTCAGTAATAAATTAACAATGAATCTAGGCCAATATCCAAAATAGAGGAAACAATAGATAAAAGTGTGATTATAAAAGAGCAAGCTGTCCTCACGCCTAGTTGGTGTGTAAGCTGATTATTGATGTTCGTTTTTCATTTTAATTTAATAATCGATTTTCAAAGTTTATGTAATGTTTCAAATTTGATTTAATATTCGTGATTATAAAACTGATTTAAAATTCAAACGGGGGGGGGGGCGTAGGG
Organism: Pseudococcus viburni; assembly: GCA_033439095.1. NCBI lineage: Eukaryota > Metazoa > Arthropoda > Insecta > Hemiptera > Pseudococcidae > Pseudococcus > Pseudococcus viburni. Next base: position 769,724 of record JAVBJF010000125.1, read on the forward strand.
GAGCATCAACAAACTCAGAATATCGACATGTGATACATCAAAATATACGTTTGCTAGGTCTTAGAACTCGATTATGACGATTTTTTCATTGTGGTGGGGGGGCGGTACCCCTTCTAATGAAACATAGACAAATTTACAAATTTTCATTTAAAAAACAAAAATTTCGCGAATCACTTAATTTGATTATTATTTTGTTTGTTTCTCATTTTTTTATTTTATCATTCCCTTTTTTATGTCTATTCCAATTTCTATTTATTTTACATACTTCTGTTTTTTTCAAATTTTGTTTTTCATTTTTTCATTCAACTCATGTCGCCCACATTCTCTTTACCATGTTTTTTCCAATTTCATTATAATGAACATGTTTAATTACATTCTTTAATCAAAATTTGTGAATCTGTCTTTGTTTCATGAAAAGAAGTACCACCCCCCTCCCACTCACAATGAAAAAAATTGTCATAATCGAGTTCTACGACCTATGAAAACGTATATTTTGATGTATCACATGTCCATATTTTGAGTTCATTGGTGCTCCCCTACGCCCCCACCCCCTGAATGTGAAAATTTTGTGAAATTTTGAAGTTAAAAAGTCATCCCTATTCTTGAATATTGCTTAGAACCACTCATAAACCTCTTTCAACTCAATTTTGGGATTTTCATGAGAATTTTACCAAAAATCTGTTAATTTTTCGTATTTTCTCCCCCTTTTACCCAGTCTGATCATTACGTATATTGTATCAATATAATTATTGTTACAACTTTTCAAGATAACACTGATGACAGGGTTTGGGTTTTTGTAGGGGATGAAATTTAAATTCTGAGAGTCTTTAATAATAATTATGCTATTTTCTCTTTCAGTTTACTGATGCGGAATTCAAAACGCTGTACTACATTTCCAATCTGAAACTTAACGTACTTTTGCTGGGCGAAGTAGCAGCGGACATCTTGAAAGAGAAAGAGCGGCAGACTGAAACGCCCCAACCTCAACCTTCTTCTTCAAAAAAGAGTACATACAAAGACCACGGTAAAAAAAAAGAGAAATTTAATTTATTTGTTCGCGTTGTTAAGGTCCACCGAAACTCCATGATACATGATAACTGGAAAGTTGGAGTACAACTTACAAAGCGCGTTGGACCATTTAGTGGATTTTGTCATCTCCAGGAACACAATGGTGCGGTAGCGGAAATATTTTCCAACCGCAGGGAAATTATTCAGTAAATAAGTTTCATTCTATTATAATCCACCTCATATGACAAAAATTAGGTAACCCTGAAGTGAATACTAATTGGTTGTAGGCTAATAAACGTGATTCCAGTTTCAAACCTTTTGAACAATTTTTTTTTTCATTATACAAATTTTTTTATATTTCGCCATTAAAGCCTGATAAACCCGAACAATTCGAAATATTCAAGAACACTGTAAAATTTTTCAGCGTCAATGGGTTCCGCCAAACAAAACATGGAAATATGGTGTTAGTTTCTTTTCCTAGCCTAGATTCTTATCCTCCCAGCGAAGAAGATGAAGACGAGGTGTAGGCAAGCCTTTTCATTCGCATAATAAGTACATAGCATCTAATTTCTAGTTTTGTTTTGTTTTTTTGTTGTTTTTTTTCATATTAAGTTTATTAACTCACAATGGATGATAATTTATAAGTTGAAAGAAACTAGAAGGTCTAGACAACTTGAAATGAAAAAGTCTAAAAAATGATTTTTATATAGCTTGCATCATGGCGTCTCTCTTTAGTTCGTTGTGTTGGATTTAACAAGGGTAAGATTTAAAAAATTTTCACTTACTACTCCTATTTTTATATTATTGATTTTGTAATAACCTTTTCTCTTCTAGGGAACGTTGAGAGTAGGTGTGGTGATTATTGGTTGTCGGGATATCCATGAATGTATTGTATTGCTTTTCTACAACACAGACTCGTATCAATCTGTGTACGAATGCCTTTCAATGACCACTAAATTGGATGAATATCCTAAGAAATTCTCGGGGGTAATGGAATCGGGTGGAAGTGAAGCTTAAATTTTCCATTCTTTTCCAATACTCAAGAGAAAGATTTCTTTTCAGTGGGTGATAGCCGACCATCTTTTATGACGACAGGTGAATTGCCCAATCTGATCGTGTATGATTTTTGATTCGTTGTCATACCGTTCAATATCGATTGACTGGCTATATCTATAAATCACCATTTTTTCTAGTATTGCTTTGAAATCGGGGATGTTTCGTACAGAGTACTACGCGAAGATTCACAGACACTAGCACCACGGCTAACGCGAAAAATTCTAAAACCATTCGCAGAACGTCTTGTTTATTCAATAAGTAAAATGTAAAATTTATTTTAGATTTGTATTATACCAAAAAGAGTACCACCGGTTAAGATAGGTGAATCGGCCTAAGAGCTACTTTTTGAAACTGACTATCAGACATTATTAGGGACCCCAAAAAATAATTTTAGACCGTATTTTCAACCCCCCACCTCACTCCCCTTCACCCCACCCCCCAAAATGTCGAATTTTCGTCAAAAAATCCTATCTCGGAACCTAATGAACCAAAAATTCTGAAATTTATGTGGTGTATACGGTGAGTGGTGACCAACTTTTGAGAACTTTTTCAGATTTTTTTGCACCGCCTTCTAGCCAAAATCCCACTTTGAAAACTTAAAATCGCTCTAATTTCGAAACTAAAAGACACACATTTTTTCTTTTTGGCACAAATATAGTTCTACCTTGGTACAATATAATGATATTTTTTTCAGATTTTTAGAGTTGGGAGAACAGACGAAAAAATGTGGTTTTCTATTAAAAAATGCTCATTTCGTCATTCACGCAACCAAAAATTTTGAAAACATTTATATGGTACGAATGGGGAAAGGTAACAAATTTTTGAGAATTTTTCATGATTTTTTTGCAATGCATTCCAGCCAGAAACCCACCCTCAAACTTTTAAAATTGCTCCGATTCCAAAGCTATAAGGCAAACATAATTAAGGACTCCAAAAAAATCTTTGGATGCATATTCCACCTCCCATCTCACTCCGTTTCACCCTCATCCTCTCAATATTTAGTTTTGTCAAAAAACTCCATTTTGGTACCTCAATGAACCAAAATTTTTTTGAAATTCATTTTTTTTTGTATATGGGGAATGATAATCAACATTGAGAACTTTTTTAGATTTTTTGCACCGCGTTTTAGCCAAACACCCACTTAGAAACTTTAAAATCGCTCTACTTTTAAAAGTAAAAGATACTCTCTCATTTATAAATCAGTGAAAATTATCGTAAATCACTGAGAAACAGTCAGAATTGCAGCACAGGAGAAAATCAGTGAAAAGTTTTTTACTGAAAATAAATCTGCGGCAAAAATCATTGGAAAATCAGTGAAAATTCACTGACAAATCAGTGAAATTCATGAAATTTACTGGAAAATCAGTGAAAATTCTCTGACAAATCTGTGAAATTCATAAAATTTGCTGAAAAATCAGTGAAAATTAACTGAAAACCCAGTGAATTTCGCTCATTTTTCTTGTGCTGTAATTCTGACTGTTTATCAGTGACTTTTCACTGATTCAGAATGAGAGTATAATTTTTTCTTTTTGGTGCAAATATGGTCCTCCTAATGTTAATTTTTTCAGAATTGCAGCTTGGGAAGAAAAGACGAAAAAATACTTTTTTCTATTCAAAAATACCCATTTCGTCATTCATACAAACAAAAATTTTTAAAACAATTTCGAGTTTTTTTGCAGTGCATTCTAGCCAAAACCCGACCCTCAAACTTTGGTTTGTTCCAGTTTCAAAACTGAAAGATACCTATATAATTATTCTTTCTGTTTAGTAGTTGAAGGGTGGGTTTTGGACTAGAATACATTGCAAAAAAAATCTGAAAAATTCTCAAAAGTTTGTTCCTCTCACTGTTCATACCTTACCATATAAATTTCAACGACTTTAAATTTATTGAGTGTGGGTTTAACTAAAACGAGGTGCAAAAAAATCTGAAAAATTCTCAAAATTTGTAACCAATTACCATTCTTCATATACAAAAAAAATGAATTTCAAAATTTTGGTTCATTGAGGTACCAAAATGGGATTTTTTGACAAAACTAAATATTGGGAGGATGAGGGTGAAACGGAGTGAGATGGGAGGTGGAATATGCATCCAAAGATTTTTTTTGGAGTCCTTAATTATGTGTGGTGGTTAGTTTCAAAAAGTAGAACGAATGTTTGCCTTATAGCTTTGGAATCGGAGCAATTTTAAAAGTTTGAGGGTGGGTTTCTGGCTGGAATGCACTGCAAAAAAAATAATAAAAAATTCTCAAAAATTTGTTACCTTTCCCCATTCGTACCATATAAATGTTTTCAAAATTTTTGGTTGCGTGAATGACGAAATGAGCATTTTTTAATAGAAAACCACATTTTTTCGTCTGTTTTCTCAACTCTAAAAATCTGAAAAAAATATCATTATATTGTACCGAGCCGAGGTAGAACTATATTTGTGCCAAAAAGAAAAAATGTATGTCTTTTAGTTTCGAAATTAGAGCGATTTTAAGTTTTCAAAGTGGGATTTTGGCTAGAAGGCAGTGCAAAAAAATCTGAAAAAATTCTCAAAAGCTGTTCACCACTCCCCATATACACCATATAAATTTCAGAATTTTTGGTTCATTAGGTTCCAAGATAGGATTTTTTGACGAAAATTCGACATTTTGGGGGGTGGGGTGAAGGGGAGTGTGGTGGGGGGTTGAAAATACGGTCCAAAATTATTTTTTGGGGTCCCTAATAATGTCTGATAGTCAATTTCAAAAAGTAGCTCTTAGGCCGATTCACCTATCTTAACCGGGGGTACCCTTTAGATTTTAAGACACCTACTGCTATGTACTTTATTTTTTCACCTTTGAAAAATAAAAAAAATTTATCTCCACCTAATATTTGATTTAATCATGTATTTCGAAATTATTTTAAATGTTATTTTTCAATGTTTTATTACTACATTATCGCCACGCTGCGGCGCGTCCTCCTCTGTGCATGAATCAACACACAATGAAAATGCACCTCTATTCGCTGTTTTTTCCAGGAATGAAATATTGTGGTGCAGGAAACATTTTCCCAACGCAGGGAAATTATGGAGTAAATAAGTTTCATTCGTCATAATCCACCTCATATGGCAGAAATCAGCCTACAAGTGAACACTAATTGGTTGTGGGCTAATCAACGTGATTCCAGTTTCAAACATTTTGACCAGGTTTTTTTTTCGACAAATTTTTTTTCTATTTCGGATGATAGAAATTACAACTCATGAAACATTTATATTCAATGCCTCTGGTTGAAGAAAATGTGCCACGAGCACATCTGAAGAAAATGCAGCACTTCATTGATTTTCAATATAATTTATTAATTTTTTAAAATTATTTTTATAGTTGATTCAACTTGCAATTAATAATATTAAAACTGTTAAAGCAATTCGTAAGCATCGCTGTTCCATTTTTATTGGGAAAAATATTTTAAAACTCTCAGATACTGATCGTAGTAAGATTTTTGCTCGTGTTTTCGAAAATATCTGAGCATCTCTTTATGATTTTAAAAATTATTTGCGATGACTTGCATCGCCTTATGTTAGGATTATTCAAATTAGGATTACTCAACACGTATAGCAAAGGAAACGAAGAAAAACGGATGAATGAACTAAATAATGCAGAAACGGATCTTATATATGAACAATGTGCAAGGGAAACCAAAAAATACTGCATTTCAAATTATAGTGTTGTAAGTAGCTCCCCCCACTACTCTACAAAAATACATCTGTATTTCGTTACTTCGTAAGTTTATATTGATATTTATTATTTTTTTTACATGGTAGGATGGTGAATTTTTTAGATCAGCGACGAAAATTCAACCGAGTGGATGGATTATTTACATCAGAGAAACTCATTAAGAATCAGTTTCAATCAGAAATATTTTCTAGAGTAACAGTTACTCATATTATTCAATGACAAACAAATCGCATATTGAAAAATATAACTAATATTCGTTACTTATGATAAGGTAACGGGAAAAGTATTAAGTGACAAAGTGAGTGATAGTTTTCTTATTGACTGTACGTATTTGGGCAATTTTCGAGCAATTTGTCATTCTGAAGTTTTTTTTCGACCAAATTGTTCTTCAGAGGTTCAAGGATTCAAAATGTATAAAGCTGAGAGTTTCCGGCGATGAATAAAAATCACGAAGAATAACAAAACTACCAATTTTCAATTGAGGAAAACCCGTGTTGACTTTTCTGAGAAAAGTACTTAGGTAGGTCAACCGAGACATACTACTTAGATTGTACTTTTACACCATTTGCAAAATTTCTTCACAACAGGCATGAAGTTTTTATGATGCGGTTGAAGTATAAAGCTGGCCTATTTTTGTTTCTAAAATAAACTACTTCTAAACCCAAGGTGATGAAAATTTTCACCACTTCTGTTGTATTTCAATCCGGCTTCTGAATAGCATTATAATTGTAATATTACCTACGAACAGGTAAATTTTTTATTTTCATGTCAACTTTCAAAATTAGGAGTAAATGTGTTTGTAGAATATAAAGTCAATGCAAAATACAGAGGTCAACTCGAAGATTTGGACATACTTTGCTTAGATATACTGCTCCTTTGAATATGCAGAAGAATAGTAAGTGGGTTTTTTCAAATGTCATTTCGGTGCAGTTCAAATTAACAATTCGTTTGGAGGAGTTAATACGTTGGTGAAAATGTTGAAACCTACAGTACCGAAGCTTTTTATTCGCAAACCGAAGTTGGTACCAAGTCGAAGTTCAGTATCTGTGAAGAAAAGTGAAGATATTTTAAAACTAATCGAGCTTGTCGATTTAACTGAATCTGAAAGACTATTTTACGACACTGAGCTGAATAAACCTTGTGTGATCAAAGATGATACGAAATGTGCAAACGCAACTTCTGAACCGAAAAAACGTGGCAGAAAACCCAACTCGACCAGCGACGTACCGGTACCTTCGACCGACGATGTACCAGTACCCAATGTGTATTCTAAGATTTTTTTGGAGCTGCCAAATTGGGAAATTTACGTTTTTTTTTTGCAATTTTTCCTATCCGGCTTCCCTCACCCCCTCCCCTCACGGGACAAAAATATGCAATCCAATGTCAAATTCCTGTTAAGTGTGAAATTCTTCAGTAATAAATATTTAAAAATGACGAGAGTAAGAATCAGGGACAAAACTTGGGCAAAAATCTTGAGGGGTGAAAATGACAAATTTGCAGACAAATGATACTGAAAAAATTGAAATTTTTTGAATTAAATGAAAATTTTCCGACCAGTCGTATTGAACATGAAAAGTTAAAAATTTCTGATTTTTCGAGCTACTTTTTTCACTTCTAAAAAAAAACAAATTCTGTAATGGCCATTTCCCTTCGAAAAAAAATCGAACAATTTTTCGATAATTCCATTCGAGATCACCACCAAGGAGGTTGAAGGAAAAGGACAAATTAATACCGCTTCAAAATATTCAATGAAAATTTTTGGAAAAAAAGGCATCCAGAAGCTGAAATTTCTTCATAAAAATTCGAAAAATTTTCTTCTTTGACTTCCAAAAAATAGTAGCATTCCTTATGAGCTTCTCTCTTTCCAAAAAATTCGAAAAATTTTAAAAACTCCTTTTTTAAGATAATCGTTAAGTTCCTTTTTTTTTTTTTGAAAATATTCAATTGTCTAAGTTGGAAGGGCAGTTTCATACCATCATTTTGGAAACGAACTGTGAAGTTACTGAGCTTGAGCGAAACGAGGGCGAAAATTTTTCGGGAAAATGGCATCCAAAAGCTGAAATTTATTTATTTATTTAATAAATATTTTAGTACCTACTGAAGAAAAGGATTTTTCAGAATTTTTTTCGAAACTGTCCAAATTTTATTGAAGTTGCCCAGCAGATTTTTTTTACACAATACTCCGGAGTGTACCACGTTTTTTCCTTCGTAAAATTTTAAAAAGTGGACAGAGGCCGTTTTGGAAAATCGCTCTTATATGTTTTCGGCTTAAAAATATTCAATTGTCTGAAATAGAAGTCCGGAAGAAGGTTTATAATTTAAGAATGGGGTTTTAAAATTTATGAATTTTTAGAAAAAATGTTCAAAAAAGTGGAATTTTTTCACCTTTTCTGTCTTTTACAAGGCAAATGTACAAGGCGAAAAAAATTCAAGTCATTTCGGAAAAATTCGCGACTTCTTAAACGCTTCAACTTGCGCCAGTATGGTTGGAAATTTGTAGGAGCGACGTCAGATAGCCGGACTTTGGAGGATGGTTGTTGATGATAAATTTCAATTATAATGCAATAATTCATTGAGAATACCAGCTGCTAAATCAGTTCAGTTATACTTATACCAAAAGAGGTTATTCAATAATTTAAATTTTTTTACATAATCCCAGCAAAACTATCGAGGTGTATGCATATGCAAGAGATGACAAGACTGCATAATTCTCTACTCCTGGCGCAGAACTCACTGGAATTAAATCAATGATTTTTCAAGAGGGGTTGCGTCAAAATTTGCAAAAAAATTGTGAAATACAAAAAAAACCTGCGTTCCGGAAGAAATGTATCCAGAATTTGGTGAACCTGAACAATTCATGCCAAAATTTCGTGACCGTACATAAACAGCAGTAGGCAGAAGGTAACTTCAACATTTATCTAAGTATTTTAGAAATATGAAATACCTAGGTATATAAATGTGAGAGTTGTTCTCCCCCCCCCCGACCCGTATTTCTTAGGGGAGTGAAAAACGTTGTAGAAAATGGTTTTTCGCATTTTTCGAGATGTTCCACCACCTGGAAAATTCTGAAAAAAATATCACGTTGTACTCTCTCAATTATAAATCAGTGAAAATTACCGAAAATCACTGAGAAACAGTCAGAATTGCAGCACACGAGAAAATCAGTGAAAATTTTTTCACTGAAGACAAATCAGTGAAAGAAAATCACTGGAAATCAGTGAAAATTCACTGAAAATTCAGTGATATTTATGAAATTTACTGAAAAATCTGTGAAATTCTTTGAATAATCAGTGAAAAATCACTGAAAATCAGTGAATTTCACTGATTTTTCCTGTGCTGCAATTCTAACTGTTTATCAGTGATTTTTCACTGATTCGAAATGAGAGAGTACGTAGGAACTAGGTACATGAAATATATTTTTTTCAGAATTGCAGGTCTGAACCATCATGTAGAAAACTCGTTTTGAAACACGAGTTTCAGCTAGAAGAAATCATCGAACATTTTTTTCAAACCACCCAATACCCCTCAGTATAGGCTTATGAAACTGAATCCAGCATTCCGTCAGAACTGGCAACGAGGGAACCGGGTATCGTTTGCGATAATAGCAGTACAGATGGAAAACCTGCAGAAAGGTGGCATATCTCGTTCTATGAACTGGAACGATTTTTGCAGTTTAGCCAAAAGAAAACAATGGTACACGACGTTTGGTTGGGCGGTAAGAACGACTCTGATATAATACTTAATTAAAAATTATAGTGTATATAGAAAGGTGTCGTTCTTACAGATCTCCGGGCAGCTATACGAGAAGATACGGAAAATACTTATCGACGAACACACCAAAGCAGCAACGAAGGCATCTGGATCGTGTTCCACCACGAGGAACCCCATCCCCACCTTCACTGCGTGCACACATGCTCAAGTGAAAACCGATTACTTGTGAACGAAAGTAATAATGTTGCAAACTTCAAGAAAACGAGCTACCGAAGCTTTAGATAAGGAGTCGCCGACGGTTTCTGTTAAGGTATTCAAGCAGGACATACCTTTGCGGGCCGTTCCAGTTGTTCACGATGGTTCCGTTGCCGATGCTAAATCCAGCACCAACAAATTCAAACGCACAGTGCAGATGTACCAATTTACAAAACTTCAATGCAAACCTCGAACGTAAGAGATACCGACGTCTTCGGAGGACTCTTTCAAAATTTGTCAGCGCAAGGTAAGCCGTCAAACATTGCTGATTTATTAATCAAAACACAGCGTAATTGGTAATGTTTTTCGTCTTGTAGCCACCTCAGGAATACCCTGCACTATTCATCAAAGAACAGGAGAAGAGGGACAATGGTGGAGGACGGCACTCATGAAGAGTACTGTCCCCTTACGAACGGGGACGCGGGCGAAAGCATTGGTGAACGAATTGATAATCGAATTGGAGAAAACAGCGGCGGAGGCCCCCGATTTGTCGATGGAATTCAAAACCATCTCTCAGTATTCATACAACAGTATAGTATGTTTTCTCACCAAAACAGCTGATGTTTGAATTTGATATATGGTACTCGTCGAGATATAGAACTATGGATCCGCAAAATAAAAGGCTTCAAAAATTTATAGAGGTAAATATATAACTGTAATTTATAGAGTACACTAAACTAGTTATTAATTACGGCAATAAATTTACAGATTCGAAATTATGAATTTAACAAATTGACAACACTGGAAATCGAACAAAGTTACGACAGACTGCCGTTTGAGAATTTGTATTTCACAGCCAACTCCGAACCACAAAACTACTATTACGACCTCGAAACCAGCATCAATATTTTAGCCGCAAAATAAAAGGCTTCAAAAATTTATAGAGGTAAATATATAACTGTAATTTATAGAGTACACTAAACTAGTTATTAATTACGGCAATAAATTTACAGATTCGAAATTATGAATTTAACAAATTGACAACACTGGAAATCGAACAAAGTTACGACAGACTGCCATTTGAGAATTTGTATTTCACAGCCAACTCCGAACCACAAAACTACTATTACGACCTCGAAACCAGCATCAATATTTTAGAAAGATTGTTAGAATACCAACTCGGCGATCGTGAGCAAATCGTTCAATTTCTCCTAAAATTGCTGTTAATCGCTGACAAACGAATTGCCAAATTAAATACTTTTTACATTTGGGGCCCACCCAATTGCGGAAAGAGTTTTTTTATGGACTGCGTAACTCACGTTTACAGTAATTTCGGATTAATTGCAAACTTTACACAAAATCAAACGTTTCCACTGATGGAATGCATAGGAAAACGTGTCCTTCAATGGAATGAACCAGTTATCGAACGTACGGCTTTTGAAACGTTGAAAACTGTTTTCGGAGGAGACCCGACGAGCGTGGCTGTGAAATATGAAAAAAATCGCATACTACTACGAACACCTGTACTAATGATGTCCAACACAAACATACTTCCGAAAGACGCGGCCTTCAACTCACGTGTAAAAACCTACGTATGGCATCCGTGTCCGGATTTGAAACAAATGAAAAAAAAACCGCATCCGTTAGCATATCCACGCTTATTACATAGATATAGCATTTTTGATGAAATTATAAATTATTTTTAAGAAACTATACTAGAAATAAAGGGTACAATTTTGATCAAAATACACTTTATTACTTCAATATATTACACACAAGAACATTACGTAGGACTATTTATATTCAAACCATTAAAAAATGATGACGGAGAACTGTTCAAAAAAATTTGGTTGAAAACTCGCGAAAATAAAAATTCTTTATGAATAAGCTGAAAAAAAGAACGTTTTGGTCCATAACTAGGAATAGGAGAGGGGTAGGGGGCCAACATTTTTACCACGAGGTTTTCAAACCATAAGAACCAAATTCCATGAGTTAGTTCCGAATTTCAGCTCTGGGGCAGATTCGCCTATCTTATCCGTCGGTATACCCTTTAAATTACAAAAAAAATTACAGTAGGAAAAAATTAGTCTAACAATACCCAAAGTCGGACACGCGGAATGAAAATTTTTTTCACTGGCTTGTAGAACATTGCCAAATACTTCCACAACCAAAATTTCAGCCCCCAAAGTTGATATAGGGGGGAGCTACGGGGGTTTGAATTTCGAAAAATCGCCTAATACAACGAAAAATTACAAAAATCTAAATATGTAACTCGCGTTCTTTTGGCGTTTAGGAGATGGATTTTATACCAGGAAGGCCATCTGAAGATGGGATAGTTACCTAGATTCGAGTTTAACATTGGGGGGACAATGCAGTAGGGCTATTCCATACTAAAACGGACCAAAAATGAAGTCGGGTCTTCCGATTTCGCTCAAATTTTTTTTACGAGTTCCCCTTGGTGGTCTATTCACAAAACCACGATCATTTTTTTTCTAACCCTCCAGGGAGCGGGGGGGGCAGGCCTCGAAAATTTTATGCAATTGCGATTTTTAGCAAAACGGCTCAACTTTGAAGGCTCATATCTCGAGATAGGTGGTACTTGGGAGAACACTGTTTGCAGGGTCGGAAAGAGAATTGATAGGAGATTCAAACGCGATAATAACATTTTGAAAAGCTCAAAGTTGAACTTTGGCAGTGAAAGCTCAACTTTCATGACGAAAACAAAGTATGAAAGCTACCATTTAAAAATCTGAAAAAATTACTGTAAGTAGTGCTTTTCACCCTCTCTTCAACCAACAAATTTTCAAGATGGAGTCTCTGAACCCCTGGGGGGTAGAGAGGTCCACAATTTTGACCAAAATTCAAAAAAATCGAAAAAGTGGAGTAACCCATCGATTACCACTAATTCGAGGGCGCTGATTTCGAATATGTACTTAGTTTTTTGATTCGACCCCTCTGAACCCCCCTTCAGCCCCCTTGATGGGGTCAAAATTCAAAAAAATGAAAAATAACGTGTGGCATATCGTTTGATAGGTTTTTGAGGGCCCTGAGTTCGAATATTTACTTATTTTTTGGATTTGACCCTCCAGTGTCCCTCCCCCCCCAATTTTGGGAAAAAGTATGTTAAGGAATGAAAATATCGTGTGACGTATCGATTCCAACTAATGTGAGGGCGTAGAATTCGAATATCGACTTACTTTTGTGATCTGAAGACTTCCTCCCCCGTGTGCTGACCCACCCCTCCAGTAATAGCAACAACACTCCTAAAAACTCGATTTTGTATTCCCTAATAGTGTAGCATTTAAGTTCAATTCATCGAATATGTTTATACCACTTCACTTTTGAAATTTTATTAAATAGCAGTTCGTTACAAGAATTCCAGGTTTTATTTCTATATAGCATACATATACGAGTCCATATTTAAACAGCAAATGAGTAAAAAAATACGGTGGAGGGGGGGGGGGGGGGGGTGGGTCAGCGCACGGGGGAGGAAGTCTTCAGATCACAAAAGTAAGTCGATATTCGAATTCTACGCCCTCACATTAGTTGGAATCGATACGTCACACGATATTTTCATTCCTTAACATACTTTTTCCCAAAATTGGGGGGGGGGGGAGGGACACTGGAGGGTCAAATCCAAAAAATAAGTAAATATTCGAACTCAGGGCCCTCAAAAACCTATCAAACGATATGCCACACGTTATTTTTCATTTTTTTGAATTTTGACCCCATCAAGGGGGCTGAAGGGGGGTTCAGAGGGGTCGAATCAAAAAACTAAGTACATATTCGAAATCAGCGCCCTCGAATTAGTGGTAATCGATGGGTTACTCCACTTTTTCGATTTTTTTGAATTTTGGTCAAAATTGTGGACCTCTCTACCCCCCAGGGGTTCAGAGACTCCATCTTGAAAATTTGTTGGTTGAAGAGAGGGTGAAAAGCACTACTTACAGTAATTTTTTCAGATTTTTAAATGGTAGCTTTCATACTTTGTTTTCGTCATGAAAGTTGAGCTTTCACTGCCAAAGTTCAACTTTGAGCTTTTCAAAATGTTATTATCGCGTTTGAATCTCCTATCAATTCTCTTTCCGACCCTGCAAACAGTGTTCTCCCAAGTAAGGTCATTTGGGGTAATTGTAAACATGGGGTAATTGTAAACAAGTCATGCTGTAAATACTTAAATGCATCTAGCGAGCTGGAGTTGCCAAAAATAAAAACTTTGAATAATTGGTCTTACTATAAAAAAAAACTTCGGGTTCTTGGTGACAGCTGTGATGAAAAATTTCGCGATGAAAAAAACATGATATCAAATTTCGGTTTTCACACAATCTACGTTATCTTCAAAATTCGAGAAAAAATAGAAAAAAGTAAAAAAGTTGGTGTTTGATGCATTAATTTAGTTCTACGGACATTCAAAAATGATAAAATTCAATTATTATGATTTTTGAAGCTGAGAAATTAATTTTCTGCAGCATTCACAAATACCCATCAAATTTTTCAGGTGTGGGGTAATTGTAAACACGTGTTATTTAAATGGGATTCACAAATTTAAACACAAAATATCATTTTTTTGGTTTTGATTTTTTTTAAATTTTTTTTCACAAGTTAGTTTTTCCACACGTTTAAATATTTAATCTGTATAATTTTTTTCCAAATTATGCAAAAAAAACCGATAGATACGTTTTTTATGGGGCACAATGTATGCATTTACATTTACCCCATCATTGTGGGGTAAATGTAAATATTCTTGTCCAATTGTAAACGAAGTCCATAATTTCGGAATGAATAATCGAATCGATGAAAACAAACCGCCATATTACTCCTCATACAGTCATTGATACATGGAAAAAATTTCAATCACTTTGCTTTCTTACTTACAGAGTAAAACGAAAAAGAGTATTACAAAATCGGTTCAATTTTCCGAAAAATTTACAATTACCCCAATTGACCTTACCACCTATCTCGAGATATGAGCCTTCAAAGTTGAGCCGTTTTGCTAAAAATCGCAATTGCATAAAATTTTCGAGGCCTGCCCCCCGCCCCCTGGAGGGTTAGAAAAAAAATGATCGTGGTTTTGTGAATAGACCACCAAGGGGAACCGGTAAAAAAAATTTGAGCGAAATCGGAAGACCCGACTTCATTTTTGGTCCGTTTTAGTATGGAATAGCCCAGTATACAGCTGTACATCTGCACCTCACTCAACAGTAGTCGAAGACCTGTACAAGAATTCGCTAAAAATTGTCGAAATCCCGAATTCTGAGAATTTAGACGAAGAGTTGGACACTACCGGAAATGTCTTACAGACCATTAAAGCCAAAGCCGAAACTGCCCGGTGAGTTACTTTTTTAGGCGTAATTTTTCAGTCATGATACCAATTTCAATAATTGATATCTATATGAACTGTTGAAGGATGGGAGAAGTGAGAGTTGCTACCGTTGTCGTGTTTAGCGGGTATTACCTCGCGCGTCGGCTCCAGGGACGGAGCGTCCAGTCATGTCTGTTAGCGGTTGAAGACATCCATGTTGCCAGAGAGAAGGGTACTATCTATGATTATTTGAAACGGAATCACTTAATGGATTTCATCGAAACATTATCTTCTAAATTTGATTTACATTTTAAAAAAAGCTTTATTTCTAGACCCGTTGAAGGGCATAATTATTTAATTGTTGTATTTTATGCTGACACTCTACCGTTGTCGTGTTTAGCGGTTAAATTGGCACCGTTCAGTGGCAGAGCGAGTGAGTGGTCTCAATGGTGGGACGTATTTCGCTCGTTGGTCCACGAGGTGACTGAAAGACAGATGAGCTTATCGCTCAAGATGAAACATTTGAGCGACAGCTTAACGGAATCACTTAATGGATTTCATCGAAACATTATCTTCTAAATTTGATTTACATTTTAAAAAAAGCTTTATTTCTAGACCCGTCGAAGGGCATAATTATTTAATTGTTGTATTTTATGCTGACACTAACAAGGAAATTGAACACAAGGATATATCCTCCGTCGTTAGTACGACTTTATTAGCTGCACAGATTGGAATTAGAATTTGGAATCTTGATGACGAAAGATACGCTGAGGAAGGCGCATTTGTTCGAGCTATATCTACCTTATCTAGTAGTGTGAAAGTAGATAATCTTATAGTTGATAACGATAAACGTATTTTTGGATTTTTGAATCCATTAGATATTAAAACATATGCTGACCTTGAAAAGGAACATAATGAGCGGGTTGAAAGAATGAAGAAACCGGATTTAGCAAGCGTGGGGATGTCTAGGCATGCTAAGGAAATCTCCGAATTACCGATTGACCACAGTAAACATGATGATGGTGGTAAATACACACCAGAGTCCTGCACGGTATAGTTAAATCGTAACTAGTTAGTTTTATCGGCAACTATATTGACGGTATGAATGAATGACTGACTCATCGTAACTAGTTAAAATAACACGTTACATAGTTAACTATACAGTATGTGTTGAGGTACAACGTTAACTATCTATCTGCGGGACGGTTATTTCTAACTAGTTGGCAACTAGTTGGGTAACTAGTTAATTCGGATTCGTACGCAATACGCATACCCCGCCCCTAAACTTTTTCATCTCTCAAGGGATGACTCATTGAAATGCATGCGAATTTCATTATTATTCCAACGTTTTCTGACAAGCTTCTGCCTGGATTTCGAAGTTTTTAATCCTTACAAGCTTATCGATCTGTAAGTAACGGTCAAATTTTGTACTTTTTTCACTTTATTCTTTGCTAATTTTAATTGCTTTTATTCTTAGGATTGAATGGGTACGAGTAGGCGAAATTTGTTTGTTGTACGTAGTAACATACGGAATGCGAGCATGCCGGATAACGAAAATCGAAAGAAATACGATTACCGTCGATATTTTGGGAAGTACGAAAAGCAGTAAGACGACTTTACGATTCTTACGGCCGTATTGGCCGTATAGAAATTTCATTTCGATATCTACGCGGACAGTAGTCGGTATTACGATTGCGGACGAGATTTGCGTGGAACCGCCGTTGTCTGACATGAACATCGCGGTACGTACACTAAAAACTTATGTTTCACGTTACAAGTTTTTGAACTTATTCTTAGTGGTCAGTGATTTTTTTTTATGATTTGTGATTTTACGAGTAAAATTCGGTCAGTTTTTTACAAAATTAAACAATTTTCCAAACTTGGCGATTTTTTTCTAAGGAACAAATGATTTTCAAAAACTAGTTATTTTTTAAAAAATTGCGCGCTCCCTGCCACTCTAATCAGGCAACTACGAATAGTTAACTAGTTAACTGGTGTAGTGTATCACGGAGTAATAGTTAACTATAGTTAGTTTTCGTCGGTTGCGCCGGTAAACAGAAAATTTATTTCTAATAGAAATTAATTATACACGACTAAATTTATCTACGAATACGTAGACAAATACGACAACCTGATCGCTGCTATATAGCACCGATATGTAAAACGCACACGTGTATTAGTAATAACATCTCTAAGACGTGAAAACTAATTCGTGCGAATTCCACAGGTCACAATGCCATTCGTCCGTACCATGCTCTGTACACACTGCTGCCTGAACCTAACGGAATCAGGACCGTATGCCGAACAAGCGGCGTTGCTGGAAGAAGCCATCATGCCAAGGGACTGCACACACCCCTATCATCGGGGGTGCGCGGAATACCTGGCGCTTCAACAACGAGCGAATGATCAGAAGGCAGAGGAAGCCGTAAAGCAGGCAGCGTCGGTTGCGCGCGCAACAAAAATTAACTAGTTAAAAAGTCAATAGTTGAATCATCCGATTACTCCAACGGTTATACCGGCTATTTAACTATACCGTGCAGGACTCTGATACACACTCCCCAGCGATAGTATCAACGTGGCAAAGACTAGTAAACGTAGCATTAATAGAAGGGGAAAGCACCATAAGTGAGTTGTTTACATATACAAGTCCCTATTTTATATTTTGCATATTTAACTGTGGTTTTCTTGTTTTAGTCTCTTTTTCCTCAAATTGTGAACAATCCTCTTGAACTATCTGATGTTCCGAGAAGAGTTTTAAGAAGGATGCAATACCCAAACATGAGTATCTATTTTTTTGTGATGGGAGGAGCGAGGTATTTTGATAATATGAATTTTTACCTTTTTATATTTTTTTGTGTTTATAGTGAATCCTATATCAATACACCTTTTGCTTTAAAAATGATGAAATTAAAACAAATTTGGGGGGAACATTACATTCATGCAGAGCCATATTATCTCTACTACATCATTCGAAATTTCCACCACCAGGGGTGATTCCATTATAGGAATTTACAATAAATGTTTGGGAAAATAATTTGATATTTTGCTTCGACAAATTGGACACTTCCCATCATCATTAGTAATTTTTTTCGCATACGTAGTAAAAACTGCAAAGCAAATTTTTTCATCTTCCACAGAGTAAGTAAGTAACTTTTTTCTTTCAATTTTTTACTCGCTGCTCTTAATTTTGAATTTTACTTTTAGGATTTCACTTTTGGCTAGTATTTTACAAGATTATTTTTTATTTTTCATGTCTCAATATAACCATAATATTAGATATAAATTGATCAATAAATCAATTATTTAATTAACATCAGCTCGAAAATTAATTGAAGTACATATGTTTAAAAAAAATGGCTATAAAACCCACGTTATTAGCCCCATGGATAGCAACATCATAAGAGATAAAAGTCAAGAATTCCTCGTCTATTCTCAGTAATTTGGTTCTTTTTGCAATGTTAATTTGATTTTTTTCGTTTGTACAGTAGAATTATTAACGCGTGATTGTTCTTCATAAATTCTATCCAATTTCGCGACAAAAATTATTTTTTCAGAATAAATTTTGCCAATTTTGTGAATGGTGTTCCGTTATTATTATTTTGAATGAAATTTATTTATTTGTTTTTCGAGTGTGTACAATTGCCTGCTCTATTCATCAAAGGGCAGGCGACGGCTACAATGTGGCCACATTCTCGGGCAAAGACTCACACCAAATACTACAATTGAATCTACATACACAACACCAAGGACTTGATCGAGAAACACAAGACTCAATGGTGGAGAGGGTGGCGCTGATGAGATCCACTGCCCCCTTGCCAGCGGAGGGAAGAGCGAAGATGTTGGTAGAAGAATTCACAAAATAAAAAAGGGACAATACCAATGAAAATACTACTAAGAAATGGGTATAACTATCATTATGTTTAAGGCAATTTTTTTGTTTTCAAGTTAGTAAATATTTATGATAACTCTTTCAGTCATATTGATAGTTCCGTATTGATCGGCTTTGCACTATTTTTGGCCTTTGTGCGGAGATTCCGTACTCAACCCTCATCGGTGAAATGCTCGCAGAAGTTGGTGGGGGCATGGGTCATCAAATCGGCCTACAAAATTTAAACTCCGCCGAAGTGTTCGATGCTACTATTTTGAAGACGATAGGGCCTGCTCCTTCAGCATTTGTGTCGCTCTCTACTGCATTTTGAAGATTACAGAAAAGATGCTAGGAAATCTGTCCCATCACGCAATTCGATGCACAGTAAAAATACTTGATGGACGTAATAATTTTGATCACAAAATCCGCAGAACGGGTCTTGCTGGAATGCATCAGGCAAGGAATTCAGTCAGGTTTGGTGCAGTTCACTTAAATTGTGGGAATAATTTTAATTTAAATTTTTTTTTTTCAATTATACTTACATTTTCTTTACAGGTTTTACCACGAAAAATACTTCAATCACAAGCGACAAATCTTACCCGAAATGGGCAATGTTGGGGTAGGTATTTTGCTGGGTTTCTCAAAACATTTCTAGCGTTGGTTTACAAAAACAATTTTTTTTAAACGCAAGTCCGTAATATTAATTGTACCCTTTGTGTGCTTGTTTTCATGAACTTTAGTGCAATTTATGTACTTTCCATTTTAAAAGTTTTCGTCAAGGTTTAGTACAATTTCTCAGTGTTGAGGAAATACACGTTGGTGTATCAAAATATCTTCTCTACCCAAATTAAATTTTAGGGTATGTATATAGATTTATTTGGTAATTATTAATATAGAAATGAGTGAGTAGTGAAGTGATATTGCTGAAATCAGTTTTTTCATTCCAAGAAAATTTTGTTTCACGTCATTAAAATACATACAAATACGCATAAATATTCTCATATACACATCAGCATCGTTTTTTTCAATGTCACGCGTAACAAAAATTATGGAAAGGTATAAAATTCTAATTTTTATACTCCCAGTGGGATTCTTACAATATGTGTTTGAAGACGTTAACCGTTGGTAAGTCGCGTCATGGTGGAAACCTCCGGATTTTGATACATTAGTCGCGTCATGGTGGAAACCTCCGGATTTTAGATACATTAGTCGCGTCATGGTGATAACCTCCGGATTTTATTATTCAACTTTTGGAACCCCTGTGGAGTGTTTTAGTGGTTGAGGGGTGCAGGGGGGGTGGAATCTTCTAATCTGCTGAGTACACACCATGACTGACCAGAAATGGGGATTATTTCATTTTTTTTTATTATCCGGAGGTTATCACCATGACGCGACTAACGTATGAAATTCGGAAAAATCCGGAGGTTTTCACATGACGCGACAACTGTTAGCTCAAAAGCTGCACGCGACTCACCAGTGGTTACAACATACAACTATACCAATTCAACAACCTGTTCTGCCAATTGAGTATCCTGTCCTGCCAATTCAACAGCAAGTAATCAACATTCATGACTTTGAAACCGAATTATTAGGTACACATAAATATTATTCATGAACAGAGAACAAAACCAAGTAAGGCCATCTCTTTGTTTTGAGCTTCTCTCTTTGTTTTTTTTCATTTGTATGAAATTGCAATTTAATTGCCCTCAATCTTCTTCAAATCGAAAATTTTCAAGAATTACGATTTCCGATAAAAAAAAAGCGGGATTCAAAAAATTTTCAAATTTCCTCAATTTTGGATGACCCTTGGCCCCTTCATTTTTGATGTTAGGCAAAAGGTCTGTAGAATGAAATTTGCTCCTTTTTCAACATACTATCCATTCCCTTGATTAGTTCATTTTTTTTAGAACTCTTTTCGAACAACATTTTTTGTAGCCCCTTCAATTTTCAAGTTACGCAAATAGTCGTACAATGAAAAAAATTTATTCAGTTTTCAAAATACAGTACTCGCCGCTTATTATAATTGCGCTTAATGGCATAATTCGCTTAATGGCATAGAAAGTGCCTGGGACGGAACGGTTCTATCTTTCTACATGTAAAGTACGCCGCTTAATGTGATGACTGAGCATGAATGAATTCGGTTAATGTCATAAAATATTCTTCAAAAAACATCAAAATAGGTGATTTTTTCGATATTTTATTCAATTTTGGTCACATTTTGAGTAATTTTGATGCAATTTTCACATTTTTCAAAATATTTTGTCATTATTTTTATAGTTTTCAATAGTTTTTGACATTCTTGTACAATTTTCATCAAAATTCGAAAAAAAATTTCTTAATCATTCAAGAGATGTAGTTGAGAGGTGGCTATTCTTGGTAAAAATTCACTTTTTTAAATCATTATTTGCACTTTTAGTGAAATTACGTTTTTTGAATTCTTCGCCTATTGTCATAATTCGCTTAATAGCATGAAAAAGACTCCGTCCCAAAGAGATTATAATAAGCGGCGAGTACTGTACTACGGTATTCATTCCCATAGTGGAAAAAAATTACGTGATTTTTTTAAAAACATCATTTGCCCCTTCAATTTTCAAGGTATGCAACTTCTTCATCTAACGTTTTTATTTCAGTGGTACCCGGTTATATCCAAAAATGTATGGCAGACCACTTACCCGACACCCTGCATAATTTAGAATTGAATCAACTACAAAAAATTGTTCAAAAAAATTCCAAAAACATAAGACCAATCAAGGAAATGGATAAACTAGTACGTTGAAAACTGAAGAAAATTTGTTCTGAAGACTGTTTGCCTAACATCAAAAATGAAAGGGCTGCGGTTCATTTAAAATTGAGAAAATTTGATTTTTTTTAAACTTATTTATTTAGAATAACCCGTGGCACTCAATTTTTGATATCATGTAAAAAATCTTCAGAACAAACTTTTCCAGTTTTCACTGATGTAAAAATTTGTTCACTACCATATTTAAAATACTATCCATTCTCATGATTGAAAAAAAATTTCAACATCATTTTTGTAGAAACAGCATTTGCCCTTCAATTTTCGAGATAGGCAACCTGTTCATCTCAGTTTATTTTGTTAATGGTACTCAGTTACGTATGCAAAAAAAAAAAAAAAAAAAAAAAAAAAAACGTTTGGCAGATGATTCATGGAACACCTTGTAGTACGTTGGCATCATCACACAGATTATTTTCGATTTAATAAATTAAGAACATTTAGTTGTAAATAACACTTCATCGCGCTTAATTCGATTCAAACGTATACCGGTTTGAATAAAAATAAAAAACACATAAAACTATCGTTCCGAGTTCCCACTTAAATTTCCTCAATTCCTTCAAAAAAATTTTAGAGTTCAAATTTCCTCCACATTTTTCTCCGTGAGTTTGTGGTATGTACTTAAAAAAAACATACGTTAATAAAAATCAAGTCAACAGTGAATCGTATCAATATTTTTATATTCGATTTAACAATCAATGAAAAATTGTGACACAAAAAGAGTATTTAATCGAACATGGAATTCGAAAACAAATAAATAAAACATACAAATCTTTGAAAAAAAATATAAAAAATAATCCGAACGAAATTCAAAATAAATATTCCCACACCTCGAAGGGCGAAACCAATCAGTACACACAAAAAAGTAAATAGAAAATCGACAAATTTTGCCACAAATTCGGGCAATTTCTCTATCCACACTCCATCCAATTTCCCATCAAATTTTTCGAAATTTTCCGACAGAAAAATGTACAAGATGATTTGAAAATTTATAAAATAATTCGAAAATGTTCAACGCATTCAATAATAAGAAATTACAAAACACCTCGCGTTTCTGCATCTTCACACGTCGATACAGTCGTATCCTCTTTCAATTTCAAACTAGCCATAAACTCTTCCAGCATTTTCACATCGTCGTCGAAAACCCAGCCTAAAATGACATCCACAATTTTACCGTAATATCTCTGCGTCGTAATCGTAAGCACCTTACTGGATCCATTTTTCAACGTACTGATTTTAAAATTCCTGACAATATCTTTGTTAACGTAGCACCAAAGGAGGAAATTATCCAAAGGGGTAAAAACTATTTTACACCAAGATTTTACGGTTTCGAAACGTTCAGCTACATCGCTATTACTAATCGGTATATTGTTAATCTCTTCGACCACCTTTTTGAGTAATCGATCGAAAATAAGGGTGACTGGTAAAGATCTCCTGAACGCCCACCATTTCTCTCTGTTACCAGCACAACACCATGTTATAAATTCTCTCCAAACGAGCACCTCGAAATCTTCAAATTTCGTGTTGATCAGGCAGTTTCGACAATGTTTCAGACATTCCTCCCTCACCTGATTCGTGCCATTTTCCGAGGTCAAAAAATGACGTATATCAATTACATTTTTCAACTGGCCTAGTTCTAATTTATCGTAAATTCGTTTCAATATTTTGCGTTCCGAAGACATAATCAACTCTTCCTTGAACCGGGCAGCCAGTTCGGTAGATTCGAACGTGTCGTCGATGAATTTCACGAATTTTGAAATTTCTTCGACATCGAATAAGCACGTGTCGTTGAAATAAGGAGCGATAATTCGTCTCCTCAGATTCTCAACTCGTTGCTTATCGGATGAGCAAAAATTAATGTACTCGGTTAATTCGTCGCAATAGCCAAAATCCACGAATCTTTGCGCTTCCACCTGGATTTTATCGTAATCCATCATAATTTCTTCCTTGAACCGAACAATTTCTTCGTCTGTTTCGAAACACAGCTTCGTGAATTGCTCTAAATACACCGTTTTGGCACGTACCATCAAAGAACGCCAATTATTCCGCCATATTCGATTCCTCGAAGGTAAATCGATATTGGCCAACAGATCGAGAAAAAATTTCATATCACGATTGTAACATAAGGACAACCTCGTGTATCGAGTATCCTGCATGTGGTCGAAAAAATCTTCCAATTTATTATTAAAAACGTAACTTCGCAATGTTCTGGGAGACCTGGTCCATAATTCGTATAAAACCTCGGACGCGTACAGGCCTTCTTCGAAAACCAACGGCGCGGGGAATAGGGGTAAAAAAGCAATCGCGTAAACCCCTCTGAAAATCGTAAATAAGTTATCGACCGAACCGAATTCGCAAAAAAAGGCCCAAATTTGGGCCAAGTATTCGAAATATGGGGCATCCAGAGCCAACGGTTCGATTATCAAAAAGGCGATGGTATCGAGCTCGTGAAGAATTTGCAAATAATTCAATTTAGATAGCAAAGTTCGTATGACTTCGACATTTGAATGGATCAATATGTCGTAGGCATTGGCACCGATCGAGACACGTTCTTCGATCGACAGCTTATCCCAAAAATACTCGAGGGCCTGCCAATTGTACCGATCCCGATACGAAATCAATCTCAGATCGATCGAATGTTCAGAATTACCAGGGATCTGCGGAGTAATCCCCTTCATCTGGCAATTCCAATAATACAGAACATCGTCGTCTTCAAAGGTCGCCTCGACAATGGCCCTATTTCTAGACACCAATGGCCATAGTCTTTCGACATCCTTTTTTCGGAAAAATTTACAAGCCAGTCGATATTTTTCCGCAGGCGATAGTTTCTTACTGACTAATAATTTAGAAACAATGGCTTGGTCGTCATCGAAGGATTGGATACAATCGATACATTTTCTAATCACGACGTGATCTTCGCAACCGTGGAATACACTTCGCGAATAATTTCTTACCCAAGAATCGACCAGCTTCGTTATCAGTTCGATTGATCGATCGATTAGATCTCGAATGGCCGAAGGAACTGGTAACAGATCACCGCAACTGAATCTTTGATCGTGGAACCAAGATAACGTCGGATGGTCCCACCTACTCAAAGAATCCATTTTATGACGCCATAATAGCGTAGCTATCCGAGACGAAGCTATCGATTGAAGAGACCGAGGAGAAGGGTAAAATGCTAGAGGATAATCCTCCATTGATTGGAATTTCGCTACCTCTCTTTGACCCATTTTCAGCAACTATTGATTGGCCTGATCCCTTCGGAGGTGCTATTTTGGCACGAGTACCTGAAATCCAAACCATTTCGTTAGAACTTTCTGGATTCTGGGGAGGGGAAGAGGGGGTTCCATCAACCAGGGCGTGTTATGAGCTGTGAAGAAATGAAGAGAAGAAAAGCGGTTTTAAAAAATAAGCATTCTGAGTGATTCGATTTATTAACCAGTGAAAACGTGATTCGCAGTCTTAGAAATATATTGTTAATAAAAATTGAGCAATATTTTAGAGAAGAAATGTCTAATAAGGTGGGTCGAAAACCAAAAATTTTGATTTTTGAAAAGTTACCCCAGCAAAAGTAGTTGGATAGACTAGAAAAATGAAATGAAAAATTTCAAAATCGATTCATATCTTCCGATCGCGCAAGAGCCTTCAATTCTTCAAAAATTGTCGAAAAATACAAAATTTCAGAAATTTCGAAAAAATTTAAAATTGATTTAAAATAATTTTAGAGCTTATTTAGTGACTATCTAGACCAAAACAGCACTTTCTTAGAGGTGAAGAAACATGAGAAATTAAAAAAGAAAACTATAAAACATGAATTTTTTCAAAAAAAGTTGTGCTTTTTGCTTTAAATAGCCCCTAAAAATACGCTCTGAAATTAATTTTCATGAATTTTGTTTTTTTTTTAAATTTTTCAAAATTTCTGAAAATATTGAATTTGAGGCAATTTTCGAAGAATTTAAGGCTCTTGCGCGATCGGAAGATATGAACTGATTTTGAATTTTTCTATTTTATTTTTCTAGTCTATCCAGCCAACAATTTTTTGATACCTATTTTACTTAATTCAATCTTTTTTTTATTCAATATAATTATCAATTTGAATAATACTCTAACGATCTATGTACAACCTAAAAACAAGCGACGCTTATTGCCTTTTGTGGGGCGAATCTGAAGCTGACCTGCCCCCTGACGTATTTGACAATATTTTATATGTGACGCCACGCCGCATACGAAAAAATCAAAATTTCACGTAGAATCGGATAAAAATATCGCCAGTTCGATTACTCGACTTCAAAGTGTTGAAAAATGGCTTTTAAAAAAAGCAAAAAAAATCAAAAATGCTCAAAAACTTTTTTTTCTTCTTTATTTATTTTTGCATACAAATACGATGTAGAATCCAGTAAACCCATCGCCTGATCGAACTTTTCCTTCGAAATACGAAAATAATGATTTTTGAGTTTACTAAAAAAAAGGCTGGAAAAAATTCCCAAAATCGTGAGAAAAATATTTTTTCATCGCGAAACCATTGAAACAAAACTCAGCCATCAAAGCGAAATTATCAAATAAAAAAGTAAATTTCAGTAACTTTTTTTGAGTAAAGTGAGCAAAAAGTAACCAAAAGTAACCAAAAATTCAATTTTTTTTCAGGGGCAATTTTTTTCACAGTTTTCTGGGGGGCAATTTTTTTTGGAGTTTTCTGCAAAAATTTCAAAGATAAAAGTTCAGCTTTATCGAAATCATGCAGCGCGCGCTAGTGGTTACATATTGAACTAATAACGAGCAAAAATCAGTTTTTTCATTGTTTTTTTTCCTCGAAGAATTTCAAAAAATATCAATTTCTACGTGAAAATTCGAATTTTTGCCTAGAAGTGCGAAGAAGTAGTGACTTTTGAAGGAAAAAAGTTACCAAAGTGACCAAAAGTGACTGAAGTTGAAAAAAGTGACTCGCTATGATGCCTGAAAATTTTGTAAGCCAACATAATAAAAAATGTTTTTGTCGCATCGATGCGACCTTGAAAATAATGTTATAAGATGTAAACTTGACTTTTTCGATTGGACGTTCTAGTAGCAGACGTGGTCCGGTATTCGGCGCGAGTACTTGGACCGCTCCTGTCCAGCCGATAATTGAGGAATTTAGACAGAGAGATACAGGACAAGAAGAAGTCGTATGGTCGGAAGAGACCGTTCTCGACGAAACGATTCAAGAACTTAAGATTAGCTCACCGGAACGCCAGAAGCCAAATCCTTCTTATGTTCATATTGACGATTTCTTTGACGATGCACTTTCTTTTCTTTCAAATCAACAAACACGGATCCATTCATCATAAACCGAGAGCGCTTTTTGGTGACGAACCGCCTTCTAGTGCGGTTGCGTTCCGTCAGATTCATGTTTTACCTGATAATACGATCAATGACTTAAGTGTTCGCTTAAATCTCAGTTTTATGCCAAGGCATTTGAGAGTTGCCGTCTTCGAAAGTGAATTTAACGAAGATCAACATGGATTCGTCGATTCGTCGGTGCTAATAGTTTACTTTCTCGCATATCAAAAGAAGAATATGCTGCAGAAACCTGGATTCCTACGTTCTTTAAAATTCAACAATTTCATGCTTTCAAAATTTTTGGGACAGAAAGAATTCTCCTTTAGCAGATATGATGTGGGAAACGACTCCAAACGCCCCGAGAGAAGGGTTTTCAATGACTCGATGGCTTTACCATTCTATACTTAATACTGGAAGTTTCAAGCACAGTCTTAGAACAATTTTGATGGGGATGGTCGCAGTTTACATGCGCACTAGCATGTTAACCGCCTCTCACGTTGCAATGAGCTTGAAGAACTGGCTCGATGGTAATTTATGTGAAAGTTGTTTCTATAAAATCGCTTTAGATATACCGCCTGAAGAGAATACAATGTGGGGTACTGGTTTATATTCAAAGAGCTGGCTAACTAATTCAAAAGCCGATGTGAGGAGCGACTCGCTCGAGGTGTCGTTCCAGACGATAGCGCATGGAGAGGATTTCAATCGTTTACAGGGTGTAATTGTTGTTAGAAGATTTGGTTCACACGCTGCCGATGTCTTACCGATTTCATCAGCGCCAATCCCCGCGGTTATTCGCTCTACTTCGCAGAATTTAGTTCGAAATCCGATTTTAGGTGGATAAAATTCGAAAAATCGAAGTTTTCCAAATGAAACGAAAATTAGGCCAAAATTTTTTTCGAGTGAGTAATTGATAGGTAATTATGTCACTTTCTGTACAGTAATCCTCAGTAGATACATCGAATCAAATTTTTCTATTCATTGAGGCCCTCGGGCATTTTTCCATTACGTCGTACTTTAACAATGGCAACCCTGGCCTGCTAAGCATCCCACAGTGGGCCAGATTGAAAAAATAAGTGGTAAAAAATCGAAAAAATCATGTTCGATCCGAGGCTTATCGCATGTCGGGATCTTATCTATATACCTTGGTGACACGGGAATGGGGGTTGGTTATGAGAATATATGCGCGCATGCGAATTGTGACACTGATAAAGTCGTACATTGTAATATGTTGCAATTTTAATGCAAACTGTCACGCGTTGATTGCTTTGTAGTTTAGTCCCATTTTATGAGAAAAATTTGATAAAAAATGATAAATAAAGAAAAAAGTAAGTACTTTTCAATTCCATAAAGATTTTTTTGATATCTTTTTTTGTTTTTTCTACACACTCGCTTGAAGTACACATTGAATTTGTTTTTCTTAGCCTATTCAATGGAGCGCAAAAAAATATTAAGCCACTTTAAGTGAGTTATAACTAAGCCAAATTGTGCCCCAAAGTGTACAGTTTCACATGGTATAAAATTTTTTTGCAGCCACTTGCAGCTGTATTTGTTATTCAACAATTTAATTTGAAAAACACGTAAATAAGGATTATTTTTTGTTCCTTATTTTGTTCAATAATTTTAGTTTTATTTTTGTGGAGACTTTTTTTTCGTTTCAATTCGGATCAAATAATTTTTCAACGCTTGTTTGATTTTAAAATAAATTTTCTGCATTGAAAATTTTTCGAATTTTTAGAAAAAATGATCAATTTACTTATTCAATATCCATCTCTAAACTTAGCAAAATTTTGAGTTTTGAACCTCTCCCCTGGAGGTTGAAATTGAGACCCGGGAAAAAAATGAACTCCAAATTCAGAATCGGCAACTTTGAATACTTACATATTAATACTATATCTAAATTTTGAAAAATTTTGAGTTTAGAACCCCCTTGTCACCCCTCTAAGGCCTCTGGGAGGCTCAAATTGGGTCAGGGAAAAAATGAATGGGAAAATCAGATTCTGCGACCTCAAATACCTACATTTCAACACCCATATCAAAATTTTTCACACTTTCAAGTTTTGAACGCTCCCTCTCCCCCTCTGGAGGCTCAGATTGGGTCAGAAAAAAATCAATGTGAAAATCTGATTCAGCGACCTCGAATACCTACATTTCGACACCCATATCGACATTTTTCAAAATTTTGAGTTTTTGAACCGCCCTTCCACCCCTTGGGGGCTCAAATTGGGTCAGAAAAAAAATGAATGCGAAAATCAGATTCTGCGACATCAAATACCTACATTTCAACACCCATATCGAAATTTTTCAAATTTTCAATTTTTGAACGCTCCCTCTCCCCTCTGGGGGCTCAGATTGGGTCAGAAAAAAAATTAATGTGAAAATCTGATTCAGCGACCTCGAATACCTACATTTCGACACCCATATCAATATTTTTCAAAATTTTGAATTTTGACCTCCCCTTGGGAGCTCCAATTTTGGTCAGAGCAAAAAAATAATACCAAAATCGGAAAAAGCAGCCTCGAGTCCCCTAGCACCGAAATTTCCAGAATTTCATTTCAAAAACTCTAGCCTTGACGATTTATTACTACTTATTTTTTCAATCTGGCCCACTGTGCATCCCCACCCTTGAAGGGCGTGCATCATCATTATGTTAATGGAACCATGTAGTCGTTCTCTGAGTCTGACTTTTTACTTTTCTTTCTATATGTACATGTAGTTCCTACCCTAATGCCAAGAAGTGATGTGTCGCGTTTTAATTTATTCATTTCTTAGATCTATAGAGTAGTTAATGGATTGTTCTCAGTTTATTCAAATGATGTTTTCATCATTGATATTCGTGTGCTGTATAGTGGGGTAAGTCATCAGTTGCATATTATGATTTTTTAACTGCTTCTGCTGAACTGATAAAGTTTAAATTTTGCCAACTCGCAGTATCGATAAACATGTGAAATTTTTTCAATCAAAAAAATAGTCAAAGGTTATGAACAACTAGACATGTGCGCCACCGATATTCTCATTTTCCACGCCGAATGAAAAATCGGCGTACATTCGGCGCGCCATTTCAACGCCGCTGAAACGCCGCCGAAAATCTCACCGGCGTATTTTCGGCGTAATGCTAATTTCTAGGAAATAAATGACTAAATGAAGAAACTATAAAGTCACATTCGTAGTTAGGAAGTCGAAGTGCCCTGATAAATACCCTTTTCACTACCATTCTACTTCAAGGCTCAAAATTATTTTTTTCACTGATTTTTCATTACAAGAAAAGTGAATTTTAAGAACTCAAGTAAAATGGTCGCAAAAAATGGCGACCCCCTAAACACAAATCCTACATTATGTTTTTTCATTTGGTCATTTCTATCAGCGAAAAACGTACCAAATGTGAAAAATCTGCTAAAATAGGACCATTTTTGTACAGTTTGTCAGTTTTTCGTGATTTTCGTTTGTGTATCGCACATGCTTCATCGGAAGTACAGATACCTCCAACCTCAAAATAATTTGAATTATCATCTCTTGGATCTTAAGTTTGAGAAAGATTATCGTTTCTCGACCCTTGAGGAATACATGGGGTGAATCTATGTTAAAAAACACGTTTTTGGAATATTTTTTTCAAGTCGCTGAACTTCGTTTTCAACACTTTTTTTGCAATTGAAATTTCAAATGGCCAAAATCTCATGGAAGAGTGCACCAAATTTAATGAAAAAATTATCATAAATACGTCTCTATGGGTCTATGAGATGTCATTTTTGTGCCAAAAAACAGAAAATTTTCTTCACTTCCATTGAAATTGAAAATTCTTGAAAATACTGCAATGATATGGCCACAGCACCGAAAGGGAGGAGCTACGTTGGGGATTTAAAATGTTTCCAGAATTTTTTTCCCTGAAGGATACTTACCATATACCTAGGGGATGAGGGATAAACCGAAAATCAAAGCCAGGGCCAAAATTCAGCCCTTATCTGGCCAGACCCTTGACGAAATTCATCTCGCGCTGATCAAACGCCGCCGCGCCGCCGAAAATCATGGATTCGGCGTGAAATCGGCGTGCGCCAAAAAAACGCCGCCACGCTGAAAAAATAGGGCAACGCCGCCGCCGAGGGATTTGACATCGGCGCACATGTCTATGAACAACGCACGAGAGGGAGTTTGTGCTGTTTTCACCCTTTCTGATTACTCATTTCCTGCTTAAAAACTACAACTTAAACAACAGCTAGGAATTCATGTCGACCGGATTGTACAGGGTCGCGGGACTTCAAACACAGGCAATGTGGGAAGAAAATTTTTAAAAAATGTTGTCATCATTTCAAAAATAACAGGGGTACAGGAAGAACTGATCCAGCGAT
The DNA here is from genome assembly GCA_033439095.1 of Pseudococcus viburni. NCBI lineage: Eukaryota > Metazoa > Arthropoda > Insecta > Hemiptera > Pseudococcidae > Pseudococcus > Pseudococcus viburni. Next base: position 801,012 of record JAVBJF010000125.1, read on the forward strand.
TCTACCACATCATGATTGCTCAATCTTGTGGAAAAGCTCTAAATGAAGAAAAATTTGATGCATATACAAAAGAAACAGCTAGATTTTATGTGTCACATTATGATTGGTACAGAATGCCTGTGAGTATTCACAAAATTCTAATGCATGGGGCAATAACTGCGAGTGCTTTAATATTGCCAATAGGTCTAATGTCGGAAGAGGCACAGGAATCATGCAATAAAATATATAAACGAATACGTGATAAACATACGAGAAAAGATCGACTCATTCACGTGACCGAGGATGTGATCCATGGTATGATGGTCTTATCGGACCCCAAAATTTCAAAAATCTGACACGAAAGTAATAAAATCAAGCCATTGGAAGAAATGCCTGCTACTGTTCTAAATTTATTACAGATTCAACCGAATGAATATTTTGATGGAGAAAATGATGATGAACAAGCATAGAATATTTTTTATGATATCTAATTATGATATGTATTTTAGTAAATTTTGTGATATTTTTATTAGAAAATCGTTTTTTAAATTCATTTTGGTTTTCATCCCCCTGTACAGGGGGTGGGTTATCTGAAGGGATGAAAATGACTTCAAATTCGAATTCAGGACACCAAAAAACATATATTTTGACACCCAACACGACATTTTTCACGAATTTGAGTTTTCATCCCCCTGTACAGGGGGTGGGTTATCTGAAGGGATGAAAATGACTTCAAATTCGAATTCAGGACACCAAAAAACATATATTTTGACACCCAACACGACATTTTTCACAAATTTGAGTTTTCATCCCCCTGTACAGGGGGGTGGGTTATCTGAAGGGATGAAACTGACTTCAAAATCGGATTCAGCACCTCAAAATACCCCTTTGTACAATTTTTTTTTTTGTTGTTCCACAAATTCTATTTTTGCCGCGTCAAATCCAGATCCGTCCCACTGTGCGCCGCGCCGGCTTTAATGATGTCGAACACCAAGGAGAATTTATAAAATATTGAATTATTTAACGAATTATATTATCGAATATTTTGTTTGGAAAATTGTATCCAAGTATGTTATAAAACAACTTTAAAACGAAGACAAATCGCCCAATTTTTGCTCGTATCATTGACAAATAACCAATAAATAAATTTATATCTAGCACAATCGGTTACTACACGATAAAGTTATGATCTCCTCTCAATTCTAATTTTCTCTTGTAACTATACATAGGTATTTATTATTTTAAATGCATATTTCGTTTATATTCTTTCATGTATTCAAAAGTGAAAATTGGTGCCCCAACTTATACAGGGGGCCCCCAAGTACAAAAGGGCCCCAGGGGCGGCCGCCAAGTACAAAAGGGCCCCAGGGGCGGCCGCCACACCTCCACACGTCGTACACTAGAGAGTAAATTAGTTAGGTATCGGAATTAGCGCTTTATTAAATAAATAAAAAGTAAGTAAACTATGTTTTGTACAAATTCAATCATTAACACAGGGCGACAAAAAAAATGTTTTGCTCTGTTTCTGGGTTCTCATGCCGAAATTCTGTTTCTAGACATCAAAATACATAACCTTGCTCAATCCTGGCTTCCACAGTTTGCTTTGGGGGGGGGGGGCCCCAAAAAACTGATTTTTCGAGGTCAATAAGCCTGAGCATTACAAAAAAAATTGAAAAAAAAATTTTTTGGACTAATCTTGTAGGAAATTTTACGGCGAATCTAATGTCGCAAACCGCAGACCTCCATCTCTTTTTTTAAAAAAGTTACAGCTCATTCTTTTCAAAATTTTGTGAAAAAATCGCATTTTTTTGATTTTTTTTCGCAAAGAAGTGAAATTTAAGAGAAAAATAAGGGTTTTAAGGCCATAATGACCATGATGAGAGTTGTAGGAAATTTCACGGCAAATCAAATGCCGCAAACCGCGGACCTCTATCTCTTATTGAAAAAAAGTTACAGCTCATTCTTTACAAAATTCTGTGAAAAAAATCACATTTTTTGTGCCTTTTTCGCGAAAAAGTGAAATTTTAGAGAAAACTAAGGGTTTTAAGTATGAGCTGTAACTTTTTTTCAAAAAGAGATAGAGGTCCGCGGTTTGCGGCATTCGATTTGCCGTAAAATTTCCTACAACTCTCATCATGGTCATTATGGCCTTAAAACCCTTACTTTTCTCTCAAATTTCACTTCTTCGCGAAAAAAATCAAAAAAATTCGATTTTTTCACAAAATTTTGGAAAGAATGAGCTGTAACTTTTTATAAAAAAGAGACGGAGGTCTGCGGTTTGCGGCATTGGATTCGCCGTAAAATTTCCTACAAGATAAGTCCAAAAAAAAAAATTTTCAATTTTTTTTGTAATGCTCAGGCTTTTTGACCTCAAAAAATCAGTTTTTTGGCCCCTCCACCCTCCAAAGCAAACTTTGGTCAAAAAAAATATTTTTTCCTTTATTAGTTACATAAAAGCAACCCAAATTTCGCAATGAGAACCCAAAAACAAAATTCGTGTCGACCTGTGTAATTATTTTTAAATAAATTTTATTGTATAATTTGCGTACTGTGTTTCTTCGAAACAAACGTAGGATCATTGGATTGAAAGTTCTTTCTGTTCCGATTTTCACAGTAATTTTGATTCCAATTTCAGAATGCAAGTATTAGAGATACATTTATCGAAGTATTTGAAAACGAAAGGCTACGACTCGCGCATTGTGTTACCTGAAAAATTTGGAGTGGCGGCTGGTGTATACTTCCATCCAATTCCCTTTTTACACGCAGTAAAAACTATATGTCTTGCTAATAAAAATTCAAATCTTTTTTATCAATGCTGCAGCGTAATATTTCACTACTTTCACACATTACATATGTTTTGTAAAACAAAATTTGACGCATTTTTCGATTTCAGTAATCTCTCTGTTACAAATTATGTACTTTTTAACGAGTCGACAATATGGTGCCGAATAGGTTTTAATTCGACGTTGCAAAGTTATTCATTTAATGTAAAAAGAAACGGCACATATGCGGAATTATGCAGATTTGTAAATCGTCCTGAGGCATTTACCAAAATCTCACAGGGATGGACCGATTGTCATCCACTTTTCCTGTTGCATTTTGCGCTAGGTAGCGCTTCGGTCTCAGCTCTTTTCCAACTGTTTTTTCTTATTGCGTTAAAATTTGACTGTATCGAAAGCCTGCAGCGGTGCATCTCACGTTCTGGTTACTTAAAAAGTCGTGGTCTTTTAGCTGAGAGATGAATACTACCCTCCTCGATGATGATAATCACGGGGAAGTTTTCACCATTGCTACCAACAATAATTCAATAAGTGTAAGTGAAATTAATGAATTTGAGCTCGCGCTGATCAATTATACATATGCGATCATGAACACCACCAACGCATCGTTTTGTATTCCAGAAAAAGTAAGAAGCTTTGTTCCAGTACCCACATAGGTACTTTACCAGGGAGTAAGTATCTGTTCAAAAAAAGTATTCAATGCACCCGAGGCATTTTTCTGACTGCAGTGGGTACCTACTACGAAAAATGTATTTTTTTCAGGACCTCGGATATTGCGGTTAGAAAAAATTGAAATACGTCCCGGGTAGAATAGTGAACCCACCATTCACTTATTACATAAGACGGGTGGAAAACAACGACATCGATACGATTTTTATCCATGTGATTTTTTTTTTGGCACCCGTTATTGCGGGTCAGGAAACACCTCAAGAAGCCTACAAGATTTCGGCTATTCGTGGAGGGTTGATCGGTGTTGCCAACTGCACGATCTATGCCCTTTATCGATCCCCAGTCGGGGCCAACTTTTCAACCTCATTAATATAGGCACCATTTCTAAATACGTGAGTTATCTATAGGCATTAAGATTATCATTATCACGCATATTTGAAAATTATCCCAAGTAAGTATTTATTCTTTTTAAAATGTTGTGCTTTCGTCTGTGTTATATTTACTTATTTTTAGGAGTAAGAGATATCAAAGAGGGACAAAATCAAATAAAAATTTTAAAAATTCAATTTCTGAATTTTAGCATTGGCAACTAGCCGTTTCTGGAAAACATTGGCCTACCCTAACTTTTTGAAATATGGACCAATTCAATTGTGATTATACGAAAATGTTCGTCATCGATTCCCAGTCGGGGCCAACGTCACCATTTCTAAGTAAGTAAGTTTAGTTTTATTATATCTAGGCATACATATACAGTACCTATGACACAAAAGTCTTGTCAATGGTAAACACTTCTCAATATCTCAGAACTGAGAAGAGATACCAAGGCGGTTCCCAAACTTCTAGTCTTTCCTATAGGGTGTCCACAAATTGAGAAACCGGTTTGGGTCAAAAAATGGGATCCGTTTTTTTCAAATTTTTTGAATTATGATATTAAATTAATAATTGCTTATTCTTCTTTAATTTATTTTCATTTTATTTTCTTGTTTTAAATTTAATATTAATATAATTTTTTTCATTATAATTTTTCAACAATATTCAAAAAAGTGGATATGAAAAAAAGTTTGAAACCAAAGTTGTGCAGAATATTAAAAAACAATAATTATTTGTTCCATAATTTTTTTTCCATCTCGCAATGGAAATAGTCTACAGTCCAGACCCCGAAAAGTGTTCAATGGGTCTGCTTTTTTGGGGAACAAAAAAATCAGTTGGTTTTTTGTTGGTATGGATGGGGTATTCACGAAAATGAGCATTTTCGATTTTTGCCGGGTCACTATAGGGGGCTGGAGCCTAAAAAACCCCATTTTTTCAAGTTGGCCGGGAACAAAATTTTTTTTTGCCATTTTGTAGCACATGCTCCCCCGAGTCCGAATATGTGTTTCATTTCCTTGGGCATGGTCACAATGGTCCCCTAGGGCCCCCAAAGTGCGATTTTTGGTGAAATTTGGCCATTTTTGAAAGTAAAATGATTGTGTAGACGTCATAAAGCTCGCGGAACAAGAAAAAACCACCTTCAAGGGGACATGAACTCATTCTGAACCGATTGAACCTAAATTTTTGGAAAACGGCTGGCACAATGAGCCGCAGGCGAATTTTAAAGATGCGCCCCTCGGCGATTTCTCGAAAAAATAAACAGCTACAAAATTTTTACAAAATGGCTATGTACGCGTGTAACATATCAAAATGGGGTAAAATTTCGCGAGAAATCCGAAAATGCCGATGAATTTTGATTTTGACCCCTTCCAAAAATTTTAAGGGGTGAAATTTGGTCAATTTTTGACCGATTTTGAAAAATTGTCGTGTTACCTATCAAAATGGGGTAAAATTTTCCGAGAAAACCAAAAATACCAATAAATTTGTGATTCGACCTCTTCCAAAAATTTTAAGGGGTGAAATTTGGTCAATTTTTCAGTAATTTTGCAATCATCACTATTACATGATGTATGAGAAAGAAAAATTTAGAGAGTAAAACAGAAGGTACTTTTTTACAGGTAAATTTAAAAAAAAAGAATGTTCGAGTGATTTTCAGGTGTATGAAACTTCGATGGGAATCGGCTGCTATCGTACATTGTTGGTACAGATGTGTGTGATTCTTATCAACGTCGTTACCTTTGTTTACATTCGTAGCTGTTATATGACCGATCCTTAAAACTATATTTTTTATGTTCTTTTAATATTTCAAAATGTTTTAAAAAAGTAACAATGATTTTTCACAATTGTTCAAACATTGACTAGATTTTATATGTAAACCTTTTGAAAAAAGTCGAAATCGAAATTTATCAACATTTTTAGTTTTCTCGGAAAATTTTACCCCATTTTGATGAGTAACACGACAATTTTTCAAAATCGGTCAAAAATTGACCAAATTTCACCCCTTAAAATTTTTGGAAGGGGTCAAAATCAAAATTCATTGTCATTTTCGAACTTTTCGCGAAATTTTACCCCATTTTGATAGGTAACACGACAATTTTTCAAAATCGGTCAAAAATTGACCAAATTTCACCCCTTAAAATTTTTGGAAGGGGTCAAAATCAAAATTCATTGTCATTTTCGAACTTTTCGCGAAATTTTACCCCATTTTGATAGGTAACACGACAATTTTTCAAAATCGGTCAAAAATTGACCAAATTTCACCCCTTAAAATTTTTGGAAGGGTCAAAATCAAAATTCATTGTCATTTTCGGATTTTTCGTGAAATTTTACCCCACTTTGATAGGTAACACGACAATTTTTCAAAATCGGTCAAAAATTGACCAAATTTCACCCCTTAAAATTTTTGGAAGGGGTCAAAATCAAAATTCATCGGCATTTTCGGATTTCTCGCGAAATTTTACCCCATTTTGATATGTTACACGCGTACATAGCCATTTTGTAAAAATTTTGTAGCTGTTTATTTTTTCGAGAAATCGCCGAGGGGCGCATCTTTAAAATTCGCCTGCGGCTCATTGTGCCAGCCGTTTTCCAAAAATTTAGGTTCAATCGGTTCAGAATGAGTTCATGTCCCCATGAAGGTGGTTTTTTCTTGTTCCGCGAGCTTTATGACGTCTACACAATCATTTTACTTTCAAAAATGGCCAAATTTCACCAAAAATCGCACTTTGGGGGCCCTAGGGGACCATTGTGACCATGCCCAAGGAAATGAAACACATATTCGGACTCGGGGGAGCATGTGCTACAAAATGGCAAAAAAAAATTTTGTTCCCGGCCAACTTGAAAAAATGGGGGTTTTTAGGCTCCAGCCCCCTATAGTGACCCGGCAAAAATCGAAAATGCTCATTTTCGTGAATACCCCATCCATACCAACAAAAAACCAACTGATTTTAATGTTCCCCAAAAAAGCATAGCATATTCACTTTCCTGAGCACTTTTCTGCGTCTGGACTGTAGACTAAAAGAAGTCATGGTACGAAGAACTCGAGTATAATTTCATCTTTTTTAACCCATAACTCTTCTCCATTGCTGGATGGAAAAAAAATTACAGAACGTGAAATGTTCAGGTTTCAATTCTCTACAACTTATATTTCAAACTTTTTTCGATATCTTCACTTTTTTGAAACCGGTGCAAAATTAACCCAATTTTTCCAAGTTTCTTGGGTGTTTTTTTTTTTAATTCGATAACCAAAGTTTGAAATGAAAGTTGTATAAAATCAAAAATTGAACACTTCACGTTCTGTATTTTTTTTTTCATCCAGCAACCGAGAAAAGTTATGGCTTAAAAGAGAAAAAATTATACTCAACCCTTCTGTACAACTTCTTTCCATTGCAAGATGGGAAAAAACTATGGAACAAAAAATGGTTGTTTTTTAATTCTCTACAATTTTTGTTTCAAACTTTTTTTCATATCTCCACTTTTTTGAATATTATTGACCACCTGAACCAGTTTCAAAAAAACGTATCACATTTTAATCGCACCAGTGTGCGTGCAGACTTTATTTCAATAAAAAATATGACCTCCATTCTTTGGCCCAACCCGGTTTCTCAATTTGTGGACCACCCTATAGGAAGGATTAAAAATACATTATCGATTAAACCATCTTGGTATCTCTTCTCAGTTCTGAGATATTGAAAAGTGTTTACCGTTGACATGATTTCTGTGTCATACTGTAGATGTTGATAATATTTTATATTACAGATCCAAGTGCTCTTGCGGTCGACGATTTCGTTCCTGCTTGCAGAAAATCGAAGGAATTTACTGCAAAATAGTCGGATACGTCTACTTTGGAATGTTTTGAGTTCTGTAAGCGGGGAAATCACATAAAAATTTGGTGGCAAGTTCATTTTTCATCGCGGAGGCCCCCGATTTACGGATAGAATACAAAACAACCTCGCAGTATTTCTACAGCACTTCATATTCGCTCCAAAACAACTGATATTGTATTTTAATGGTGTATTATTTACAGATTACAGATTATCAGAGCAAGAATTCGACAGTCGGCAGCTGGAATTTTCCTCCCATATAAAATTTTCATCACCCTAAAGTCCGGTTACATTTATATAGATTTCAATTATGTCATTTTTGTCAAGTTGTGGGCATGTTTGTTATTTGGTTCACATTGCTCATGTGATAACTTGTTCTGGAAGTGTCTAAAAAATCAACATACAGTAGTGTTGGTTATGTGTATTTTACACTACTAGCACGCCAGTGTTGAAAAATAAAAATTAATAATTTATCTGCTGAAAAATGTACAGATGATGAAAGCCTTTACATGCCCATGTATGTGGAAGAGGATGAATACAGCAAAAATTAGAAGCACAGAGACTTTATTAGCAATACACCCAATCTTTGGTTTGATAGATTTACCTAATTGACAATAAATGACAAGTTGAAACTTTATCAAGTGAAATATTTATCTGCTTTGATAGCAAAAAATAGCCATCTTCAATTTTGCTTTGATGCAGGGTCGATAAAGTTTTATCTTATTCCAAGAAGAGTGATTTCCCAGAAACGCGGGCGTATCACAAATCCGTTGTTGAATTGGGACATTTGTTTTACCATATTCATTATCTTAAAAATTCATTCTTTCATTCTGAACTGTGCACTCGAAAGTCGAAAGTCGCATACGCAATGTGATGCGACGTTCGAGGTTGTTCAAATAATTAATGGATTGGTTGTTCGGTTGTTGAATCGTTTTTCCATATTTTTAAAAAAATGTTCTCGTTTAACGGAATTTTCTTCGATTGGATCGGTTGTTGAATCGCGGTTTTCCAGTTTAAAAAAGGAATTCGAAAATGATATCCGCATCATCGCAGCAGCGAATAGATTAACTCGCAAGTATGTTGAACGTATCGTAAAAACTGAAAGTCATTAAGTATTGAAGAAGAACTCAATCTCCACCAAAGTGTATCCGAAAAATATAATAATTGTTGCTATTACACAAGAGAAAACCTATCTGCATGGTAAAATGAAATTCATCATTCGAATGCATATTCATGTGTGCCTCTTTTGCAGTTGTCTGATCGCTACAGTATCATGAAAATTGAGGGACACCGGCCTTTTTTTTTCAACGAGGCGCTGTCAACTAGGGCGCTATACTGTCAAAAAGTTCAACTACTGTTACTTGATCGTGTATGGAGCAAAAGCCAAGTAATACCGAACAGAATGTACAACAAATTCGGACCCGGAAACTACAAATTTCATCCACAACCGGGCATACCTACTGCGATTTAGCTTCAAATCTGTTGTTTGAAATTCAATTGTGCAATAAGTAGGTATAAATATTGAATTTATAGGTAGATAAATTGCAAATTTGTATAAGAATAAAGTTTACGGACAACACAACTTGAAAGTCATTAAGTATTGAAGAAGAACTCAATCTCTACCAAAGTCAAAACAAAATATCATCCAACGCTGTTACTACACAAGAGAAAACCTATCTGCATGGTAAAATGAAATTCATCATTCGAATGCATATTCAATTAATGCACCATTAAATTCTCATTTGCTTATTTTTCAGTGTGCCAAATTGAAATATGGACTTATTCCTAATCAATTTGAAATAATTTCGGTAAATTTGACAACTCATATTAGATGGATTCAAAATAATAGCTTTGGCTCACTCCACATAACGGTAAACACAATAGTTTATAAGATTTTTTTCAATTTAATGATGAATTAATTTTAAAAATATTTTCCATCGAAGTTTTTATACAAGTTGTTTCATTTGAATCATTTTTTTTCAATTTGAAATTGAAATTTATTGGCCGAACTTTGGAAGCATTATCGGAACGGTTTCTTTGAGTGTATTTCTAATCCCATCTGTTCTTTAGATTCGGCCAAAAAACAATAAATGTTCACCACCCAGCGAAAGCGATATGGAACGTTATGGCCAACGAGCCAAAACCAGACTCATTCAATTACGTTTTTTATAATAACTTTATCGTCAATTCGAATTTCTGATGTGTGTATTTTTTCATGTTGTCTCGAGGCGAAGCATCTCTCCATTTTTCTCCATTTTCCCCCCACTTTGTACTTGTCTCCATACATTCATCCTTGACTCTTTTTTTTTTTTTCATCACAGGTAGGTATTATAAATATATTACCTTTCTTCAATGACCATACTTGGGCTTGGGCTAAGGTTTCCTTAACCCTAACAAAATACATAGACTTACAAACTTTTCATAATACTCTCTCATTCCGAATCAGTGAAAAATCACTGATAAACAGTCAGAATCGCAGCACAGGAAAAATCAGTGAAATTCACTGATTTTCAGTGATTTTTCACTGATTATTCAAAGAATTTCAGATTTTTCAGTGAATTTCATAAATATCACTGAATTTTCAGTGAATTTCACTGATTTTTCCTGTGCTGCAATTCTGACTGTTTCTCAGTGATTTTCGGTAATTTTCACTGATTTATAATTGAAGAGTCGTTTTCCAAAACGCATTAACGAGAAAAAAGTGTTTTCGAGATAAACGAAAAAAACTTTTCCATTCAACAAATCATGCACATTCGGTTTGAAACCTTTTTAACATAGTAGTTGGGACGACCCTCGATACACTAGGTGACATTGCGAAGTTTCAGACATTGTTACCTATCCACAATGGACTGAGAAAAAACAGCACTAATGCGTTTTGGAAAACAGATTGGGATTCTGATGCGTTTTGGAAAACAAATTCGGACTTAATGCGTTTTGGAAAACTCTTTATTGAGATGAAAATGCATCATTACCCAAAAAAACAGAAAATAAGATTTTATAACTTCGTAACTAATCATTTATTATTAAAATCCCAATCTTTGATGGGATCCCTTCACCCCCCGGGGGGGGGGATACAGGGGTCCACAATTTTGCCCACAATTGAAAAAAAAATGATGAAACGTATCGATTTCTACTGATTCGAAGGCGCTGAGTTCGAATATGTAATCGGTTTTTTCAACCAACCCCTCTAAATCCTCTTATTGGCCCCCTTGATGAGGTCAAAATTCAAAAAAATGAAAAATAACGTGTGACCTGTCGTTCATGAGGTTTTTGAGGTCGCTGAGTTCGAGTATTTGCTTATTTTTTGAATTTGACCCTTCGGTGCCCTTCTAGCTCCCCAATTTTGGGAACGGGGGCTGAGAAATGAAAATCAGTGAAAATCAATATGCCACACGCAATTTTCATTTTTCAGCCCCCTTTTTCCCAAAATTGGGGAGCTAGAAGGGCATCGAAGGGTCAAATTCAAAAAATAAGCAAATATTCGAACTTAGCACCCTCAAAAACCTCATAAACGACACGTCATATGACATTTTTCGAAGATATAAAGCTGCGCCGCCGTGTCGATAATGCGTTTTGGAAAACAGATGTTGAATTTATGGTTTCGCTTTATGCTGGATAACACCAAGTTCAAGTATGTATTCAGGTAGGTAAGTGCTACATGTTGTGTAGTATGTTCTCCTGAACAATTTGGCTCAAAAAAACGATTTTCGAAAAAATGGTCGATAATGCGTTTTGGAAAACGACTCCTCAATTGAGAGAGTATATATCCGAGTAACGTAAACATGGTTCTACATAATTCATAATCAAGTATACTAAGTGACTCGAATATTGAATGAAAAGCATTGAACAAAGCGTAATTTGAATTTAATTCTGAATTTTCTGTGAAAAAAACTCAATAAAATAAAACGAAAGTTGTTACGAATTTTCAGTTTTTTCAAAAAAAAAAAAAAGACAAGTTTATACGATTCAGGATTTTTTCTTTATTTATTGTTCTAATGAAAATTATTTATCATAAAAAATCCTATGAACACTTCGAATCATTTATTTATCTAAATTTAATTTTTTATTTCTGTTGGCTAACCTATTTTCATAGAAAAATGGTAAATATTTTACACATGTAATTCGTATTTTACGACAAAAAATTTATATTTTATCAAGATAAAAAATGTATACGACGTTAGTTTTTTTTATTTGGTCATTTCTTTCCGTATAAAATGCTCAAAATTTGAAAAATCTGTCAAAAATAGCAACATTTCTTTACAATTTTTCGCGTTTTTCTCAAACTCATTTCTAATCGATTCGGTAGGTCAGGCATCGGAGCGATATTCTGCAATAAAATTACGAACTTTACGAACCTTTTTTGAGCAAAATATGAACCAAATATGAACCAAAAAGTACTATTTTTTTCATAAATTTTACCCTCCCCCCCCCCCAAACAAAAAAGAAAACACGTTTAAAATTTCACATAAAAGCTCCCTGGATGGATAAAATGGTAAACTAAATAAGTAGGATGCAATAATAGGTTTTTGTAATAATTTTTTTTCAAGATGATTTTTTTCTTAAAATAATAATTATAATTAGTATTTTCGGAAATTGATCAAAAAATTTTCAAAAATACGAACCTTTACGAACTTTTAGGTGTAAATATGAACAATAATAACCCACGGTGAAAATAGTAACTAAGTTCGTAAAAAAGTACCTCGCTCCGATGCCTGGTAAGTTGAAAATAGGATCTAAGTATGTAGGTACATTTCGAAATCGCGACCTAAACGTGCAGTACCTATTAAAAACAAAATCGCATAGGTGAAAAAATTTTTTACGTATTCTTTGATCTCAGATTATGAATAATTTTTTTTAATAATCGTGGCATAGCGTCTGATTTCGATAAAATCATCGAAAAGTACTTATGTACGTATTTGAAAAAAAGAACATTTTTTCTATTCGTACTGGATTTTTCTCAACTTAAAAAAAATAGTTATGCTTGATAAAATCGATGAAGAAGAATTGAGTAGAAAATAACCGTGTCGATGAAATTGCATAATCGATTCGCCGTAAAAACGTTTTTGTTAGTGTAAATAAAATTGCATAATCTAGTTGAAAAACTTTGCCATTAATTTATTAATAGTGTACTAAAATCTTAGTTCGTTTATTTTTTTGATGATTGGAAAATTAAAATCAATGTTTACTTAATCATAAGTAAAAATGACTGCAGTCTTTTATTATATATGTTTTGAGAAAAGCAGTCAAAAAAATAATTCTCAATAATACATAAGACATGGCAGCACGTTGAAAACGGAACAAATTTTGTTCTGGAGAATTTTTGCCTGACGTCAAAAATATAAGAGCTACGAGTCATTCAAAATTGAGGAATTTTTTTGAACTCCACTTATTTCGGATGACCCGCAGCCCCCTCATTTTAGACGTTAGGTTAAAAGTCCTCAAAACAAAATTTGTCTAGTTTTCAACGTTCTTTCAATTCCCTTGATTAATTTTCTTATTCTATGGTACTAGCCATTTTCATGGTTGATTTAATTTTTTGGAATTTTTCATAAACAATTTTTCATAGTTGAAAAAAATTTTACGTGATTTTTTTGGAACCAGTGTTTGCCCCTTCAATATCAAGATAGGCAACCTGTTCGACAGGTATTTTTTTATTGGTACTCGGTTAAATCTAAAAATGAATTATTCATCGTCCACTTCCTATACACCCTGTAGACGAACATGCAACATTGACAGTGTTACCACGCAAGGGGAAACCATCTGCAAGGTAAAACTATTTTCATAATTTGAAAGAAAATTCAATTGATGACACCATCAAATTTTCATTACCTATATTATTTACAAACAACACAACTTGAAATTCATTGAGTATTGAAGAAAAACTCAATCTCCACCAAAGTGTAGAAAGAAAATATAAGCAATGCTGATACTACACAAGAGAAAACCTATCTGCATGGTAAAATGAAATGCATCATTCGAATGCATATTCAATTAATACACCATTAAATTCTCATTTGCTTATTTTTCAGTGTGCCAAATTAAAATGTGGACTTATCCCTAATCAATTTGAAAAAATTTCGGCAAATTTGACAACTTAGATTAGATGGATTCAAAATAATAACTTTCGCTCACTCCACATAACGGTAAACACAATAGTTTATAAGATTTTTTTTCAATTTAATGATAAATTAATTATAAAAATATTTTTATCGAAGTTTTTATACAAGTTATTTCATTTGAATCATGTTATTTCATTTGAATCATTTTTTTTCAATTTGAAATTGAAATTTATTTTAATAATAACTTTTGTGTGTATTTTTTCATGTTGTCTCGAGGCGAAGCATCTCTCCATTTTTCTCCATTTTTTCCCCACTTTGTACTTGTCTCCATACATTCATCCTCAACACTTTCTTTTTTTTTTTCATCACAGGTAGGTACCTTTCTTCAATGACCATACTTGGGCTTGGGCTAAGATTTCTTTAACGCCAACAAAATACATACGCTTACAAACTATACATAGTATATATCAGAGTAACGTAAACATGGTTCAAGCCTAAGAATTTTTTAGAAATTTTCAAAGTCGTTTTTAAGTAATTAATTTAATAATTTCCAGGGCTCCTTTCTAGAAACAATCATTCAAACGCAGTTTCCATAAACACTCATTCAAATGCAGTTTCCAAAATCACACATTCAAACGCAGTTCCTGGTACTGATAAATATATGGTTCAAGCCTGGGGATCTTTTTTATAAATTTTTAAACTCGTTTTCAAGTGAATAATTAAATAATTCCCAGGGCTTCTTTCTAGAAACACTCATCATTCAAATGCAGTTCAAAGAGACACTCATTCAAATTCAAATGCAGTTTTCAAAAAACACTCATTCAAACGCAGTTCCAGGTAATCATGAAAAAACTGTCGAGGTAAAACTACTATTGGTGGATTGGATTCGTAACTGGAATAACCTCGAGTTTAATTAGTACATCGGTGTTTCTTATCATACAGCGTTGTGTATAAAAATTTCAGCGAGAAACACAAATCTGAACACTTCCATGTGTTGGAAAATTTCTGGAAATTGAGAAATACTACGATGTGTAGTCAGACTGCAGGCCTTCTTACTTACGATGCCAGTAAGAATGTTTGTAGCAGGGTTACAAATATTCTCATCTGCAGTATAACTATCACGGCTTGTAGTATGGTTACTAATATGAACATTTGAAATATAAGTATTCCGTTCTTAGCATTTTCGAATTTCTCGTCAAATTTCACATCAGAAACGCCAATAGTTTTGAATGTTTACAAATAATCTGTGGTTTGGCAAGTTGAGCTTGAGCTACCCCTAACCTAACCACCACGCATTTTTTGTTTCAGAGAAGAGCGAGCACAACGTGAACGAGAACAACGTGAACAAGAAAGACGTGAATGAGAAGAACGAGAACGAGAACGACGTGAACGAGAAGAACGAGAACGACGTGAACGAGAAGAACGAGAACGACGTGAACGAGAAGAATGAGAACGACGTGAACGAGAAGAACGAGAACGATGTGAGCGATAGGAACAATGTGAAGAGGGAAAAAAAGTATAAGTATTTTTAAATAAGAATCGGACGATCCGCTACCAAATACCCCTGCCCAAATCCTCGACCTCTGTGGTAAAGAGGAATTTTTTATTTTGGGACATTCACCCTGTAGGTAGTTTATCAATTAGATTTCAATTACGTTATTTTTGTTAAGTTGTGGGCATCTTTGTTATTTGGTTCGCATTGCTTCTGTGATGAATCATTCTTGAAGTACCTCGAAAATCATACATACAGTAATTGATACCACCTTAGTTGGCTATGTGTGTGTGTATTTCACACTAAATTAATTTAAAATAATTTTAGAGCTTTTTTAGTGGCTATCTGGACCAAAATGCACTTTTTTTCATAACTTTTTTCATTTTTTTTTCACAAGTGAAGAAATAGGAGATAACAAAGCTAGAAAACATGGATTTTTCAAAAAATGTGCTTTCAAGTTTAGATAGTCACTGAAAAAAGCTCTAAAAATGATTTTAATAAATATTAATAGGTATATCATGAACAGAAAAGAAAAATTATCAAAGAGTCACAAAGTCGAAATAATTAATTTAACAAGAGGCACCTGGCTCTCGCGTACCTACGAATGAGCCAGTAAAGGAACTCCTTCGAACGCAGGTCTACAGTAGGTACACCTGAGCTCAAATTTTGGGAAATGGAAAAATATTGAAAAATCATTAAATTTTGAAAATTGACGAATTTTGGAAAATATTTTCATACCCGAAATATCCTAGTTAACGGAATACTAGCCGTACTACAGCAATACTAATGCGATACATCAAATTTACAGACCTTTTTTGAGCAAAAAAAAGTTGAGAAATTAGTGAGTAGGTAGATACTTTTGAGAGAGAGAGAGAGAGAAAAAAAACGAAGGAATTCATGAGAAAAGTTTTCCAACACGGATCTCAAAAAATACCTCAGAAATTCATTTGTAGACATTTTTGAAAATTTTTGAGCTATAAAAAAACGAAAAATGAATAAGTAGTAGTCCGGCAGGGGACAATAGGATACTCTGCACCCCCTCGCCGATCATCTGGGACCTGTTTTTCCTTGAAGGGGACATCCTAAACCGATTACTTTTCTAGCATGTTTTTGTCAATATAGCACCGTATTATGAACCGAGATCGTCTGACGAAGAAATGCCTTTAGCACCATCGCCAACCTAACGAATTAGTAATGTCCAACGGCAAGCTGTTCAACAAAGCCGAAATATCCAACGTGAAAACGTGCGAGACGACGCTCGGAATATTCTGATGGAAGATAGACGCTCGCCCAATGAACGTAAAACCGATTTTTGTTTTACAGACGAAGACCAAAAGAGATCGTCTGACGAAGAAAGAAAAATCAATCTCTAAAACCATAAATAATTATAACAAAATGTACTTAATTTTTAAAAAATCCATCTCTAAAAGTATCTTCTCGTAACTTCTAAGTCAGGGGGTTTGTCTTGACGGTTAGACAGGACCTCCAAGGCTCTATAGTTATTGAGAACAGTTTAAATATTGTTTTGTTCCTGATCATTTTTTGTTAAATTGCGGTGTGAGCTCGCTGAGGGACAGCAAAAAAATTTTTAAAATAAATGTCGAGCGAGCTCGCGGGTGGTGGCGGGTCCGCACTAAATAAAAAAAATTATTTTTAAATGAAAAAACCTGGTCAAAAAATTAAGTAGGTAGGTTATCCTGTAAGTAGGATCTTCAAAGAGTAACGAATATGGAATATCCATAATTCGCCAAGTTTTTTTATCAAATCGCGATAAATGACCAGATAGAAACAAAAAGGGGTACTATGGAAAACATAAAACTGAAATCTGTACTTGGAAAAAGTAAAAATGGAATAGATATTATGACAAAAAACTCCGAGGTGGTACTACTGAATTTAAAGAAAAAAATGGAGAAAGTAAGGCAAACATTTAAGTTGAAGTTTTTGAACCAAATCAACCAGAAAAAATCATTTACAGTCCTTGTGTAAGAGTGTTTTCCTTCATAGGTAGGTAATGTATAAATTATTTCAAATCCTTCATTTTATTATCAAGACAAATTACGTACAGTGGAGACACTTGAACAGGTTGCATTGAAAAAGTGTCAAAAATTGAATATCTCGAGGATTTCTACAGAGAAGCAAACATAATGGGATCCCTTGACCATAGAAATGTGGTATGTGTTACCTACTCAGAGAGTAGTTCAAAAAAAAGGAAATTAGTACTTTCGCATTTCGCAATGACAGGCATTACTTGTCCTTATCCGGCTATGGTAGGTCACTAGGTAGGCAAGGCCATTACAAAGGTAAATTGCTTCAACAACCTATCTAATGTATGTACCAGATGTATCTCAACATCCTACAGTCTAGAACTGCAATCTATCGAATACCTAACTCGAACCTATCACACAGCACGGTTCTTAAATGAGACACAAAATACCGCGGGTGAAAACCTATGATAAAATCCGAGCAAAATACTCGAAAAAGTCAGCCATACAAAATAGTACACTCATGGTCATGGCGCACAGTGGGATCAATTGTGATTTCAGGTGGACAAAAATCTATAAGTTAGTCATAACGGCCGCAACCGGTTTAAGTGTACCGAAAATAAGGTATTTTGAAGCGCTGAACCAGTTTTTCAGATTGGTTCGGCCCTAAATTGAAAATTGAGCTCCCGGGGAGGGGGTGCAAGGAGGAAAATTTTTGAAATTTTTGAGTGGGGTGTCGTTTTATATGTATTTTGGGCTTCCAAATTCATATCTGAAGTCAATTTTACCCTAATTTGATGATTGAGCCCCTGAGGAGGAGGGAGCGGGCAAAGGGGCAAATTTTAGAAATTTTCGAATGGGGTGTTGTTTGACATGTATTTGGGCTTCTAAATTCATATCTGAAGTTAATTTTACCCTAATTTGATAAGTGAGACCCTGAGGGGGGGTGCAAGGGGGCAAATTTTCGAAATTTTCGAATGGGGTGTCGTTTGACATGTATTTGGGCTTCTAAATTCATATCTGAAGTTAATTTTACCCTACTTTGAAAATTGAGCACTTGATAAGAGTGCAAGGGGCAAATTTTTGAAATTTTCGAGTGGGGTGTCGTTTTACCTGTATTTTGAGGCTTCCAAAGTCATATCTGAAGTCAGTTTTACCCTACTTTGAATATTGAACCCTTAAGGGGAGTGCAAGGGATAGTTTTTGAAATTTTCGAATGGGTTATTATTTTATAGGTAGGTATGTATTTTGAACTTCTAAATACATACTGAAAATAATTAATGAGAATAGGCGGGGGGGGGGGGTTCTTCATCTTCTGATACGAACTTAGACACGCTAAACAACAATACCTCGCTCGAAAATGTCATAAATTTGCTTTCCTGCACTTTCCCTGAGAGGAAGGAGGATTTTCAACCCCAAAAGGGTAAATTGAACTTCAGATAAGAATTTTAAATCTGAAAATAATATGAAACGATACCCCACTCGAAAAATCAAAAAAATTACCCCCTCGCACCCCTTCTCAGGAGATCAATTAGGCGTCATCAGTAGTAATGTCGTGTCCGACTATTCCCGAACACTTGCAACAATATGTGCATTACACAGAGCTGCAAAAAGATATGGAAAAGACGCGAGCTTTGTTGTATGATGCGAAAATGCCAAAGACTTTTTGGGCGTATGCCATGTATGCAGCAACGTATTTAATCAATCGATTACCTACGACAGCGTTGGATTTTAAGACGCCTTACGAAATATGGAACGGTACGAAACCGTTCTACAAGTATTTGAAAGTTTTTGGGTGTATGTCGTCGGAGGAAGATACATTATATCGTGGAAAGATCAGTGATTTCGGCTAGAGCTGCATCACTCAGCCGTCGCATCGGGTGAACATCAGGGTACAAATTTGATAAAAATCCAAAATAATTTTTTTTCAAAATCAAGATAGAATTATTTTATTTGATTTATTTATATATTTTAAATAAAAAATTAATACGTGAAATTAAAATTAAACTGAATAATAGTTTTATAAATAATTTTTTATTTTATTGGCCATTCAATGTCAGGTTGCCTGAGGTGCTCTTGCAATTTTTAGTCCCATGGGTGACTTGACATGAAATGAGAACAATAAGTATACATTTTCCTAATTTACTGAATATATTTTATTTGGTCCTTTAAAGGTATCAAAATCCAAGGAGTTGACTGTAAAATGGAGGGCTCCAGAATATCTTCTAACCCGTACATTCAGTTTAAAAAGTGATGTATGGTCATTTGGAATATTTCTAGGAAATATTCAGAAATGACGGAGATCCATAAGAAGGATATAGTTCGCAACAGGTACCCAGATTTTTCAATTTTTGAAATGACCAACTAAGAAAACCAATTCCATATTCGTATTCAACAGGTCAAAATACCTCGATGAACACCCTTTTCGCAATAGTTTTGAATAAAATATCAAAATTCACCTTTTCCACTGATTTTTCCAGTAGTGATACTTGAAGAAGAACTGTAAGTTTTCTTAATCCCGATTTTATACCTTATTCATTTTACTAATAATTTTTTTGTTATAGGGAAAAATGTTTTTGCCAGGGATATATGTGAATTAGCAACAGTTACATGTTTCATAAGAAACTGGAGGAGCTTTGTCCTCTATACAATACAAGCCACGAGTACATGTATCAAAAAAAATGGTTGAGCTTTGCTCTCTATATGAGTCTGAGGAATCATCACCATCATGCTCATCAGATGCCATTGTAATCTCAAGAGGAGTGAATACCACGTTTGTGTGCTGTTGTAACGCTGCAGGAAATTTTGTACCTGCTATGATCATTTTTAAAAGACAAAAATATATTCCAGCTTTAGCGAACGATAATCCACCAGGAAGCTTAGTCGAGATATCCGACTCCTCTGGGGCCCGATTATGAAACGTCCTTGAAAGTATCTTGTGTTTTTATAATATCATTTATCAGTAACGAGAAATTGCAATTTGTGATGTTCTTGTATTGAGAAAAAACGTTTTTAAAGAATGAGCTTCAAGTAAAAAAAAATGCGAATGAACTGTAATAAAATTAAATTTTGCATAAAATGTAAAAAGGGTCGAAAACAAACCAAAAACCATCACGACGATCCATCAAAAAACTTAGTGTTTCAAACAAAAACACATCAATACAATAGCATTCCATACACTTTAATTTCATTTAACCAAACCGTGATACTTTTACATTGACATATCAGGGTGTCTACCAATTTTTAAAAATCAAATTTCGCGACTTTTTCGCGACCTTTTTTCAAGGTATCTAGTATCTACCTCTCAATTTGACACCCCCCCCCCCCCCACACCAAAAAATCAACGAGATCAAATTTATTATAGAAAAAAGTTTATACACGGAAGAAAATACGTCTTTAATTTTGAAAAAATACAATTTTCAACAAAAAAAATTATTGACATATATTTTGAGATTTGACGAAGTTGAAAAAAATGTAGTTTTTAAGCATTTTTGAGGGAAAATGCGAAAATTTGAGTAGAAAAATTTCAAAGAGGGGCTTCTTTTCCTCAAATCTTGACAGTAATGACATTTTTGATTTTAGCGGGATTCAATGATACAGAAATAACATTAAAAACGATCTGATAGCCCAATTACGTAAAATGGGGAAGGGAGCTGAACCTTCCCTGCCTCTCTTATGGGGTTTGGAAATGGCCTCCCAAGCTCAAAAAATTGCTCATGGTATCCTTGTTCACCCCGTACGAAACTTCATGCCTCTCGCATATTTTTCTGTTTATGGCTAAAAAACGCACTTTACCACTGGACAAAATAAATTTTTTTAAAGGGTGAGGGGGTGGATCCTTAGAAATGAAGGGTGGGGTATCGCGATGAACTTTTTAGCTGTGAACGCATCATCAATATTAGTGACCTATTTGATCGATTGAAACAGAATTTTCCAAATTTCGTAACTTCAAGTTCAAATTTGCATTTTTGGGAAAGAAATTATTCCTGGAAAAAATTTAAAAATTCGCATAAGTTGCAAATTTCCGTAAATTATGCTTTTATCGATCAAATAGGTCACCAATATGGATAATCCGCGATTATAGGTGCTGAAGTGCATATGGGTCATTTTAATGGACTTTTCTCCAGCGCTGGAAAATTCCAAAATTTTCTGGTGGCTCCGAAACGTCTCGAAACCGCTTCCAATCGATTCGGGAGGTCGAAAATAGGGTATATACCAACTTTCAGTTTTTTTCGTTGATTAGATCAAATTTTCATATTTCACAGGGTGGGGGTAATTTTGAAATTTCAAAAATCCACCAAAAATCGAGAAATGAATCTCAGCACCTGAAATTTTGGATACGGGGTCCTATTATGATGTACTTTCGATTTTTTTTGTTTGGGCAATCTACTCCAAGTTGGGATACCTCCCTTGTAAGTTATTTCATTTTAATCCGGAATATAAATTGATTTTTATAATTATATTTATTGTCAATTCGAATTTCTGATGTATACATTTTTATTAAGCTTGTCGCAATGGAAAATTTTAAGCGAACGAATCGGCATCCTTCATCAAAATACGAATACTAAATTTTTCAATATCTCTGAATCGACTTCATCAATCAAATAAGGTCATTTCCTTACCCCTTCCCCTCCACCGATTCAACCAAACCTCACATTAGAGAACGAAACATTACAACGGGTTTTTGGAACGTTGATATTTTTCTTCCCCTGACCTACTTTTTTCTCAGTTTTAAACTTCTCGATCTCCTCCTTACCATTATCAAAGGCCCATTTTAAAAATTGGTCGATAACTTGATCATCAGCCAACTGGAAAATCGCCTTCACTCTGGCACTTCCCTCGTAATTGTACATTTTACTCGATTTATAATCCCTGGCACCTTTTCGGTCACCGAAATACCACTCGAGAAAATCATCGAGCGGAGCAAGGCTCGGCAACTTGCGAGCAACACGAATCGATCCTTGACCAGCGACACAAAACCTTCCAGTTCTCTCGTTCAAAAAAATCTCAAAAATTTCATCCACCGGTAAAGACTGGCGAAACTCAGATACTGCTTTTTCATCGAGAACGCACCAGTTTAAAAACTCGTTTAATTTTTCTCCGTCGAAATTCTTCAAACGTCCGGCTGCCAAATTCCGACTCTGGTGATCGAAAAATTCACGTTTCATTTCCATCAATTTTTGCTCGTTGGTGAGAAACCGATCGACAGTGGTTTTAATCTCGACCATATTCCCATTGTCTAATTTAGAGAGTAAAAATTTCACACATTCGGGAGACGACAAGAATCGTTCTTTGAATTCGTTCGCAGCCTCTAAGCTGGTAAAAGTATCGGATATGAATGAGTCAAATTTTCCCAGCTGATCTTCGTTCATCACCATGATGACGTCGAGACTCGACTCAACGATTCGTTTACTCAGCTTTTCCAAAATAACCGAATCTCTTACACAGAAATGCAGATAATCGCTCAATTCGCGAAATAATCCTTCCTTCAGGAACATTCGAAAAATATAAGACATGTTTTCAAAATCAGCCATTTGGCTTTCTCTGAATCTCTGGCACTCTTCGTCGTTCAACAAACATAAACTCATTAATCGCTCCAAAGAAGCAGGTTTCGCTCGAAGGATTAATTTCCTCCAATTCTTACTCCAAATTTTATTTCTCACCTCGAATTTGGATAATTCCAGTAAATCGATCAAGAACCTCATATCGCAACCGTAGCAACTCAAAAATCCGAACATTTCGCCATACAGCTGATCGAAAAAATCATTCGTGTGATGGCTCAAAATGAAAACCCTCAACGGTTCCGGAGCATCGGTCCATAGCTCCATAAGCAAATCATTCCTCGGATCATCCTCCACAGCACACCTGGATTTACCCGAATTAAACACAGATTTCCACAAACAATGTAATACGCTGAAAAACTGGCTTCCCGGTATCGTAAGCCTCATATGAGCCCAAAATTTGGGCACATATTCGACATATTCGTCGTGAGCCAGCAAAACGCTCAGAATTCGCTCGGCGTTTAATTCGGATACCTTGAGGGCCTGGGTTTTATTTAATTTCGGTAACAAATATTTTATTATTTTGATATCAGCGTAACGTAGGATCGAATTGACCCTCGATACTTGCTCCTCCTCTGTCAATTTATTCCAAAAATACTCGAAAGCTGTCCAATTCCCCTTCCTTTCCACCCCATGGATTCGACTTTCAATACTGACGTCGTCGACCCCACAGCCCATAACGCAATTCCAATAATAAGGCAATGCGAATTTACCAAAATCACCCTCGTTTACACGCAATTCGCTCGACACCGAAGGCCAAATACGTCTGATTTCGTCCTCCAAACAGAACGAGCAAGCTACCCTGTATTTTTCCACCAAGCTCAACTTATCCCCGGTCAGTAAATTTATCCCGGTGGCTTTACAATTAATGCTACCGTCCGATTTGCAGACCACGTCCGAAGAACTCAACGCCAATCCGCCAAAATCGCTGTCGAAAAACACCTCCGACGAATAATGCATATTCCACGAGTACAACTCTTGGCCGACGAATTCGATCTGTCGATCGATTATATCCCGGATCAAGGTAGGAACTGAGAGAATCTCGGAGCAACTGAATTTCTCATTTTGGAACCACGATTTGGCGGTGGTTTCAGACGAGGCGAAATTAGAGCATTTGTCGAACCATAATCGAAATGCCAGTTTAGTAGCGGCCAGAGTTTGCAGTGATGATGGAGATTCTAGGAAAACGAATGGATTTGAGCCCTGTGAGTCGTGGTCGATCACCGGTTCATTGTCGACTTCCATGCCGACAAATTATCTGTGGTGTCCTTTTCTTTTCGGTATTCTGGGCCCAGACGAATATCACACTCGAAATCAGTGAACCTGGAAACCCAGAAACCGAAAAGATTTCTCATTAGGATGACGTTGATCTGATCAAGTACCTAATTATTTGTGTTGGGGAAATTTTTAGCAGTTGCCTGGAAGCTGCGAGATCTACGCCAAAATATCATGCAAAAAAGCGATTTAAAAAAATGAAAAAGTAAAAAATTGAAGTAATAATGAAATCACCCGCCATCTTATTTTCGTATCGGAAAAGGAAGTCATACACGTGCAAAGAACCATTATAAAAATTGTTGCTACAACGCTAAGGAGCCAGGTTAGAACAATGTATGAAAGTAGAAAATTTTCAATTCCCTTTTTATTTTATAGGTTTTAAAATAAATACTTAACACCCAGGAAGAAATCAACCTGGTCACGGCCGAGCATTTCAGGCCTGTCTATTCTCACACGGAATGAACAACAAAATGTAAATCAATCGCTCGAATCGCAACTTCGCAACCGGTCTCGTAAGGTAGCAGGAATGAAGAGTTTGCTAAAAAGTCTATCAAATTTTTAGCTTTTTATTTGAAAATTTGAAACCGAAATCAACTGTTTTTCAGTCCCAAATTTTATTTTCGATTCTCAAAATAGTTTCAATTCTCATTTTTTTTTCTCCAGATATTTTTCAACTCTAAAAATTTTTCCTCAGAAATAAAATTTCTACCAACTCTGAAAATTTTTCCTCCAATTTTTTTCAGGTAGGTATAGAAATTTTTCAACTCCGGCATTTTTTCCAAAACTACATACATAGTTTTCATTTTTCAACTCTAGAAATTTTCTTTTCTCAAAATTAAATCTTTTCTCAAACTTCTTTTTTCTCGAAATTTTTTCTCGAAGTTCAATTTTTACAGATTTTGACATTTTTTTCTCATAATTCTATTATTTTTAGCTCAAATGTTTTTCTCAAATTATTTTCCAGCTATGGAATTTTAAGAATAAAAAAATTGAAAAAAATTTGGGTTGAAAAAGATTTCAAGAAATTTAATGTGAGAAAAAATCGAAAGAATGTCAGGTTTTTAAAAATTTCAATATCAAAGAAAGCCCCCAAACTTTGAACTCAATTTTCTCGTAAACGGAAAAATTATTCAGAACTAAAGTTGTAGAACGTGAAATTCCTAACATTCCTTCGACCTCCGTTCGCGAGCTATTTTCGAAAAGCTGAATCAACTTTGAACTCGCTTGAAAAGCTCAATTTTCAATGCACGGATCGACTTTTTAATCAGCTCTCCTAAAAAAATTTTAAATCGATCGGTCATTTTTAACAATGGGTCCGGCGTGGGTGTAACAACACAATGGAAAAGCTAGATTTTATCCCCCTCCAATTCAAAACGAAGATCATCAAAATAAGGAATACGACGCCCCTATGCGAAATATGCGCGAAAAATTTAATAGAAGATGGTCCATATCGCGAAAAAACAGACATTCCCGAAGGAGAAGATGCGCCAATTATGGCAAACGTGTGTCATCACGCATACCACTCGTCATGTGTGCAATATTGTACCAAATTGACCACCGACGAGTGGGGAGTCAAACTGACTCCAAATTGACTCCGGAGTCGAGCCGGAGTCAGGAGTCCATGTGGAGTTGGGAATCAGGGTGTGAGTCTGACTCCGGAGTCCAGGTGTGAAAGTGACTTCGGAGTCTAGGTGAAGTCAAGAGTCAACTTTCCCCCTTGACTCCGAGAGTTAGTGTTATAAATTCGTCTCATTACGATATATTATTCGATTATACTGATCGATCATTCATGCGATTTTGCATTGACCTGTGATCACAACATTGCCATACATTTTTTATCCAATTTTATTTCATAACTTTTCGTAATAATACCAATACAGGGTGTTCCATGAATCTTCTGCCAAAAATATTTTTTTGGATGTAACCGGGTACCACTAAAAAAAACACTCAAGATGAACATGTTGCCTATTTTGACAATTGAAGGGGCAAATGCTACTTCCATGAAAATCACTTCAAAATATTTTTTCAACTGAGGGAATGGATAGTACTTTGAAAACTGAACAATTTTTACTTCATGACTTTTTGCCTATCTTTAAAATTGAAGGGGCAGCGAAAAAAATTATTCAAAAAAATTCTGGAAAAATGAACTCATCCAGGTAATGGAAAGTACGTTAAAAACTGAAGAAATTTTGTTCTGTAGACTTTTTGTCTAACGTCAAAAATAAAGGGGCTAAGGGTCATTAAAAATTGAGAAAATTTGAAAATTTTTGCGAAGCCCATTCATTTTGAGTGATCCGTAGCCCCTTCATTTTCAATGTTAGGCAAAAAGTCCACAGAACAAAATTTCTTCAGTTTTCAACGTATTATCGAATTCCCTTGATCAAATCATTTTTTGAACATTTTTTTTGTGGCCCTTTCAATTTTAAAAATAGGCAAAAAGTCATAAAATAAAATTTTGTTCAGTTTTCAAAGTACTATCCATTTCCACGGTTGAAAAAAAATTGACGTGATTTTTTTTAAAAGTAGCATTTGCCCCTTCAATTTTCAAAATAGGCAGCCCGTTCATCCTAAATTTTTTTTAGTGGTAAGTAATCGGTTATAACCTAAAAAATATGTTTGGCAGACGATTCATGGAACACTCCAGAGATGATTCTGCTTTCTTGCGGATTTCACAAAAAAAAATCCAGGGAAAATTTTAAATTTTCCTGACAATATTTCCATTCCAGGTTCTAGAAAGTATGTTTCAATACATTAACAGACGAGAAGAATTGTAATTCTGAAACCTTCATCATAAATTTTTGCAAAAATAAGTTCAAGGACGTAGGCATGATGTATTGGAAATAGAAAACATAATTTTAAAAAATTCGAGCAGAATTAACGGTTTCTGATAGCGTTGGGCGATTATTACTCGATTATTTAAATACTTAATCGAATAATGGACGAGATAAATAATCTAATTGCAATTTTTTTTTCAGCAACATCGATTAATCAATTGTTTTTTCACCTTTCCATTTTTGGGCCAAAAGTGGACAAAAATTTGAAAAAATAAGACATAGAACGAAAATTTTGAAAAAAATTAGAAAAAATAGAAGCGTTGATCTAAAAATGCGAGTTTCTTTTTAATTTTTCATATTTTTTTCAAAATTCTTCAAAATGTGAAATTCTTTAACAAATTCCTTACAATTTTTAACAAACCTCAAAATTCTTCAACTCGAAGGCTTTTTCCTTAATTTTAAGGAATTTATTGAAAGATTTTATATTTTGAAGAATTTTCAAAGAATTTCGAAAATAATATGAAAAACGAGCAAAAACACGAATTTCTCAAGCCAAAGCTCCTATTTTTCTAAATTTTCTTTAAAATTTTCGCATGTCCTGTTTCTTAAAATTTTTGTCCAATTTTGGCCCAAAAAACCGAAAAATTCTCAAAATAGTTTTAGAATTCAAATTATGTCCCTCCCCAATTCTAAATGGCACTAAAATTCTCGCCGATCTTCTTCGTAAAGATTTACAAGGTATCCGGTAGGTGATCTGTCATACTTCATTTTTGGATACAGCCGGGTACCACTAAAAAAACACACGTTAGATGAACAAGTTGCATACCTTAGAAATTGAAGGAGCAAATGATGTTTTTCAACAAATCAAGTTGATTTTTTTTTCAGCCATGGGAATGGATAGTACGTACGTACTTTAAAAACTGAACAAATTTTCATCACATGACTTTTTGCATAACTTGAAAATTGAAGGGGCTACAAAAATATGTTCGAAAAAAGTTCTTAAAAAATGAACTAATCAAGGGAATGGATAGTATGTTGAAAAATGAACAAATTTACTTCTACAGACTTTTTGCCCAACATCAAAAATGAAAGGGCTACGGGTCATTCAAAAAGTGGACTTCAAAATTTTTTGAAATTTTCTCAATTTTGGATGACCCTTAACCCCTTTATTTTTCATGTTAGGCAAAAGTCTGCAGAAAAAAATTTATGCATTTTTCAACATACTATCCATTCCCTTGATTA
Organism: Pseudococcus viburni; assembly: GCA_033439095.1. NCBI lineage: Eukaryota > Metazoa > Arthropoda > Insecta > Hemiptera > Pseudococcidae > Pseudococcus > Pseudococcus viburni. The sequence goes on from JAVBJF010000125.1 coordinate 829,018, forward strand.
GTTTAGTAATTTTTTGTAGCCTTTTCAATTTTCAAGTTGAAACGTCATATAATGAACATTTATTCAGTTTTCAAAGTACTATCCATTCCCATGGTTGGAAAAAAAAATTACGTTACTTTTCAAAAAACATAATTTGCCCCTTCAATTTTCAAGATATGCAACTTGTTCATCTAACGTTTTTCTTTTAGTATACCCGGTCATTTCCAAAAATCAAGTAGGCAGACCACTTACCCAACACCATCTATAAAGATCTCTTTTAAAAAAAAGGAATTAAAAAAGGGCATGGTGTCCACTATATTTCAGAAATGATTTTCCCTGACTTTTCCAGGTTTTCCAGACCAATTTTTCGAATTTTTCCAGACCTTTTAAATATGATATTCGTTAATGGTGGGGGGGGGGGGGGTAATTTTTCACATGATGTACTTACATCCCAAAATTTCTCATAAAAATGATATAAAATGCATGCGGTCAAACGATTTTTTTTTCGAATTCACTAGATACTTTTTACGAGATTTTTAGATGATCCTCTTCGAGCCAAAAAAATATTCAATCTGAAAATTTTCAAGCCCACCTAACTCCCTTCACCACAAAAATTTGAAAATTCGAATTGATTACCTACAGAAAAAATTCCAAATTAAAAAGGAGAAACCAATGTATTCCAACGCAAAATTAAGTTTGAAAAATGAAAAAAATATGCCAGGATGTCTACCAAATCAAGGAAATGAAAATTCGGATTTTCCGGGCTAAAAATTCAAAAATTTCTTCACATTTTATCCCCCCCCCCCTCTCTCATGAAAAACACATGCCTCAAATTTATAAATTCACGCAATCTCCTGCCATTTTTCAGTACCTAAGTACCAATAAATAAAAAAGTCGATGAGGAGGTAAAATATAAATTATTTATGGAAATATAGAAATGTGTTAAGCCCGAGCGAAGCAAGGACGAAATTTTTTGTGAAAAAATATCTTCAAAATATGAAAATTCACCACTTTTCCCTCATTCATATTTTTCAAAAAATGGTCAATAATTTTGAATTCTGTAAGTTCTATTCCCGCTCCTTTTGTTTCAACATCGTGGTGAAGGGCATCATGCCATTTCTTTCTCATTACAGCTCAGTAAAAAGTAAGTTTCCAAAAAACTTGAGATTTGAAATAAATTTTGTAATAAGAAAGAGTTCAAAGTACCCCGAGCGTAGCGAGGGGAAATTTTTTTTGAATAAATACATGCATTTTCAGTATCAATTTTATTGTATGTACATTACGGTCAACAAAAAATTACGAATAAATAAAATAAGCAAAGAAACACTGTTCTGAATGATTCTTTTTTTTTGAATTTTCGAAAAATTCCAGAGAAAATTCCAAAATTCCCTGATTGTTCCCTGACTTTTCCAGACCACCAAAATTCTCTGACTTTTCCAGACCACCAAAATTCCCTGACTTTTCCCGGGTTTCCAGAGAATGGACACCATGAAGGGGCATTTCGACCTAGAGGATTTCAGCAATTTCAATGAATTTTTGAAAAGGTTGGCACCGCTGACACCAAAACAAAGAAAAAAATCCTTCGAATTCTCTACTGCGATTATAATCGATTAATCGATTATTTTTTCATCGATTAATCGATTATTTTTTCATCGATCAATCGATAGGTCGATTACTTTCAAATAATCGGTTCCGCCCGAATTTCAATGAATTTTTGAAAAGGTTGGCACCCCTGACACCAAAACAAAGAAAAAAAATCCTTCGAATTCTCTACTGCGATTATAATCGATTAATCGATTATTTTTTCATCGATTAATCGATAGGTCGATTACTTTCAAATAATCGGTTCCGCCCGACACTAGTTTCTGATAAAAATCAACGAATTTCAATTCGATTCAAAATTATCGACAAATTCGAAATATTTTCAAGTTCAACGTTCGATCGCGATCTTTCAGTAGTAATAATCACGTTCGATTTCATTTTCAATACAATTAGAAAAAAAATTCGAAAAACTTCAACGACCAATCATAGCGAAATGAATTTCGCACCGAAGGAAGTGGCTACTCTGTTGACGAAAAACTGGGAACTCAAACATTCGAGAATAAATTATCGGTATGACCGTTTAATTAGATTCAAAGTTCATACCACATTTCAAATTATCGCATTTACTTGTTAAACATTACACTTAGACTTAATAATTCCTAATCAAACACGACGACGATAATTAAATTTCCGACGTTGTATTCGAATTCATCGTCAACGTTATCACTTGTTCACTTCCTTCCATCGATAAATAATTTGCAGCTTGGCGAAAATAGCAACGACTCCGAAGTAATATCGATCGAACTGTAGTACCTCAAGCAAATATGACCCAGCACCATTATGAATTATAATAATGATGAAAATGCAATCGCAAACTCACCGATATCAGCAACGAATTACCATTAGCGATGAAAGCGACGGCGTCATTTCGATGGCGGTTCTTCACTTGGAAATCATCTTTCTGGAATCGGACACCAAATTCTTCTGCGATTACATCAACCGAGCACATTTTACTTCGCAAAACGCGAACACTCGCATTATGTACGAACGACAGTATTACCCACGAACTGATGCAACAGCCGCACACGACGACGCACAAGACACTACTTCGCGAATAGATACATACTGAAACACGTATTACTACAGACTGCGCAACGCACACACAAGCACACAAGACATCCGACGGTTCTATGAAATTCGACGAAGGACACCGGCACTATCGAGGGGTGAAACGAAACGCGCTCATACGTTTTAGCGAGTGGCGAGCAGCAGCTGCAGCGGAAGCAACAGATAAACCTTAGACCATATAGTATTAACATAGACCGCGCTACGGTCCATAAGACGTATGTTATTACCGTGTTCCAACATATTAAATTGGGTCCTCCGCGGAAAACGCGGAAAATGATCTAAAAACGAACTTGCGTTATTTGATTTCGCTCTAATTGTTTCTATGAGTCTCCATTGATAGTGGAAATTGTTTGACTACCAATTTTCCGAATTTTGTTTGCAGCAATGGTCTCAATTCGCGCGAATAAATATTGGGTCCACCGCGGAAAATGCGATCAAAGCACCGAACTCGAACCAAAAATGAAGTCGTATCCTCTGATTTCGCTCCAATTTTTTTTTATGATTGGTGCAAATTGTTTGACTGCTGATGTGGTATAATTTCTCTTGATTTCTCCCGCAGAAATGGGCCCAATTCATGCAAAATAATGTTAGAACTCGCCGCTTATCAGTAGCGCGGTCTATGTTAATACTAAATGGTCTAAGAGATAAACCCCGATCAGCGTGACCGCGACACGAACGTTAAATTACTCTGGAACCGAAAGAAGGGCTAGTTAACTTATGACTTATGACTTTTGACTTTTGACGTTAGCATCACGCTTGGAAAATTCATTTGAATGAGAATACGTTCGAAAATTATCATTCTAATCACGTATAAAATTACAATTTCGTTCGATTAGTTTATTTTACAGGAAAAAATTGATTTTTCAATTGAATGTTGGAAAAATGATTTTTCAAATCGAATATTCAAATAAAATGATTTTTCAAATTGAATATCAAAAACAAAATGATTTTTCAAAAATCCTCGATGAGAATGAAGCAGGTAAAGAAAGACGGTTTATGAAATATTTTTTTAAATAAAAATTTTTCAATTATTTAAAATTCGTCAAAATTTTGCTACAACCACCTTGAAACCAGTTACTTTAGTTCGGAGAAAAACTAGAAAATATTAATTTTTCGCCCTGCGTGCCCCTCTACCCAAAAAATCTCTTCAAAATGATAATATTATGGTGATTTATTGAAGAAAATAATGTTTCCACGAATAAAGGCTTTTAGTCAGGTCTCAATTTCATATCCTCTCGACTGAGCTGTAAAAAGCAATTTTATGATTGATCCGTGTTCTAGACATTACAACGAACAAATTTAGCCCAGATGCCTTTTTTTACCCCTCCCCCTTTTCAGAGGGTCCACCCCCCTTTCTTAAAAACGCCTGTAGCGCTCCTCTTATGGGTTCTAGTGAAAAAAATTTCCCACAAAAGTTGTCCCTCAACATCTCAGCTACAAATTACTTTCCCTAAAAAATCCAATTTGGGGCCACCGGTACCCCTCAAATTTGAACAAAGTATTTCAAAAAATCATAAAAATCACGTTTTTTTTATTTTTACCGAAAAAATTCTAAGATGAGTAAAATTTGTAAATAACCAAAAGTATTCAGAATTAATTTTCCTATTCGGTGAGTTATATCACGACCAATTTCGTCCCGCTCCCCGTTACATACAGCCCCCCCCCCACACATCAAAAATTTCGGTCTTCTAGAATAATTTTCTAGCAAAAATATATTCTTCACCACTTGATTTACAATTTCGGTCATTATAAAAATTATTTTTTGAGCAATCCCTACCCCTTAAATTCGAAAAAAATTCCTCAAAAATACATAAAAATACGCTTTTTTACGCTTCCAATGCAGAGCTTTGAAGATAATTATGTGGACAGAAATTGAGGGGAAAGTGTCTAAAAATCGTAATTTTTAATTTCCAGTTCTGTAGGAAGAAGCAACCAATGAATATACCTAATTTCTGTCTACATAATTATCTTCAAAGCTTTGCATTGGAAGCGTAAAAAAGCGTATTTTTTAGTATTTATGAAGGATATTTTTCGAATTTGAGAGGTAGGGATTGCTCAAAACATAATTTTTATAATGAGCGAAATTGTACATTAAGTGGTGAAGAATATATTTTTGCTGGAAAATTATTCTAGAAGACCGAAATTTTTGATGTGTGGGAGGGGGTGGGCCTGTATGTAACGGGAAGCGGGACGAAAATAGTCGTGATATAACTCACCGAATAGAAAATTTAATTCTGAATACTTTTGGTTATTTACAAATTTTACTCATCTTAGAAACTTTTCGGTAAAAATGAAAAAAACGTGATTTTTATGATTTTTTGAAATACTTTTTTTAAATTTGAGGGGCACCGGTGGCTCCAAATTGGATTTTCTATAGAAAGTAATTTGTAGCTGAGATGTTGAGGGACAACTTTTGTGGGAAATTTTTTTCACTAGAACCTATAAGAGGAGCGCTACAGGCGTTTTTAAGAAAGGGGGTGGACCCTTGGAAAAGGGGGAGGGGTAAAAAAAGGCATCTGGACTAAATTTGTTTGTTGTAATGTCTAAAACACGAATCAATCATAAAATTACTTTTTACAGCTCAGTCGAGGGGATGTGTTTTTTCGTGAAATTGAGACCCTGCTATTTCTAGCAGAGAATCCAATAATCCATTTTTCGAAATATTGCCAACACCTACAAGTGTTGCCGAATTTTAATGTTGATAAGTTCCCAAAAAAGTTCCGGAATTCGTAAAAAGTTCCATTTTTTTTCACCACCACTCTTGCTAAAAAAAAAGGGGGCTGAGAATTCGAGAAAAAAAGGAGGGGGGTCGAAATTCAATAAAAATACACAAAATACAGATTTGAATTTTGAGCAAAGAAAAATTGAAAAATTACGAGATTTTTGGTGCAAACAATCACAGTCAATTTTCGTACAACTCCGCCTTTTAGAAATTTTATTGGAATGGAATCAGTGAAATAGATTAAATAATTATTTGAAAATTCGTGATTTTTCATTGATTTGTTTTAGTCAAAGTTAAAATTACTGATTTTTTCTGAATAAGTGGAACACTAACTGAAAAATCAGTTGAAAATTACCAACTTTCAATGAAAATCATTTTGACAGATTAAAAAAAAACATAATTTCTTCAAATTTAGAAATAGAGGTATTGAAATACAGCCCGAGCGAAACGAGGGCAAATTTTTTTCGAGAAATCATGCTTGAAAAGCAGAAAAATGCATTAAAATTTCAGGAAGTTCCGAAAATTCAAAAGTTCCGCAAAAGTTCCGCAAAAATAAATGTTCCGAAAAAAGTTCCGAGGAGCTTCAAAAGTCCCGCTTTCCGGAACTTCATCCGGAATTCGGCAACACTGCCCGCCGCCGGTTTAGGAGGCAGATATACATAATTAATTTAATTATACAGATTTGAGTAAAGAAAAATTGAAAAATGACGAGATTTTTGGAACAAACAATTAAGATGACGTTTATCTACTCTTGTTTGGTATAAATTCGCCGAAATTTCATAAATTTGAAATTCGCCTATGTATAGAAACGAACATACGAACGAACCATTGTAGTGGACTGTATATTTTAACAACTTAACAAAGACTAACTTAGAACCAAGATTCCAACTATACCTAATACACCAATACGTCACCTCGAACGAGTATGAGGGAAAAAAAGGTATAGAACAAAGGCAATAAATATAAAACTAAGGCGACCGTCAACGAACAAGCAGATGAAGGACACATTCCAAAACCCAATTCGTTACACCCCCGCAACCCCCACGCAGGGCGCGAACAGGCACGAACCTAAACTCCTTACCAAATACGCGACAATATAATGTATCTCACGTAGTTAATACCTAAACATACTCTCTAAATCTAAATCGGTCAATTTTCGTAAAACTGTCTTTTTGAATCAGTGAAATGAATTTATTTGAACATCTGTGATATTTCAATTGTTTGATTGATTTATTTTAGTCAAAATTATTGATTTATTTTGTCAAATGGGAAATTGATTAAAATTACTTTACTGATTCAGAAAAACAGAATTTTTTCAAATTTATTCGCTCGGGCAATTTTTTTTTGAAAAATCGTCATCAACTTCTAATTTTTTTTCTTGAAGAATTTTGAAAAATAGCAATTTTTCCCTGAAAATTTGTATTTTTGCTTGAAAATGCGAAAAAAGTGTCTTTGAGAGGAAAAAAGTGACTGAGAGGAAAAAAGTGACTATGAGAGGAAAAAAGTGACTTTGAGAGGAAAAAAGTGACTTTGAGAGGAAAAAAGTGACTTTTAGTGACCTTTGGATGAAAAAAGTGACTTTTAGCGACCTTTGGATGAAAAAAGTGACTTTTAGCCGAAAAAAGTGACAAACATCCTAAAAAAAGTTACCTACTATGATGCCTGCCAATGGTCCTTCAATCCGCAGAACAATTATTCGGTTTACGACGCGACCGACGACGTATCGTTCATTTCCTGCATTAATTTTTTAGTTTTTTCTTCAATTTTTTCTCGTCATGATTTAAAATTTTATTTGCGAAAATCATTTTCAACACTACAGTCATTTGCCCCTGCAATTTTCAAAACAGGCAACCTTCTCTTCTAACACTTTTTTAATAATATCCTGTTTGTACCAAAATTTCAACGTTAATGTTAATGTAACACCACTCAACGGACATCCTGTATAATTTATTATCGAATTCAAAATTTTCAGCTATTTTTTTTCAAAGTACTCGTATAATCATTTAACTTTTTTATCCTCTCCTCTCTCCTTCAATCTACCGAATTAGAAAATTTTTATCTCCTTAACCAACACGAGATAATGATCTATTTTAGTACCAAATACCAAACGTTGAAATTGCATTAATCAGCTTCTATCTGTACATTACAGAACGTCTGTGTTGATGATGATTTTACGTAGGAAGGTATGAGTTTTAATTTGCCTGGAAATTGAGTCATACGCGTAGTTGAAAACACGTTGATAATTTTTCATTATCGAATTTTCCATTTACCAGTTTGATGTGTTCATGATCGCGAAATACTCGTGTGCTTTGATTTTTTTGGCGTTATTGTCGAATGAATGGGAAATGGTTCGAGTTTGCTAATAACAATTTTGACTCCATTGTAAGGTGTCGACTATAATCTGAAAGCCGGGTAAGATAATTTGTTCAATTTTATTCCTCTAAATAATCTAGCAAGTGAAATCTACACGGGAAGAGATTTTTTCTTATTTTGATGATCGTCGAGAAATTTCACACGATTGATTTAGAAAACGAAATAGTAATAAATGGAGGAGAAAATTGATGAAAATGTTCCCCTCCCTCATTACCCCATCATTCGAAATTTCATTTACTCAAAACATATGAGACTAAAAATTGATCATTTTGTTTTAATTTTCAGAATTTCGAATTATTTAACCGTAATTGGTATGATTCTGAAAAGAAAACACGACAAATATCGAAATTTATAAAATGCAATAATCTCGTATCTCTTTCTGTAGAAATCGTAGGGACGGCTCCGAGTAGAAATTTTCTCAACGACTTTTTCCAATCAAACGAATGAATTACTTTCATTTTTCCATTGTATTTCTCCATTTCTAGGATGACACCAGGGAAAACAAATGTTGAACATCTGTGGGGAGGGGGGGGGAGCTTACAACTATCTTCACGTACAATTTTTTAAATGAAAATTTCTCCCATTTATATCCATGAGGGGAGGGGGGGATAGAAAAATACACGCGAAAAATTTCGGTAGACAGAACCCAAAACAAATATTAGGGTGTCTTACAAAATTCGTTAAGCAAAAAGCTTGACGTAGCTTGACCTTTTTGCATGACTTTTTTGACTTTTACATAGGCCACCCTCCAAAAAAAAATTACGAAAAACTTCCAACAAATATAACTTTTAAAAAATTGCAAGAGACTTCAAAATTTAAATTTTTACCAATAAATTTAAACAAATATTTTTGAAAAATCTTAATGAGCATCTTTTTTATTGAAATTATTCATCAAGGGCGAATCGAAATTTTTTTCAATTTCGGAAAACAATCTTGACTTTGAATCAAAAAGCTTGACTTTGCATAGCTTGATCATCTTGATCGATAGATGCACGCTGCAAAATTGTAGTTTCAGTAGAAAAAATTAGGTCTTTCAATTCCCAATTAATAAATTCTGTGTTACTTTTTCATTCAGAAAACGTTGGTTTCAGGTGAAAAATTTACAAAAGTAAACCGCATTGTATTCCAGAAATTTCTGATTTCACCCCCCCCCCCCCCAATTTTCCGGCTTGATAAACAATCAAAGGATATAAAATTTCCAATTCACAAAAAAATTCGAATAGAAAAATGATATAGTGGAAATATGTAGTAAGTACTTCGAGAACTGAACAAATAGGATTTTGAAGGATTATGCAGAACTTGAAAATTGAAGGGGCCAGGAGTCGAAATCCAATAAAAGCATCTCGAAAATTTTTATTCCAGTTCCCAACCTTGATTTCACTCTTAGCTTCGACAGTTCGAAAAGTACCAAAATAAATTTTATGAACTTTGGACTTTACATGAAATTGATGAAAAATAAATTTTTTTGAAATTTTTTCAACGTTTCTTATTACTTGACTCATTTTTACAAAATTTAGGTTCGTACTCGTAGCACTTGCAATTTTCAAGTTCGTCAAAAAATCAACAGCACAAAATTGTCAATTTATTTTTACGTTAAATGGAATTTAAATTTAGCCACTCTGCTTTTTCAAATCGCAAATTTGGAAACCACTGAACCACATCAATCGATACGAGAAATTTTCAAAATAATAATTGCTTATTTCAACGAACCATTTTTTGTGAAATTTATCTCGTAGGGATTCAAAATTTGGGATTTTGATCCCTTCGATCATCAAGTTAGGCAAAAAAATCATTTGTACACCGATGCAATTTTCGTAGTAAAAACGTGCCCACTGATTATTTCGACGAACAATTATTTATGAATTTTTTCAAAACAGAATTTCAATTTTTTAGTCGCCCATGGACCCCTAAATTCTCAAATTGGAAAAAAATTATTAGTCCAAAATTCGTGTACTCAATTTCAATCAAAATTTGTTCCGTATAAAGGATTTCTCAATCTCAAACGAGGAACAGGCATCAAACACGGATTTTGGGGGGAAAATAGTGACTTTAGTGACTTTTTATGAGGCAAAAAGTGACCCATTTTCGAAAAAGTGACCCATTTTCGAAAAAGTGACCAATTTTTCATTTTTTTTCATAAATAAATACACCCCCCCTCCCTATTTTTTTCATAACTCAAACTATAATTCTCTCTGCGATAGTGCTAAAAAAAAAACTTTTTTTCTGAAATTTTTCTTTTCATAAATCTTTGTCAAGGTATCAATTAACAAGGCTGGTGGACTAATAAGTAGGTAAAAAAAAATTTGATAGGACTTTTTTTTTTAGAAATATCATTATTTTTTTTAATTTTATGCAAGAGCGATAGGCCGTTTGAACGAAAAAAGTGACTTCAGAATGAAAAAAGTGCCCAATAGTGACCCTTTTGGCAAAAAAGTGACTTTTAGTGACCAACTTTGAAAATAGGGGACAAGTAACTGAAAAAGGTGACTCTGTTTGATGCCTGGAGGAATTTTCATGAATTCTCTTACAAATTATATGGAAATTTAGTGAAAATCAAGTTACATATTTTGAAAATTAAAACAATTGCAGTATACAGTACGTATAGAAAAACGGAAAGAGCTACATAGAGGCGAAATTAAGACTGAATTTAGGGTGAGCCAGCAACTGGTTCAACCCTACGGCCGAACCAATTCCCTTCTCTCCCCCCTGACCCGCCAATCGGCGAGAACACATGTGTAACTGGGTGGTCAGTTGCGTAAGATAACGATCCTTCTGCTTAACTTATGCAGCGACAGCTAAGGAATGTGCCTTGAAACAAAGAGGCTGGCCAGCAGATGTGTGACGAATTCCATCCCTCGGCCGCCGCCGCTGTAGCAGGCAAAAAGGGTCGCGATCGTATGCAACCGACCATCGTTTTAGGGTATTTTAAATTTCACCCAACACTGGGTATTGCGAAGATTTTCGGGCCACAAGGCGTCGAGAAAATCTCGCGCCTTCAAACTCGCACCACACTCTTCTTTCCCTCCTCGCTCGAATTTGACTCGGATATTTCCAATAATTCGATTACTCGCAAAATTGGGCAAAACCGCCCCCTCTCATAATTTCCGTTGAAATTCTCGACGTCATCGAAGTAAAAAACCGAATATGTTCGAAAATTTAAATTCAACTTTCATATCATGAAAAACTCTTTCCAGGATCCTCTTCCCTCGATGTCTCGCCTCCAAGCAATTCCATCACTGAAAATATGCGGCTGGCCGGCTTCGGACGAGAGCACCATCGCCTTCTACCTATCTCCGGCCAGTCTACGAGAAATGGCCTCATCCAAGATGGCACTGCTTCTATGGCACCGCAGATTCGACGATTTCTCTCTGCGAAAAATCACCTCAGCCAAATGGATCAAAACCCACCGAAAATATTTCACCACCAATGACATGTTCGTGATCCATCCAGCGATCGAAAATCAAATCGATCATTACGTCAAAGTCATGGCCCACGAATTAGAAAACTGGATCGATTACCATTTCGAAAGAGTATTTTACGATAACGATTTACACTCGGTGCTGGAAAAATGCTACAACGAAATCACATGCTGCGGTACCGATTGCACCATAAATTGGCTCGCTACAGCCGGAGGACTCATGAAAAGCAAAAAATTGACCGAGGTGGAAAAATATCGCCTGGCTTGCTTATACTGCTTGAAAGACGATATCAAACGACTGTGGGCTAAATTTTGGCAAAACCAACGTAAAAACGTGTACAATTCGACTATAAAACCGATCATATTGTACTGGAATGATGCAATGTTGGACGAAATAAGCTCCGGGATTCGATGCGCCTTCAACGGAAACGTGGAAAAACGAATGATCGCTGCGAGCTCGAAACACCCTCAGAATTGGGCCATCGTTTCCTATTTTCTGAACCGTCTGAATTGGCTCGAACATACCGAGCAGGTCATCCATCTAATAAAATACGACGTATCTTATGCGATTCACCTGATCCCCGAATTGAGCGATGAGCAATTAAGCAGAGTGATGGCCAAATGTGGAGTAGGCATTTGGTACCATTTCGCCAAAAAACTAAAATATTTCAAATGTGCTCTTCGAGTTTGGTCTTACATTCGACACGATATCACCGAGAATGAATTTTTTTACGTCATAAGTCATCTGATGGAAACCAAAGCAGCCCAAATTCGAGCAGAATCCGAAACGAAGCCGAGTCTAAAACACATTTCAGCATTACTCTTCGAAGTCTGGATCAGCGCTCCGGTCCATCTGAGGAAATCCGTCATCGAAAATCACGCCTCGAATTTGCTCGGAATCATGTACGAGTACAAAAACGAAATGCTGAGGATTGTGAATCGCGACGCCAGATTTTTACTCGCCATTTTAACCGATACCAGTTTCCGTTTCAGGAATGATTTATGGCTCAGGCATTGGTCCAGTATGATTTTCAGCGTTCCTCCTTCGTATCTCAGCCAGCTAATGATATTATGCTTAGAAGACCCTCAACAGATATCAAAATACAAGAAAAATATCGCCAGCGGTCCTCAAATCATCCAACGGTATTGTTTCCTATCGATCAAAGAAGGCTACTTCGAGGATGTCGAAGATTTCCTCAGAGTTTGCTCCTTACCGGAAGAGAAAATCGAAACTCATAAAAAAGATCTGCTGAAATCGTTTCGTCACCATGGCGAACTGATTTTCGAACTAAAGAGCGTCAAAAAATGGCTCCAATTTGGCCGATTCATCGACGAATTCCATGAAGACGACGAAATCGCCCGAAGCTATAAAAAAGATATGATATTCGGCCCCTCTACGAGGGAAGCTTTGACCAAAGAATTAATGAGCGGAAGATTATGGTACCTGGATCGGTTCATTTCCACGTTTCTCAGCACCGACGATTTAAACGAGTTCAAAATCAAGCTCATGGATCGATGTCGAAATGATCTAATTCAAGGTAAATTTTACAACTTCGACAGGGTAAATTGGCAAGAATTTTTCGACTGGTGTTCCGGCAACGATGACGAGAAAATTACCGAGTTCCGGACCAATCTGCCAATCGATGGGATATTCGTGATATCGTTGAAAAAATGCATCAAATTCGTCTCGATAAATGATTTTTTTCGCAAGTGGGCCGACGATTGCGATTTCGCCAGTTTCGATAGTTTTCTCAAGTGGTTTTTCGGCACCGTCGAAGGAATCAGGTATTTCAAGTTGAAAAAGGTCTACGAGTATCAAGGTATCGATGATATGAAGACTAAATTGAACATCGACAGCTATGAAGTTCTAGGAATCGTATTGAAATGGTTTTTCGACGGCAATCCCGATGATTTAGAGCTATGGAAAAATCTCACCAATGATCCACGTTATGCGAATTTATCATCGAAACGTTGAGGAGGAAAATTTCAGCGATATACGATATTCTGAATGATTTTTTTCAAATTAATTTTGTAATTTTACGAATTTTTAATGTATTCCAAGACGTGGTATCGGAGGTTTGTTAAAATGATCAATTTTTGTCTTCATATTTTTTCGAATTTAATTACTCTAGATTTTCGAAATACAAAATGAGAACTGAGGACCAATTTATTTAGAAAATTATTGAAATAATACGAGGTAACTAAAAAAATGATTGCTTTTCCCATTTTTTTCGACTCATTACTAAATGAAAAACAGAAATGCAAAAATATTAAAATCGAATTCTCTCGATTGGGGAAGAGAGGAGCTCGGAAAATAGAGACTACTGTCCAATTTATTCAGAAAATGACTGAAAAAATACGAGGTAATCAGAAAAATGGTTGATTTTCCAACTATTTTTCAACTGAACTAAAAAATCCAAAAATCCAAAAATATTGTTAAAAATCCAATTCTCTCAAGTTTCAACCAGAGAAGAGGAGAAGGAGTCTGGAAAATAAACTGAAAAAATTGATCATCGCACAGTTTGCCCACAATATTTCAGAGCTGATTTTCCCTGACTTTTCCAGGTTTTCCAGACAAATTTTCTGAAGTTTCTCAGGTCTTTCAAATATGATTCATAAACCGGGGGGGGGGGGGATTTTTTCTCATGATGTAAGTACGTGCGTATTCAAATCTTGCATAAAAATGATATGAAATGCATGAGATCAAACGAATCATTTTTTTTAAATCACTAAGCACTTTTTACGAGATTTTTAGATAGGTACTCCTTTTTGGTCCCAAAAAAAAAGAATCAAATTCAATTCTGAAAAATTTTTGAACCCACCCAAACTTCCTTTGACCACAAAAATTTGACAATTTTATTTTATTACAAAAAAAATTTCAAATAAAAAAGAAAACCCCGAAGTATTTCAAAGCAAAATTATCAAGTTTTAAAAAATGAAACAAATTGTGCCAGGGTGTCTGCCAAATCAAGCGAATGAAAATTCACATTTTCCGGGCTGAAAATTCAAAAATTTCTTCACATTTTATTGCATCTTTCCTCCCACCCCCCCCCCCCACCTTAAATTTACAAATCCACATAATTCCCCACCATATTTTCAGCTTCAATAGATTAAAAAATCGATGAGGAGGTAAAATATAGATCATTTTGTTGAGATATACAAAGGTGCGTTGAGCCCGAGCTAAGCAAGAGCAAGAATTTTAGCGAAAAAATATCTTCAAAAAATGAAAATTCACATTTCCCTCGTTCAGGGGTTTCAAGACATGGTCAATAATTTCAAATTCTGTTCCATTCCCTTCCCTTTTTCTTCTTCATCTAGAGTTCCCATTTCTAGCATAATTATGCCAAAATTATGCTAAATCACGCAAAAAAAATTGTTATTTTTGTCCTCCTGGCATCATAAAATTATACCTAGAAGCCAAAAACACCAAAGAAAAAATTATGCCAAATCTGGCATAATTATGCTAAAATGGCAACACTGATTTCGTGCTCAACGAATGACTTGGTATTTTTTTTCTCACCACAGCTGATTGAAAAATAAATTCCCCCAACGCTTAGTTTTTAAATAAATTCTGTAGAAAAAAAAATGATGTCAATTATCCCAACCCGGAGCGCAGCGAGGGAAAATTATCCATGAATAATTCATAATTAAATGGACAAAGACATGCATTTAAATATTATACATTACGGTCAACAAAAAATATGAATAAAAAATCAGTCAAAAGATGCAATAATTTGGCCGGAGCGCGGCGAGGTCGAATTTTTTTGAAAAATTTATAATAAAATAAGCAAAGAAACACTTTGATTCATCATTTTTTTGGATTTTCAAAAAATTCCAAAGAAAATTCCAAAATCCAGGGTTTCCAGAAAATGGACACCCTGTTGCAGTTCCAAAAAGAAAAAAAAACAGAAAAAATTCTGCTCAACCTCGATCGTTGAGGAGAAAATTTAAGCAATATTTAATATTCCAAATTATTTTTTCAAATAATCTCGTAATTTTACGAATTAATTGATTACTGTGTTTGAAGACTTGGCATCGGAGTTCCATTAAAATTATTCATTTTTGTCATCGTATTTCTTCAAATTTAATCACCTAAGATATCTAGATTTTTGAAACACAAAATGAGAACTAAGGACCAATTCATTTATAAAATGATTGAAAAATGAGCAAAATGATTCGAGGTAAAAAAAAAAAAAGATCGCTTTCCCATTTCTTCCGACTTATTTATGAATGAAAATACAAAAACATTGATTAAAATCGAATTCTCTCAATCGAAGGAGGGAGGGAAAGGGGCTGGAAAATAACGACGTGAAAAAATATATCTATCATTGCAGTTCCACGGCGAAAAAACAAATCCAGAAAAAATCCAGCTCAACCTTCCAGTTGCGAAAATTGAAAAATAATTTACTATGAATATTGTGAGAAAATAAAGCAAGAAATTGTCAAATACTTAGGGAGAAATCCATAAAACCTTCGAGTAAAATCCATATACAGTATAACGTAATTAGACATATTTAAAATACCCACAACCGTAAATATAGAAAAAAAATCAATTAACGATACCCAATCACGCCGTCGCCGAATCCAAGAACATCTCGATGCTGACTCTATGAATTGACAATAATCTTGAATCTTGAAGTCAATTTTCATAAACCGAAATAGCGAACATTTCGAACCGACGAAACTACTCGACGAAAAACGCGAACATATCACAAATTCAGTCACCGCGAACTGCGAAGTAATTAAAACACGTTACACGAAGACCTATGCAATGAATATTTTATTTCAACGCTCGAACGGAAACAAAATACGCCACACGGTTATACTTCGAAATCGCCAAACAAAAAGAGAAAAACATGGTATAATTTTGCCTTCGTTTATTCTCAACTAATAAAAACCTTTTCCCCTACAACAAATATCCTGTTTTCGTCGATCGAAACACAACAAATGTACTCAGGTACCATGTGAAGTCAGTTTCTATTCAGATAAAATTTCGATAAGAGTTTTAAAAACGAGATAAGATAAGTCCAAAATCCACATCGACCATTTTTCTCGAACTTCTGTATCCGGGTAATTTTAGCTTTTTCTCAATCTAACGAGCTATGCTTGCGATAAGAACCTGTATTCATGTACGTGACTCCTAGATAACGTAAAAATTAACGATAGTTTACCGAAAATCACCACGAAATGAATAACAAAAATCGAAAAATAATTGGAAACTGGAAGCTTGAAAAATTGATAAAGTGTTCGAGAATGATAAAGAGGGAAACGCAGCATTCGTTCTGGCCGATTTTACCGTACTAAAACATAAGACAATCTTAATCCTAAAGGATGCATCGATGGCCGTCGATGCATCACCATTTGGGCGAGAGATGTTTGTAAGAGGGTGAAAGACAAAGGAGAAGAGAAAGCGGTCAGTTAAGGGATGTGATGTGACCGGATGTCGAAGGAATCTGGCCAGCATAAGGATCGTAGAAGGTTTGTGTGGGAGAGGTGAGAGGAAGGGAAAAGGATCGAGTATGACTCGTACAAACAGAGAAAAATAATAAAATTAGTACGTAGATAAGGTAATGGCTGAAAAAAAAAACGTGATGTCATAATGAATTTGTTTCGAGAATAGGAAAAATACGACGTTTTCGTATGACCATGCCTATTTTTCAAAATATGGAATGAAAAATTACTCATTTTTGAATTGTTTGGGAGTAGGGTGAAAATTCACTCTTTCGAAGAGCACTACTCAAGTTTTCAATTTTGATCAATGCTAGAAAAAATGAAAGAACTGCGTTACGAATATCCACGAATTTGCTCGAAATTAAATTATAAATACCTCCCCCCCCCCCAAATAAAATAAAATTGGAAAATGGTTTCAAAAAAATATAAAAATTCCATGAAATATCATCTTTCTGCCTACTACACTTCGGGGTTTTCTATAATTAGATATGTACTTCTCTTTTTTACATTTTTCGAAAGTGAAAAAAATGAAGCACTACGTTCAAAAAATGAGTTGAGCAATTTTCGAAAACCTTTTGAGAAACTGAACAATTACGAATCATTTTAATTGCATTCTCTCGCCTTCACCCCCCTCCCCGACACTCTTTGAACAAAACCATGTTTTCCAAGTTTCCAATTAAAATAATTACAATCGAAACTAAAAAGTTTTATGAGATGCCAAATTCAAATACTTACCAGCTAATTTTTTCGTAATAATTACCCCTCCCCCTTCCAACTAACATCAAATCTCAAAGCCTTCGAATTTAAAAATGATAAACAGTGTTGCATTAACCTTCGAAATATTAACGACTACTTTCGACATTAAAAATTGAAAATCTATTTTTTCAATGAAACGTTTTCAAAAATTCCCCAAATAAAATACGTTCGTGTTCGTATTAAATAGGTTAGATACTGCCATCTTGTACAAAAATTCCAAATTTCAACGAACAATTATAAAAATTGTAATCAGGACTGGACAGCACCTGACTACCTACCTACCCTTCACCACTCACTCTAAATTCCCTCGTAGTAGATTTACGTTAAAAATTATTTTAAAAAAGTAAAATTTCTCCAATTTCATTTACTTTAAGTACCTATTTTTTTTTCTATTTTTCGAATCAAAATGGCGAATTTTTACAAAGATCAGAACAAAAAAGCATCAATTTTGCTAAAATTCTTTCAAATGATTTTAAAATTACGAAAAATTGATGAAAATGATACTGTCATCTGGTAATTTTCATAATTCCAAAATATAAAATCAATTTTCGAACAATCGAGTCAAGAAAAAATGTTGAAAATTACTCACTCAAGTCACAAATTTCAAAATTATTCATCATTTGAGGGAACTTTCGATTTTTCTTTCGTATGGTTCATTTCAACGAGAGAAAAATGTATAAGGAGACATTTGGATTTTTTTGATGAAAATAAGAGTCGAACAATTGAAATTTTACTCAAATCAAAACAAAACAAAACCCATAATTTCGGAAAATTTTTCCCCTAAAATTCAAATTCCACAAATTTGTATAAAAATGCAACTTCAGTTATTTTCCCTTCTGATCTTAATTCGGTCTACTCTTTTCTCCTTCCCCATCCATCACCTCTAACAAAAGTTACAAATACGAGAGGTAATGACTTAATGAGGATGACGTAACTTTTATAATTTTCATCAAAATCGTATCAAATTTCAATAATCGAGTAAAAAATAACGAAAAAAAACAATGAAAAATTGATTTCTACAATTTCAATCAAAACGAAATCAAACTTCAAACAATTGAGTAAAAAAATAACGAAAAAAACGAGAATCAATTTCAAAGTTTAAAAATGATTCATCTTTTGGAAGAATTTCAATTTTCCTTCATGTTTCATATTTTTTCAATCGAAAAAAATTTCGATAAAGGTAAATTGGAGACTTTCTGACGAGAAATCCAAATCGAAAAATGTTCCAAATTTCAAAATGATTCATCATTTGGAAGAATTTCAATTTTCTTTCATGTTTCGTATTTCTTCAATCGAAAAAAAATTCGATAAAGATAAATTGGAGACTTTCTGACGAGAAATCCAAATCGAAAAATCTTCCAAATTTCAAAATGATTCATCATCTGGAAGAATTTCAATTTTCTTTCATATTTCATATTTTCTCAATCGAAAAAAATTTCGATAAAAATAAATTGGAGACTTTCTGACGAGAAATCCAAATCGAAAAATGTTCCAAATTTCAAAATGATTCATCATTTGGAAGAATTTCAATTTTCTTTCATGTTTCGTATTTCTTCAATCGAAAAAAAATTCGATAAAGATAAATTGGAGACTTTCTGACGAGAAATCCAAATCGAAAAATCTTCCAAATTTCAAAATGATTCATCATCTGGAAGAATTTCAATTTTCTTTCATATTTCATATTTTCTCAATCGAAAAAAATTTCGATAAAAATAAATTGGAGACTTTCTGACGAGAAATCCAAATCGAAAAATCTTCCAAATTTCAAAATGATTCATCATCTGGAAGAATTTCAATTTTCTTTCATATTTCATATTTTCTCAATCGAAAAAAATTTCGATACAGGTAAATTGAAGACTTTTTGACGAGAAAACCAAATCGAAAAATGCAAAATCGTGTGATGGCGTGAAAAATCAACAAAATGTGCCACTTACCTTACTAGTGTAGTGCCAGGTTGCTCACTTTACAACTGCATCAAGAGCGGAGTAGTCCAACGAAAAAATTCAAATCAAAATACACTCGAAAAAAAAACATATTTGAGGCGTTGAAAATCCACAGGCAACTAACTGTATAAAGCCTCATTTATTCTGGCACTGAATTAGTCACTGATAAAGTTGAATCTGTTTTTTTCATTGCGTTTCAATGAAAAGTTGAAAAATTCCAAATTCTCAGTTCTCACTGACAATTTCGGTGTCGGTATAAATGAGACTTGAATCTTACTTCGTTCAAATTTTATCGTCATTACGACAACCAATAAAAAACGAAAGTTGCGCAGCAGCATCAAAATCAACGATAAAATATTCAAATAAACTGTAAAAATCGTGCCGAGCCTACAATAATGAATTACCATGTCGTCTTATCTAATAAAATTGTATCGTTTGCAGATGACTCCGAAATAATTCTCTCTTCGTAGTCGTTATCGTCAATTGAAATAAACGTTTTCAAGTCTGGGACGAAGTTAACCCATATTTAGGTTCTATTACTAAAAAAAAAAAAGGGCTCTTTCAGCCTGTCAGAAATGTTATTTCACACCACATATCCAAATTTCATCAAATTTCATCCGATAGTTTCGGAGAAATCTTGCAAAAACCGCCAACAACTCTCAATTTCTTCAGATTTTCAGTATCATAATTATATTGGTAAATGAAACTTTTCAATACTTTTATTTACCTCATTTTACGTACAGGCATGCCACACAGATTTTTGGGGAAAATAGTGACTTCAGTGACTTTTAATGAGGCGAAAAGTGACCTATTTTTCGAAAAAAGTGACCAATTTTTCATTTTTTTTTCATAAATAAATACACCCCCCCCCCCCCAAAAAAAAAAAATCATAACTCAAACTATATTTCTCTCTGCAATAGTGCTGAAAATACTTTTTTTTCATCAAAGGTAAGGGTGCCATATTTTGACCATTTTTTCAAACTTCCACCAATCAAAGACTTATGGAGGTATAAAAACGTCAGAAATGGCTTAAAAAATACATTGATCCTTCCTCCTCCACCCCTTAAAATTCTGAGCCGATACGATCACTTTTTGTGATTTTTTTCTGAGGGAATTCAAAAATTGATTATCGAAATTTTGGGTTCCTAATTTTGACCTCCAGCCCCCCCCCCCATTTTGAGATGAGGGGTCGGTTGTACATTTTTCTTATTCTACTTAGTAATAGGATGTAAAAAAAAACCGCTCCTAAAAATCGATTAACCCGATTATTGGTAATTATTTGAGGTAATGGAAAATTTTCAAAATTGATTTTTTTCAGAAAGCCCTAGCTCCTCCCCATGACATCCTGAGAGAAAATGGTAAATGACAAAATTGTTCGTTTTTTAATGCTCTACAACTTTTGTTTAAACTATTTTTTCATTAGTGGGTAATTTCAAAAGTTATCGACGAAAAAACAAAATTTGAACCCCCTTACTCCCCAAAAGGAGGACCAAATTATGCACCAATTTTAGAGAAGTTCAGGAATCTTAAAATACATACCCTAATACGAAACTTCCCCTTTCTGCTAATTTTTTATAACTTCCGTCTAAAATAAGATTTTACTGACAAAAATCGTAATATTCTGCATCTAAAAATTACGAGTCCTAAAAAATAAACTATAGTATTTCTTTAAATTTTATGCAAGAGCGGAAGGCCGTTTGAATGAAAAAAGTGACTTTAGAGTGAAAAAACGGACTAATAGTGACTTTTGGCCAAAAAAGGGACTTTTAGTGACCAACCCTGAAAATAGGGGACAAGTCACTAAAAAAAGTGACTCTGTGGCATGCCTGTTACGTATTAAAATCATATTCATAAATTATTTCATCTTTTCATTTCGTTAAAACTCAAAAAAAAACGCAAATTCAAAACTTAATTTCTGCCCATCAATTTCTCACTTATGCAACCCGAAAAGCGTAGAGCACCCTCTTATTATTTAATTTTTTATTAAAATTAGAAGAAAAAAAATCGTAATTATCAAACAAAACTTTCACATTACAATCTAAATTCAAATTTGCTGCAAGTTTAGGTAATAAAATTGTCTGAAAAGTGAAACCAAAAATTATATCGTTTTTGCGCATGCGGTCCATATTTTCTTATAGCCAAGTTCGTAAACCCATTTTTATAGCCCTCTATTTTTAAGCTGGCTATAGCTATTAAACAACTCCCAGTAATTGTTTCGACAAAAAAAAAATACCACCACCAACGGTGAATAATTTCTACCATTCTACATCGTCCTTTCTCGAAATCCATTATCCAAACCAGATGTAAAAGGTTCTCAGAATTGTGTTTTTACCAACACTGTTACAATTCTTGGAAACGTGCTCCGTCGTTATCTACTCAACAGATATTTCGACCCGATAACAATTAGCAACGTAGATTTTCAAAAGGAATAAAGGAACCTTGTCCAGAGTCCCAACTGTGAACATTTATCGACGTGTCGCCCACATTTAGCACTTAAATAGATCGATGGCGACAGGAAGAGATAAATTCATTACCAAAAGTCACGTACACATTTTACAAAAAAAAAAAAAAACATGTGAAATTTGGGAGAAAAACACGTAAACTATTCAGGTCCTGGAAGAGCGAAAATATGCCGCGAATATCTACTCCAATCACAAAATGTAACATTTTCATACTTCAATTTTCGAAGACGCGAGTAAAAATTTACACAGCATCTAATTCAGGTACTACGAGCTACGAGATGTGAAAAATCAAATCTCGAAAGCTCGATTTCAATTAAATACGAACAAGAAGATGCATCGAAGAACTCAATTTACGTCATCGCGTGAAAAATAAAAAACTGCGAAGCTGAATTTCAGAAAAATTTTGCTCAAAAGCATCTCGTGAAATTTTAAAAACTCGAAGTTTCAATTTCAGGCAAATTTTTCAAAAATACATCGAGGTATCGAATTTACGTCGAGAAAAGAATGGTAAAAAAAATCAAAAGCTCAATTTTGGAAAAATTTTACAAAAAAATACTCGATGACGTAATCTCACTCGAAAAATTGAAATATCAAGCAACATGGTGGAAATTTTAGAGCATAATAAAACAAACTCACCGATACGACGAAAATAAAATGGCGTCCGCTTCTACTGTTCAGATCTTTCGATTCGAAGATGGAAAACGATTTTTCGATTGAATTATGCAACTTCACAAATACGACGAACTGTAAAAAAATCGCAATTAGTTAGACGATTTGATTCGTGTGAAAAATTAAGCAACATGGTTGAACCGGTTGTATTTTGATCGAGAATAACATGCGCAGATTACGTAAAGAATGAAAAACTCACCACTGTGGCTGAATGGCTTCCACACTTCCGTCCAAATTTTCAAATTACAACTCGAACTCCGAAGATTGAATACGATTTCTGGACAGAACAAAGCAAATTCACGAATAAGAAGACGAAACGTGAAAAAGAAACTACGCGATTAGTCTCGGGCAGAAAGAAAAATCAAGCAACGTGGTTGAATTTTAATGCGTATTGCGTAATAAAACTAGGCACTCGGCCACTCACCGATATTCCAAAGCTGAATTTGCTCGATCTCTTCCGATCCTTCGAAAATGGACGATTTCTTGATGAAATGAGATGTAGAAATTAACGAATTATACTGAATATTCGACGAAACAAATACTGATCCAATCTGACAAAATCAATAGTTCTTTAAGCATTTGAACAATCATTTACAGGGATGGCGATACCGATCCGATATTTTAGAGTATCGATATTTTTAGGTGGATCGAGCCCGATATTGGATCGATATTTTTACTTCGATATTTCATGGGATCGATATTTTTTGCTGAGTATCGAAACCCGATATTTTTGTTCTTATCATCCCTGAAATTGGCGAAATCATGAATTTTTAAAAGTGAAAATACATCATTCATTCTACAACTTTGTGTTCTTGTCTCGAAAATATAATTTTTCTTGATTTTTTGAAAAGAAATCAACAGTTGGAATTCTACTGATACTGAAAATTGAATAATTTAAACCCAGAATACAATAAAAATGCTCGCGGTTCACAACAAATACAAGAAATGTAGTTTCCAATGTAAATTTTGGTGTAAATTTTGCTGAATTTGCCCTGATAAGATGAAAGAAAAAAATTAATATCGAATATCGATATTTGCGGTATCGATATTTTTGTCGCCGATATTTCGTGGATCGATATTTTTCATCCGATCCATATCGATACCAAGTATCGATACTCTAGCAAAATATCGCCATCCCTGATTTGTGGTGCTATCGAGTTGTCTCTTATCTTCATGTCGTTGGTTGATAAATGAATCATTTATCAACCAACGACATGAAGATAAGAGACAACTCGATAGCACCACAAATGCGCTGTAAGATGGACAATAACTGAATAACCAATGAGACAACGACAGACGAGTCAGTTTCTAGCCACGTAGCCAGTATCCTTTGAGTGGGGATGGGGAACTCGTTCGTTCCGGGAACATTCGGATATTATCGGACCGGTTCGTAAGTCGATGACGCGACGTGATGGAGAGGAAGAATTCCTGGAATTACGATGTAGCCGAAATGCCGAAAATACAGCCAATACGACCTTTGCATTTCTTGCATTTTGAGAACTTGAAACAAGAAACAAATATCGATTCTAAAATCATCTAAAATACATTTTTCATGTTCGAAAAAAAAAGATACCTATGTAAATTAAATCACAAAACAAAATTCTATCAAATCAAAGTCAAGAATATCTTACACCTGGACAAATTCTGATTACGTTATTACTAACCATAAATGCAACCAGAAATTATTTAAGGGAGAGGCTGAGAATTCGAGAAAAATGGGGAGGGGGTTATAATAGTCAAATTTCAATGAAAAAGTTGAGTAACCTGCTGTAGTCCAGTCATTTTAGGAGTTGACCCTCCAAAAAAATTAAATCCTGATTTTTTTTCGCTTTTTACATTCGTAATGGCTCACTACACAACATACTAAGATGGACACCCCATAACCCTCCGTTACCCCCAGGGGAGGGGTAAATGTCTCCTAAAAACCGGTTGTTCGTGAATATATCCCCAAATTGGCCTCAAAATTGAAAAAATAGTTATGAACAATCTTGTTACACGTGTAATTTCCTATCAGAAAGCTTTTGTTTCTTTTCAAAAACACCCACTTCCTTGACCAAAAATTAAGGGTAAAAAACACCTATTTTTCAACAATTTACAGAATTTTTGGAAAAAATCCAAACTTTTGTGAATATCTGCTCAAATAAGCCTCAAAATGGAAAAATGGTTATGAACAATCACGTTCTACGTGTAATTTCCTATCAGACAGGTTCGTTATTTTCGAAAACATCCACTTCTTTGCTCAAAAATTAAGGATGAAAACGCCTATTTTTCCAATATTTACAGTATTTTTGGAAATGATGGAAGTACGAAGTTGAAAGTACCAAAAATTATACCAGTGAAGAGTAATTTTCTTATACATGCTGGTAGGGTATTCCAATGTCATAGGGGGACATGGCCCGTCCGTTCCCCGCCGTAGGGAGGGGAGGTTGAACGCCGAGTCGAGCCGATAGGTCACGTGATCGCTCGAACGTAGCTTGCCTACGTTCGAGGCACGAACCATCCGCTCAGACAGTTGCGCCGTAGCTTAGCCGTAAAGCGGACGTAACTAGGCAGGTATGCGTATCTGCAGGCGGTAGCCAGTTTCGGTACGTGGCTTCGGTCCGTACATCTGTTAGCTGTGTCTTATTCTCGTTGCTTACGCGTAGAGGTAAGATACACAGGGCGCTCTGTACAGGACGCCAGTTCTGTATATCGTATCGGGACTTGATCCCCTAGGGCCTCGCAAGGATGGAGTGGCATTTATGCCCAGGCGTCTCTCTTAACCCCCAGGGAGGTGCGGCAGCTTGATCAGCTGATACCGTTCACCTTTCTCATTGGCGCCCAACACGTGTGTCTTTCTTTTGGAGGCAGATTAGCTACCTGACCGAAAATTGGAAGCACCGTGGGTACAATCCCAACCCCCGAAAAGAGTTCAGATTTTCTGCTCTATTTTCGAGAGTTCAGTGTTTTTCCTGCTCTCCCATGTCGAATTGAGTCCAGTGTATTTACCTGCTCATTTCCAATGTCTCATGTCGAATTGAGTTCAGTGTGTTTACCTGCTCATTTCCAATGTATTTTCTTTTTTCCGCGAGTGTGAAGAGCATTTCTGACGAAATATTTTCGATCATTCACATAATTTTAGATAAAATTATGTAGACGTAAATAAATCGCTGAATTTGATTTCCTTGCATTTGTATATTTTTCTATGTGTAAATGTGTAGTTTCGCATGGTATTATTTTCTGATGAAATTAATACGCGTATTTCAACACGAAATTCTACTGCTACGCAGTAGTCGAGTTAAAAATACACACACAAACATGCGAAACGTGTTCAGACACTTGCCGGCCAATCACAGCCGAGTATCAAGTTCGAACACGCCACCCACAGTTGGCAACGTCGCAGAACGTAGCTCCGGAGGTAACCGTCTGGCTTGTGTTCGCATAAGCATTCATTCCAGTTATTTTTTCCGTTCGAGCAACACGTTCTACGATTACGCTTGTTCCTTGTTTCCTTTTAAAAGCAAGCCAATCGTCCGACTGTACCCCGTTTGCAATCAATGGTAAATTATTTTTACGATTGCAAACAGAATATTATTTATACGCAGAATTTATTCATTGCACGTGTATAAATAATATTCAAACGTACACTAGATCAGTTGTAGAAATATTTTCTACGGACTAGTGTGCGGAAAATTCAACGTACGTTATTTTTTAAAATAGCCTGTATATTGAAAAAATTTCACGGGTGTATCTGAATGTCAGAATCGAATTCAAATACACATCCGCGAAAAAGAAGATCTGCTGCTAACATCGCATTAGTGAATATTCGTTCGGTAGCAAATCTAAACCGACACCAGACTACGAAGATGCCGGTAGATCCTAATCAACCGATTGCGAACGCATCCTCTACGTTAGCGATAACGAATTCAGAGCATGCAAGTAGTGGTACGGCTGATAAAGGGAAACCGATGAAATCTAAAAATAAACTAGCTATCGAAGGGACTTCTGCGGTAAATACCACGAATACAGAAAACCCCGATAATACATTAGTATATAATGATAATCCGAGTAGACCTGCGTCGGTAGCGAGTTCGCACAGAGTATCGATTCATGATGACGGTTCTGAAAGTGAGGAATTTAGTGATGAAGACCACACTCAGACACCGAAACAAATCAGGAATATCGATACGACCGTGAATACGAACTCAAAGACCACCCATACGGCTGGTGGAAGTAACGTGAATTTGACCCCTGGTCAAAATTTTTCAGGTTTCCTAAATCAACCTCAAGGGTGGCAAGTACCCGGCTACGACATGTTCGGGATGCTGCAACAACAGCAAGCAAGCCAGACAGCCTTTATGGCGGGATATTCTGACGTTGCTAAGCAGTGGCAAGCATCCATCGAGCAACAGCAAAAACTGCTGGCTGATTTGTCCGAGTTGAGAAAGCAAGACCAGGCTAAAATCAATACTTTAGAATCCCAATTGAACTCACAGAGCTCAAGGTTCGAAGAATTGACCAAGCGCATGGGGGCAATGCCGACGCCGTCGGCGCCGATTCCAACGATGCCTATGCCATCGGTGACGGTGCCGCCGATGCCGAACATTCCCATGCCGCCTCCGTTCAATTTCGCTTTCCCTCCTCCGCCCCCAGTAGTTGTCCAGACTCAGCACCCACCCCCCTCTGCAGCGCAGGTGAGGGCGGCTGGTATTATCTACAGTGAAATGAACCGGTACCATCCGAATGATTTTCTCGATGCCTTCGAAGAACACGTAAGGGATACATCGTTAAGAGACGGAAAAAAGTGCGCGATGTTCTTGAACTGTATAGATATACACGCTGACTGGAAAGCAAACACCAATCACGTCAAAGATTGGACTGTTATGAAACAGGAATTTCTGCTAGAGTTCTGGGACAGACAGGATCAGAAGACGGCTCAGGAGTATTTCCTCACGCAAGTGACGCATGCTTCGAGTAATCGGATGATCGCCCAAACTATCCTGAGGTGGTATCGCACGATTCTCACGATGGAGGGCATCGACGAGTTTGAAAAGATAACTCTAATGTACGAGAAACTTCCTGAATTTCAACAGCATCTGATCACAGATCAGGAACGAACTTGTATGAAAGCGTTTATCGCTCGCATCGAAGGTTTTGCTAGGCGTCGCGAATCCTCAAAGGTTGCTTCAAGGATGCGAACGCAACCGGCAAAACAGCTGTACGACCACAAGAAGCCGTCTGCGCCTTTCACGCAGAATCCGACTCCGGTCACCACCCCGCCAACGTATGCTCCTAAGAAGTATCCGTACTCGGCAGGATGGCAACAGAAACAAGATGCGGCCAAAAAATTCGATAATCGCACACCGAATCCGAATCCGAACGCTCCCAAGCCGAACGGACCGCGTATGGTTTTCAAAAAGGTGATGAAAGACGGAGACAAAGCGCCTCGCTATGTCCCCGTTCACAAAATTGAACAATGCGATTCTGGCTCGGAGTACGAGCTCGTGGAGGAGGACGACGACGTCACTCAGTCTCCCACGGACCCGAATTCGGGAAACGTGTAGAGCTAGGGGGCAAAGGACTACCCCCTAGCCAGCGAATATCGGAAAACGCTTACGAATACAAACAATGGATTTTTATTGGAGATGGCTTATCGTATTTCATCAGACACGTAGAACTAGGTGACAACCTACCTAGTTATCTTACGCATCAGATAACGATTAGCAGTCTCATCAACGAAATTGTCAGCCACGAATTCGTAGAGAAGTACGCGTTTGTTTCGGCAGGGCTCTTAGAATTTAATTATTCTAGAAGAACCCAAGAACAGTGCGAAGAAGACTTGAAACGACTGATGAACGTATTGTTTATCAAGGGTTTTGAAAGAATCATTTTTCTATTCCCAGTAGTTTTACCGAGAGGAAAAAATGATCGACCAATTACCCTGAGACGATACAGAGCATTTAGAACCATCTGTCGCAAGCTTCAGAACGACGACCGAATACAAATATTTCGCGAACCGTCTCTACAATTCCTGCAACTTGAAAATCGAACAACAGAGAATGGTACTCCATACTCTGTACCAGCGACTAATAAACATCACAGTCTACTGGTGGCGAATGAGAAATTTACCAATCGCGCTAATAACGCGGGTAAATTTTTTATCAAGTCTTCCGAGTACAAAAATGTTATGAATGTGCTGTCTCAGCAATTCCAGAATTTCCTAACTAAGGCCTCACCGCCTCAGTGCACAGGAGAACTGAAAACATTTTACGAACCTGCACAGACGAAATTTGCCGGTGGGAAAGTTGTATCAACACCCAAACCGCCAAAAATCCCTGTTGAACAGATTCCAGTACAACAAATCACTACGAAAGTTCGACGTCGCCGAAAAAGAAGGCGAAAGGTCATTGAACCTGAGAGTGAATCGGAAGATGAAGGTCCATTCAAGCATCACCATAGACGTCGCATACGACATAAAAATTACACGGTAAAGATGGCCTATCTGTCAAACGTGGATACAGACGTCTGCGACGATTCTGCATACGAGTCTGGGAAACCCCACGCTCTATCAGACATCGAGTCGGAAGACGAATCCACTCCCAATGTGAAAATTTTCAAAACAGATAGCAAGATCTTGGAAGGCCTTGACCTATCTAACGTACAGGTGATAGATGCAATCGACAACGCGAAGCCTCTTCGCAAAGTTTGCCCATCGGTACGTAGACAAATTGTCACAGAAGGGGCAGTAGACCCTACGTGTAATATTCCAGTACTTATCGAAGGCGAAGTGGTAGCAGCGCAAATTGATACAGGAGCGCTCCCCAACGTCATTTCGAAAAAGTTGCTGGATTGCATATTAAGAGACCACGAAGACAACGTCCAGTTTATTCGCCTGGACAGACCAGTCATTCTCAAGATGGCCAATGGTCAACTTGTAAGGACAATGACTCATCTGGTCCAACTGACTTTCAGTTTCGGCAATTTACTGATGACGATGCCATTTTACGTATTAGACATCTCTCACAAGGTATTCATTATTGGTAGATTATCGATGGTATGCCTTGGGATAGAGACGAGCCTACGTGGCAAATACGCTTGGTGTAAACCTCCCGGAGAAGTGGAGTCGCGGGTACCTTTCCTCAAGGAAGGTACATTCCAGCACACCGAGGTATTTAAGTTCGACGTAGAGCCAGTCTACTACTACGAAGTGGAACAGGATACCCGGACTCACACGGACTTCGCGCTTTGGACACCCTTGGCCGAAGATGAGCGTGATGACGGGCCTGAAGTCTTCGAAAAACGATTACGACAAGACCTTAAAGAGGCTGTTGATAATAAGTGGATCACTCAGCAGACCGCTGACGACACATACGCCGAAATGATCATTTTTAGCGATGTCTTCAGCAGGTATCCTGGAGAGTACAAAGGACCGAAGGTTGATTTCATGTTTGATAGCGAAGATCATTTGGACGAGTGGAGAGGGGAGAAGTACCGACCCTCTAACAAACTCAAATATCTGATCAGAAAAACTATCAAATTAATGATTAAATTACGCATCATTCGGCCCTCAAAATCCCGATTTATCAATACTTTAGCACCGGTAGTGAAAAGTTCAGGTGAACTTCGCCTTTGCCTTGCTGCTGATGAGCTGAACAAATTCTTGCGACCTGTACCCACAGAAACGCGAGCAATTGAAGATATCATTCATGGTACCAATGCCGAATGGTATAGTACTTTGGACTTCGTTGCTGGTTTCTGGCAGTTGTTACTAACCGCTCGTTCACGCGCTTTTACCGCATTTCAGGTAGAGGGGCAAGTTTACGAGTTTTTACGCATGCCTTATGGAATTAAAATTGCATCGGCTGAATTCATTCACATGATGAATCGAATCATACCGATCGACATGGAGGGCGTACAAACATTCGTGGACGACGTGCTGATAACAGCGAATACATTCCGCGACATGAAACAACGTGTTATCGCGGTGTTGAAGTTGTTAAAAGCACACGGCCTCAAACTGAATGCGCGTAAAACTGTTCTTTTCAAGAAAGAAACTCAGCATCTGGGTTTCAAACTTGCGAAAGATCAGATCGGCAAGCAAAGCGAAAAGGTAAAGAAATTTCAAGATTTCAAAAAGAAGCACCTGAACAAAGAGGGTAGATTCAATCTCAGGAATAAACGGGAAATCCAGACATTGGTCGGCTTGACCGGAATGTACAAGCGATTTATACCCGAATATCACCAGATTTTGGCCCCTCTTTACAAACTCACTGAAAAAGACGAAACAGGTGAACCATGGTCCTGGAGCGAGGTGCACATGGATGCTTGCGACAAACTGGAAGCCGAGTACATGAAAGATTTCAAATTGCGTCCACCGGACCCGAACAGGGATATCTACGTGGAAACTCTTCTTTCTGATGACGCTATGAACGCGGTTATCTATCAGATTTTTGAGGGGCAAGAAGAAGTCGTCATGTTTACCAGCTACACGTTTAAACAGCACCAGAAGAATTACACGTTGGTAGACAGGGAAATGCAAGCCCTAGTCACAACGATTCGTAAACTTCAGGTCTGGTTGCACTTCATGAAGATTCACGTTCGTTCGGACCTGAAACCTGTTGTCAGGAAGTTCAAAACTTTGATGCTAACGCACCGTAAGGCAGCATGCTGGATCACGGAGCTAAGTGGATATGACATCGAATACGACATCACCACTAGCCGAAAAGGATTACTGAAACTTATCGCACCCGAAATTACGCTATGCGCGATTGAGTGCGATCACAAGTGGACGGAAATCCAACCGTATGCTGTTGAGTTTACAGAGGCGTTAACTGGTAAGCTTATGAGATGCTTGGAAAACATTGCCATGTACCAACATGAGGATATTCAATGCCGCAGAATTAAGGAATTGTTGAAAGCTGACTCAGCTACCAACCCGAAATTACGCGCCAAGCAGGCTACCAGTGCAAAGAAGTTCAACATCCTGAACGATTGCCATGGCCGTGAAGTTCTGAATAGGACGTACCCAGATGGTAGCATCGTACCATTTCTGCCTACGGTTCTATTCAACGACACCGTTGATTACCTACACGACGTCTACGGACACGTGGGTGCAACGAAACTTGAACAAATTTTCAAGCGCATATTTTATCACCCCGATATGGGAAAACATATACGAAAGGTGTGCAATATGTGCATAATTTGCAAGGTCAACAAGAACTACGTCATGCGCAAAACACTGGGATACGCGCGAGTGGAGGCATTCCACATCGCGGACGTACTCTCAGTGGACCTATTTGGTCCGGTGGTAGCTTACTCAGAGGACCCAAAATACCTTCTCGTTGTGAAAGATGTATTTACGTCCAGAACCTGGCTAAGACCATTACACCGGATAGACAAACACGAAGTATCCGATGCCATGGACAAAATCGTACGTGATATCCATTCAATGGGTTACAAAGTAAACAAGGTGATTTCCGATAACGGAACCCAGTTTATTAGCGACCGATGGAATCAGATGCTTAAGGACCACGGGGTCAAGGTCGTGCACACTACGTGTTACAACCCGCAAGCATCAACCGTCGAAAGGACCATGCGGATACTAGGTGACAAGTTGAGGTCAAAGGTCAACTCCCAAATCGACTGGATCCGTCCGCACTACGGATGGCACGAGTATGTGCTCGAAATTGAAAACGAGATCAACAACACGCCCAGCCGATACGGAGTAAAACCTAACGAAGCGTGGCAGATACCCGATGACCTACTCGGGAATTTACCAGCCAAAACGCACACCTTCAATTTCAGATACGAGCTGAAAAGCCTATTTGAGAAGGAAGTGTTTGCGACGTTAGTGTCAACGACCTCAGACCACTTGTTATCAAACAAACTCGACGAGACTGACCTTCACATCGACACCGACGACTACGTCCGAGTAACCGCTGACGGAGCTTGCTCCCGAAACGGGGCAAAAGACGCAGTTTCAGGCATCGGAATTTGTTTCAAACCGTCCTCGAAACACAATGTGTCAGAGAGAATCACGGTCCCTGGATACCCAAATTCAAACAACCTTGCCGAGTTGGTGGCGGTGAAGAAGGCGCTAGAGATATTATTGTATAATGACGTAAAAAAGGTAAAACTTTTTACTGATTCATCGTACGTATCTCTAGCTATGAACAAATACATCGACAATTGGAAACAGAACGATTGGAAAAATCATAAGAACAAGAAAGTATTTCACAAAGATATCTTTGTTGAACTTCTTGATCTCGTGAAGAAATTTGAAAGTTTTCAAATTCATCACGTTTTCGCTAGAAAATATGACGTCACCAATATTCGTGCTGACCAATTGGCGAAAAAATCTGTTTATACAGCTGAAGCTCAGACCGAAAAGTTAGATAATATGACGGATCGTCAAATTATCGAAGCTTATATTCGGGAAAAGCGACGGCTGCAACGTATACATGACGAATACGAATACAACAAAAAGCATGGCGATCCAACTGAACTCCAGATTGGCGACATGGTAATGTTGGCAGAACACCAAAACAGCTCCGCTGCGTATGGGTTTTCTAAGAAATTATTCCCAAAACGCATCGGTCCGTATTTCGTTGCACAATACGTGGAAAATAATTGCTACAAGATTATTGAAGACGAAACGGACACCGCTGGTAAAGTAGTCAGTATACGTCAGCTTACGCTATTCTTGACCGCTGATCAGCAAAAAGAAATCAGTTCGGATCCCCA
This sequence comes from Pseudococcus viburni, assembly GCA_033439095.1. Taxonomy (NCBI): domain Eukaryota; kingdom Metazoa; phylum Arthropoda; class Insecta; order Hemiptera; family Pseudococcidae; genus Pseudococcus; species Pseudococcus viburni. The sequence continues at coordinate 862,183 of JAVBJF010000125.1, forward strand.
TCTGATCTCTATGCTCGATCACCGGAGTCTCAAGGATAAAATAAAAGAGTACTTGTACGCTGCTGAAGATCTGCCTCTATCTGCGCGGTTACCGTACAGAGAGACAGAGAAAGCTGTTCAAAAAACAGCCGAACACCTAAAACGAGAGGCTGATAATATGCTTCGAGATTTACGTGCGCTGAAAAGAGAACAGAAAAAAGCAGAAAAAGAAGCGGCGGAGCGAGAAAATTCGAATTCTCCCCCCGTTCCCCCGACTCGTACTCGGCGTAAGCTCAAACAAACAGATAATTCCCCGGATTTGACAAAAACCACTAAAAAGAAACAAGACGTAGGCAACGATAAAATCGCAGCAACTACGTCACGAAAATCACAGCTCAAAACCGAGCAAAAGGATACGAAAGTACCACCGACCGCAGCTGATGCCGAGCCGGCGCCACTGCAACGCGGTACTCGTATCAGAAAACCAAAAATACCCGTTGGAATATTACGCTTCTTTTCCAAGAAGAATTCGCAATAATCAGCAACGGACGGGGTGAGGAGAGGAAACCGGCCGAATCGGCTGGATTCGAGAACGAGCCAATCAACGTTCGAATCGAACGAGCGGCGCGCGCACCCGAACCAGACCGACCGGCCGAAACCTCCAGCAACGAGGATCAAACTCTGATGTTGTTGCGTCATTGTTTGATTTTTCCTGCCGCTGCTGGTAACGTTTATTTCTCGCTCCTCGTATTCTTGTGTTTTTGGGTGATTTTATACCTAATTTTCTCGTTTCACGTTATTTTTCGAAACGTGTACTCATTTGTACGAACGCTCAGCGTTATTAACGTAAAAAAGTACACGAAAATTTCGTTTTCTAACTCGTTTTTTACCTTCGCGAAGTACGCAGTACCGAGCACGTGAAGAAAAAACCTCGATTTCGACGCAGTCGAATTTTATTATTGAAAAATCGTACGAAATACTTCGTTTCCGTTGTAAATTGTAAGTATCTAGTAAATAATAAAGTATTCGATTGATTTTATCCCATATACGACTCAGTACAATTAACGTACGGAAAGTTGATACATTGAGATACTGAATACAAAAACAATACAAAAGTACCTAGCACGCCATTCTAGCTGAAGTACGATTTCATTAATTATACAATATTCAACTAGAATGAAACGGTTTTTAGAAATGGGTTCACACGTGGTCACGGAAGTGCGTATCAAAGTATACAAATCTCCTAATGACAACAACGAGTGGAAATATTTCGAAAACGGACAATTTTTTCGACGTGCATTAGATAATGCACCGATTTCGATCAAAATTAAACGTGCTCCAACACCCAGGTACGATAGCTCGTGGTATACGGTAGAGGTACGCGAACGCGTATTAGCCTGCAAACCGAATATATACACAGGGTATTGAAAAACACGTTTCCTAACGCGGTACTCTTCGTAAGTGTACAATACGCGATAAGAAACGGTTTGCAAAACGCTACAATATCAAGATAATATGAAAAGGCGTAGCAATACGCAAGCGTTTATCATTTCCACATTATTATCACGATAATAATTCCACAATGATAAACCTAAACTTCGATTATTATTCATTTGATAAATAGCAAGAACTAGACGTACCTATTTTTCGATTTAAACACGAATAAAAATACGTATGGATTTCTAATTCCAAATTCAGTATCGAGATGTGAAAACTGATACGATGTAGATTGTATTATTTACCGATCATGTCATTCGCCCTCACTAAAATCTGATTATTATTTTCAGAAATGTCCACGGTATCGTCGACATCCGAAAAATCTTCTACGACCGACGAAACGATCAAGATCTTAAAAACGTTTTCGATTTCGATGCCGAAGAAAAGTAATATCGCTGTAAGTAAATAATTATCGATCACAAAATCGAAATTTACTTCGGGTTTTAACTTTATTCTTTGTTTGTAAATTAACGCTTGCTAATACTAACAATGAGCGGTTTCGAAAACTCGGCTTCGATGAATGGAGGCTATCACATGCCTACACTCGGAGATACCGAGACCGAAGATCAGGCCGATTTGTTATTATCCCAAATCGATCACCAGATCGCATCGGTCGAAATACACAATAATAACACGACTAACGCAAATGAGTACGCTTCGCATGTTTTGTCCAACATTTGGAGTAGTTTTCTTTCGCTACAACGTGATAATGTATCGTTCCAGATGGCACCGCATACCGCTGTCGTCTTGTGTTGCAAGTGTCGAACCAACGTGCTCGAAGCCACAAGTGGCAAAAGCGATTCAGCGGCGATCACACCGTGTTTTCACGTTTACCATCGTAACTGCGCGGAAGTCGAAGCTAGTACGATCAGCCTGGAAGACGAATCGGAAAACACGGTCGAACATCAACCCTTTCGTTGCAAGTACGCCGGAAAGGTACCGTGCAAAGAACTGATCGATGTTAAAGATCTGCAAACGTTCGAATGTTATCGCGGGTATAACACGTTACAGTCTGTCGTTGCCGATTCACCGGAGGTGATCGAGCTTCAACGTCAGATGATCGTAACGCAGACCTTGAACGAAGCATTAGAACGGCAACACATCGAGACTCAGACCCAGCTCGCCCAGTCGCAACTCGAAGCAAAAGTGGAACGAGCGAAGTACGCCGATTGTTCATCGGACTTCCAGAAAGTGCTAAGTTGCTTAACTGTGTTAAATCCAACTTTCACCCTGGAACGATTCCGACAAACCGACGATTTCCCGTTCCGCTCCAACGTCGCGATGCCAGGTACCAGTGGAAACTCTGGTAACCCAGGATTCATCACGCACGCTGCAAAACACGAATTCGCGAAGCCCAGTCAGCCGCAGGTTACTTCGGCTCCACCGAAGTATAACATCTACGACCGATTAAAGGGATCTTCGACGGATAGTTTAGCGTCAATCTCTGGTAATTCAAATTCGGCGTCCAATTCTGGCAAGAGGACAGCGACGGTGTACTCACCATCAACGTCCCCCGGCATTCAGAAGAAGAAACCGAAAGCGAATACAAAGACGGTAGCGGCGGCGATTCAAGACGCAGCGCCCACCGTAAGAATCCAGACACGTCCGGCCAGAGTATCATCCGGCAATTCGAGACGGAATACACCGAATTCATCTCGCGATAGTTCGCGTTCCGAACGAAGTGTATCCCAAGTCCCGGATCCCGGCGCCGCGAACCCGCACATTGAGCAAAATCGTCCGCCAACGGCTCCTCCGACAGTGACCAGAACGCCGGCGCCAACGGTAGATATAAACGATCCCAAATGGGCGTATATGCTTCCGTTTGTGCCGACGGGTCGATTCGCTGGACCGATTACGCAAGCGACTTTGCCCAATTCCGACGAGTTCGTTTACTTTATGGGTAAATTCTTGCTGTTGGGCGACGGATTGATTTTCTTAATCATCCGGACCTTGATCTACAACCGCAAGTACGGTGGCGATACCTGGACAGGCGGCAGATTCTACCGACCGGAGATGACCGCTCAAGACTTCGAAGCAGCCATCGCAGACACTACTCTTCCGCTGAACGCTGTCGTTTCGTTTTTGGCCGCACCGACGCGAGTAAAGGACACCGATTTCGATATACTGGAGGGAGAGATGAAGCGTTTGCTTCATGCACTCTTCAACTCCGGTGTACGAAAGATCGTGACTCTCCCGCTCCCGCCGTTACCAGCTGAAAACGAAATGAGACAGGATTACAGTGATCTGTTGAATCGAGAGACCGAGTTGGCATGGGAATACACCCATTATCGCGAGATTCTGAGTGCCGTACCAACCCGACCCCTTGTATTCCCAGATCGCATTTTGTACCTGCACCAGCAAATGAAGAAAATCGGTGATCTTCTCGCTAACTATCTTGTTCGTCAAGTAGCGCGAGAGCCCGAGGCTCCGATGCAGGAAGAGTAGAAGGTTTTTTCGGCGAGTTGTAAAAATTCACGATTCGAGAAAACAGTTTTAGCAATAGAAAGTTCGATCATTATAATTGCATTCTGTAAAAATGTACTATGTCGTATTAGGTATGTTCTATTGTTAAAATTTGTAAATTATCGATAATTCCATCGTTCGTGAAATTCGTTATTCCGTTAAATTCGTCATTCGTTCCATCGTAAATATTATCATCGTACGTCGTCGTTATTATTCGAAGAAGAAAATCGTATCCGAAAGAGTCGTCGAAGAAGTCGACCGATACCTTTTAGTTTTAAGTATCGATTTATTTTTAAGAATTTTGTTCCTTTTTAAAGACTGCTTTTCTTTTATTATTTTTATATTTTTGTACATGTATTATGTTTGTTCGTACGCAGTCATTTCTTTTGTATATTTCATAATTGTACTTGTTTGTTAAAAAATTTAATAATAAACGAGTATGTGCCTTGCCTCGTATCATTCGGCTATCGCCGACTAGTTTACGTCAATTCGCTTTTCGCTACGCTGGAGTTGTGAAAGTTCATTTATGAGCATTTTTTCGCAACTCCGAAAATTTTGAAAACTCTTTTCAGGAAGTAGTATTTTTCGAATTTTTCAAAAAGATCACATGGAGGTTCTTAACGTTTCGCTATGAACAGTACTCTATAAAATCAAGAAAACTGATCTGAGAACGGAAGAGTTCCAGCGATTACGAGACTCGCTCGACCGGCAGACACCTACTTTCCTACGGTAAACCCGAGGGGGCAGGGGTCCGGGTGGGTTGTGGTCCCGTATGTGCTCGTGCTTCCCCCGGGCAGTAGCTTGGTCCTGCCAGCTGCAAGCTCGAGGGGGCATGTGTCATAGGGGGACATGGCCCGTCCGTTCCCCGCCGTAGGGAGGGGAGGTTGAACGCCGAGTCGAGCCGATAGGTCATGTGATCGCTCGAACGTAGCTTGCCTACGTTCGAGGCACGAACCATCCGCTCAGACAGTTGCGCCGTAGCTTAGCCATAAAGCGGACGTAACTAGGCAGGTATGCGTATCTGCAGGCGGTAGCCAGTTTCGGTACGTGGCTTCGGTCCGTACATCTGTTAGCTGTGTCTTATTCTCGTTGCTTACGCGTAGAGGTAAGATACACAGGGCGCTCTGTACAGGACGCCAGTTCTGTATATCGTATCGGGACTTGATCCCCTAGGGCCTCGCAAGGATGGAGTGGCATTTATGCCCAGGCGTCTCTCTTAACCCCCCAGGGAGGTGCGGCAGCTTGATCAGCTGATACCGTTCACCTTTCTCACAAAAAAAAAAGTCACCGCAAGAATTTCAACCCCCGTTTTCATCCTTAATTTTTGGGCAAAGAAGTGGATGTTTTCGAAAATAACGAACCTGTCTGATAGGAAATTACACGTAGAACGTGATTGTTCATAACCATTTTTCTATTTTGAGACTTATTTGAGCAGATACGAGGCACGTTCAAGTAATAAGGTAACAACGCCAATAGAAAAAAAAGTATAAATCGTAGGAACGTATAATTTTAGACAAAAATAGACAAAACCTTAGACTACTTTTCAACGTAATCACCTAACCGGTTGAGGCATTTGTCGCTGCGTGAGACGAGCTTGAGTATTCCCTCCTTGAAGAAGTCGCCCGCCAAACTTCTAAACCATTCGTTGACACAATTTTGGAGCTCTTCATCGTTTTGAAATCTTTCTCCAGCAAGGTATTTTTTAAGCTGAGGGAACAGATGAAAGTCTGATGGCGCCAAATCCGGAGAATACGCAGGGTGGTTCAAAACTTCCCACTTGAATGACTCCAAAAGAGCAGTGGTCATGATCGATGTGTGGGGTCGCGCGTTGTCCTGGAGAAACAGCACTCCGCGTGACAATAAACCGCGTCTACGATTCTGAATTTTTCGTTTTAGCTCTTTCAATTGTCGGCAGTACACTTCCGAATTAACAGTTTGACCATATGGGAGGTAATCGACGTGCAAAATTCCTTTACAGTCCCAAAAAACGCATGCCATCATCTTGTTAGCTGATAAAGTCTGCTTAAATTTTCGAACTTTGGGACTGCCGATGTGCTTCCATTGCATGGACGACCGTTTGTCCTCCGGCGTTGTGTAATGGACCCACGTTTCATCACACGTCACTATCCTTTCCAAAAAATCATCTCCTTCCTCTTGATACCGCGTCAAAAATTCCAAAGATGCTCCCATACGCGCGACTTTGTGATCGGGAGTGAGTTGTTTTGGAACCCATCTGGCACACAATTTACGGAATCCGAGGCAATTTTTGACAATTTCAAACATCGTACCCCTTGAAACAGTCGGAAATTCATAACACAAATCGGAAATTGTCATTCGTCTGTTTTCAAGGATTGCTTCCCTAACGGAATCGACGATCTTTTCTGTAATCACGGATGGCTGACCAGACCTCTCTTCATCGTGAACATTTTCGCGTCCTTCGGAAAAACGCTTACACCACTTCCAAACATGAACTCTCGAAAATGCCTCATCACCATAAACATTCTTTAATCGACGAGCGATTTCCGCGGGAATAACGTTCTCTTTACGTAAAAACTTTATAACCGACCGCTGCTCGCACCTGGCGGGACCGCTTTTTGACGCGCACATGTTCAACCGCTTCTAAAACTCGTTGCACGTACACTGATATGAAGGGAAAGGGGTCTCCTAGACGTAGAAAGAATGCCGAATCCGAATTCGTTGCCCTGGCAACGATCGGTCCAGCCGTTTCGTCACAATCGGCGTTGTTACCTTACTACTTGAACGTGCCTCGTATTTACAAAAGTTTCGATTTTTTCCAAAAATGCTGTAATTTGTTGAAAAATATGTTTTTTACCCTTAATTTTTGGTTATAGTCGGGTCTCAATTTCACGAAAAAACACATCCGCTCGACTGAGCTGTAAAAAGCAATTTTATGATTGATTTGTGTTCTAGACATTACAACAAACAAATTTAGCCCAGATGCCTTTTTTTACCCCTCCCCCTTTTCCGAGGGTCCACCCTCTTTCTTAAAAAGGCCTGTAGCGCTCCTCCTATGAGTTCTAGTGAAAAAAACTTCCCACAAAAGTTGTTCCTCAACATCTCAGCTACAAATTACTTTCTATAGAAAATCCAATTTCGGGCCACTGGTGCCCATCAAATTTAAAAAAAGTATTTCAAAAAATCATAAAAATCACCTTTTTTTTTATTGTTACCGAAAAGTTTCCAAGATGAGTAAAATTTGTAAATAATCAAAAGAATTCAGAATTAAATTTCCTATTTGGTGAGTTATATCACGACTATTTTCGCCCCGCTCCCCGTTACATACAGGCCCACCCCCTCCCACACATCAAAAATTTCGGTCTTCTAGAAAAATTTTCCAGCAAAAATTATTTTTCACCACCTAATCTACAATTTCGGTCATTATAAAAATTATTTTTTGAGCAATCCCTACCCCTTAAATTCAAAAAATATCCCTCAAAATACATAAAAATACACTTTTTTACGCTTTCAATGCAAAGCTTTAAAGATAATTATGTAGACAGAAATTGAGAGGAAAGTGTCTAAAAATCGTAATTTTCAATTTCCAGTTTTGTATTAAGAAGCAACTAATGAATATACCTAATTTCTGTCTATATAATTATCTTTAAAGCTTTGCATTGGAAGTGTAAAAAAGCGTATTTTAATGTATTTTTGAGGGATATTTTTCGAATTTAAGGGATAGGGATTGCTCAAAAAATAATTTTTTTAATGACCGAAATTGTAGATTAAATGGTAAAGAATATATTTTTGCTGGAAAATTTTTCTAGAAGACCGAAATTTTTGATGTGTGGGAGGGGGTGGGCCTGTATGTAACGGGGAGCGGGACGAAAATAGTCGTGATATAACTTACCGAATAGGAAATTAAATTCTGAATACTTTTGGTTATTTACAAATTTTACTCATCTTAAAAACTTTTAGGAAAAAATTGAAAAAACGTGATTTTTATGATTTTTTGAAATACTTTTTTCAAATTTGAGGGACTCCGGTGGCCCCAAATTGGATTTTTTATAGAACGTAATTTGTAACTGAGATGTTGAGAGACAACTTTTGTGGGAAATTTTTTTCACTAGAACCCATAGGAGGAGCACTACATGCGTTTTTAAGAAATGGAGGTGGACCCTCGGAAAAGGGAGGGGTAAAAAAAGGCATCTGGGCTAAATTTGTTTGTTGTAATGTCTAGAACACGAATTAATCATAAAATTTGCTTTTTACAGCTCAGTCGAGCGCAGTGACGTACCGATAGGGAAGGAGGGGGGAGCTTCCCCCCGAGGAAATTTTTTACTTGTGAGTTGGGAAAATTGAACATTTCAACACATCAGTTGGGAAAATTGGACAGTTAGGATTAATTTTTTTGATGAAAAATAATAAATAAAATAGTTATTTCAAAAGTTGGAAATCAACAAAATTTTCACTTGTTCCAACTCAAAATTGGTAATTTTCCCAACTCGAAAATGGTAATTTTCCCAATTCAAAATTGGTAATTTTCACAACTCAAAATTGGTTATTTTCCCAACTCAAAATTGGTAATTTTCACAACTCAAAATTGGTTATTTTTCCAACTCAAAATTGGTCGTTCTCCCAAGTGACGAGTAAAAATGTCAGTTGGGACGATTAGTATTTATTTTTTTAATGAAAAATGAATAAATAAAATGGTTACCTACCTATTTTAACAGTCGGAAATCAACAAAATTTTTACTTTTTAGTTGGGAAAATTAGTCATTTTCCCAACCTTTTCCAACTGAAAATTGATCATTTTCCCAGCGAAGAATTATTAAACCGTTGTAATAAATGCTTTTTTGGAAAAAAAATTATTAATTACCTTGCAATTTAAAAATTTTCACTCGTCAACCAAACAAATTTTATAGTTGTACTTGTAATTTAAAAGAGATTTTTTCGCTTTTTTCTTCAAAATTATTCCAATTAATTTCATTGTTCTTATTCTCCTTAAAACTCATTTTTGATATTTGAAAATCCAATTTTTCAAAAGCTTCGGCCTCGCTACGCTCGGCCATGATATATTTCTGCTTTAATCATTTCAAAGTAGAAACAGTCGATTTTTCATTAAAGTTTATTTTTCCAAAACATTATTTTATTGCACATTAAATTTGAGGTTTTCTAAAATTTTCGCCCTCGCTTCGCTCGGGCCAAATCCATCTCCCTATTCTTTACATTGAAATTACAAAATTTTATTGATGTAAAATTATAATTTTTCTTCAAAACTCCACCCTTTCTTCACTGAAGGCAAATAAACTATTTCGTATGTTTTTTCAACTACAATGACATTACTTGTAGTAGGTTAAAAAAAAAATTGTTTGGAGCACCTAACCAATGAAAAATTTATTCAGATTTCTTATCTCAAAAAGGGTCTTATAGTAATGGGTTGTAAAAACTTCAAAAGTTCGCAAAAATGATGAAAACGAGTAAAAAAAATCAAAAAACCTCGCGACTTGGGGAAAAATCAGTACCTACATGTAAATTTTAAGAATTCAGTCGGGAAAGTTTGAAAAAAATTGGATTGGTTCGCAAATTTGAATTTTACACCCCCCCCCCCCGGAATTCTGATATCGGCTATATGTAGTTGGGAATTTTGAGAATTTGAGTTGGGATTTTCACCTCTTCTCCCCCCCCCCTGGAAAATGCCTTCGGTACGTCACTGGTCGAGCGGATATGAATTTGAGACCTGACTATTAAGGAAGTGAGTGTTTTTGAAAAGAAACAAAAGCTTTCTGATAGGAAATTACACGTGTAAGGTGTAACAAGATTGTTCATAACTATTTTTCAATTTTGAGGCTTATTTGAGGAGATATTTACGAAAACTCGATTTTTAGCAAACATTTACCCCTCCCCTGGGGGTATCGCAGGGTTGTGGGGTGTCCATTTTAGTATGTTGTATAGTGGGCCATTACGAACGTAAAACGCGAAAAAAAAAATCAGGATTGAATTTTTGGGGAGTTTGGTACATTTTTTCTCTTATTTGCCTGGACTACTATTTCAGTGGCACTGGCGTAGTTCGGGTATTTTCAGTAGGCTGATAATACATAAACAGATTTGAGCGAAGGAAAATTGAAAAATTGTAGAATTTTATGGAACAAACAATCAACACGCTCTTTGAATCTGAATTAATAAATTTACTAGTTTGAATCAGCGAAATGAAATTAATTAAAAATCAGTGATTTTTCACTGATCTTTCAGTCAAAATAAATAATTTTTTCTAAAACATAGGTAATTGATTGAGAAATTAGTGATTTTTGACTGAAAGATCAGTGGAAAATCATTAATTTTCAATGAACATCATTTCACTGATCCTCAAAGGCAAAATTACATCAAAGACTGATTCCTAAATCCTGATTCAGTTTTAGATTTTAGAGAGTTACCTAAATGTTTATTCAAGAAATGGAATGACTAAAATATTGCCCGAGCGAAGCGAGGACGAAAATGTTTAAAATTCATGTTCGAAGAGCAAAAAAATGCACTTTTTCACATTTTTGTAACACTTGAATAATCTCATTTCTGAGCTTAATGGAGGGGCTCGAGCGTAATGGCGCAGCCAGAAATTTCTTAAGGAGAGGGTCTTGAATGTCATAATTTTTGAGAAATTTTGAATTACCCCCCCCCCCCCCATACTAAATTTCTTTTTACTTTAAAAACACTAAATTCGAATTTATAAAGTTCTCATGCGATTTGCATAGCATGTTTAAGGAAAAAACCAGATGAAAATGTAATTTTGGAACAAATAACTTGCATACTAATTATTTTGACCTCAACTAACCCCCTCCCCCCTCCCAAAAAAACAAAACAAATCCAAGCATTGGCGTCAGAACTCAGAAGTACTTTTTGAGAGGGTGCAAAGTGGATAATTAGAGTCTTGAAATATTAGAAGGGGAGCCATTTTTTGCATAGTTGACTCAAATAGTTCATATAATTGTGATTTCGTTCATGCCCGAGCGAAGCTCTGAGAAAGATCTGAGAAAATTCGATTTTTAATTCTCCAAGAACGCATTTTTACACGTAAGTTCCTGACGTCAGGGGGTCGAGACACACCCCCTACCCCGGCTACGTCCCTGCTCGAACCACCTGAGCCCCTCCACTTTTGGGCTCGTTCATGTTACTAACCACGAGAACCCAAAAATTAAATAGAAACGATTGCATTTAGAATTGAAAGAAAAAAAGCTCACTCATCATACACACTCTGAACAATAAGTATTGATCGAAAATTCATAAAATTCTAGGTAGGTGCCTAGATGACTAGAAAAATCGAACTTTTACCGCTGTCCACTGGAAAAACATTTTAATTCCTAATTTATTCATGTTCAATTGTCTATATGGATTGGATTTACTTATAAGTAATTCAATTTAAATTGATTTCGTCTCCTCAAACGATCATCGATTTCAACTTTAATAATTCGATTAATACCTATCTATTTTTTCATTTTCTTGAAATAAAATGAGACAAAATTGCAGCTTCCAAGGTAATAAATAAATTTTCAAATCAAAAATTCCAAAACCAAAAAGACAAACGAGTGAATTTGATTAAATATAAAATGAATTCGACGAAAATTTCACGTTTGTTCCATTATTCTTTTCCCTTCAAATTGTATAGCATCAAGTTTTCGACTTTCGAGTTTGTATATTTTTTTGATGAAATAACTACGTTTGAATAAAGTACTTAATATGAAATGCATTTTGAACCAAATAGCAGCCTAATAGGTACCTACATGGTCATGAAACGCGTCGAATTTACCATAATGAATCCGATTAAAATCGATTTATATAAATCGATTCTGAAAAAAATTAGTTCTCTATAACATTCCGACTGAAATTGCAAATTCACAAAAAAGGTCTTCACTTGAACTACGAGTAGCTGTCACGCCAAACGAACTTCAGATTCGTAATCAGTGACGCCGAATTAGTCGGAAAACACACCTTTCGCGAGTTTTCAAGAATCTTTTAAAATTGGCCAAAATTGGCCGAAAAATGGAAATTTTCTCGAAAATGGCGACCGATTGGAAAAAACTAATACCACCATTGGATTCGCTGTGTCCGAATACCCCATTCTAGACTCCTCACACGTCGATCGAGAGCACAAAAATTTTTGGCCCAAAAAAATTACATGGGGTTCATGTTTTTTTTTTCGATTTTCGATGATTTTCAAAAAAATCGAGATAAAAGTCGTTTTCGACTAATTCGAGGTCGCTGATTCCGAATCCGATTTCAACATATCCATACTTTTTCAAAAGTACTTATGTACTTGCATGAAAAACTTTTTTTCTGTATTTTTCAAATGTCTGATAATACCTAGGTATTTAAAAAAAGAACATTTTTTTTGAGAAAATTCATATTAAATCGATTTTGATATGGGTAAATCCGTTTTGGATTTTTCTCAATTTTAGAAAAATAGTTATGCATGATAAAATCGATGAAGAAGAATTAAGCAGAAAATAACCTATTATGAATTTTTTGGTAAAAATACTCATTTATTAGAAAAAAATGTCCAAAATAATTGTTTTTCTAATTATTTATCCACTAAACTTTTTATGTTCTTATTTAGAAAGTTATTTTTCGAAGTAGGTATGCATCTGAAAAATAAAATCGAATGATAATTATGATAACATTAACTATTAAGGCACTAATGGAATAATAATTATCGTCTCGAGACCACATTCTTCCTAAACAAACGAATATTGCTTACGGTACTTCTGAAAAATAATTATCGTCTCGAGACCATACTTGTCCTGAATAAGTCAATATTGCTGACTTATGTATTACACTTTCGTTCCGTTTTAGCACTCGAGTGAAAATTATTGAGTCAGCACATCCGAACATACCACAACTAAAAAAATAAGCGAGGTAGATCTAACCACAGTCGCGTTTTTAATTAATTGAAACGGGCATCGTATGTCTCCACTCGTTCATATCAAATGCTGATTCGACACATTTCCATCTTTTTCGTCATCATAACGCAACATAAGAATGTAGGTACTTAATTTCAGTTTCCAGAATTAATTAAGAACAGATTGTACGAAAATGTCTGTTTGACACGTTTCTCCATGATTAGAATACATAATTATGTAGGCAGTTTAACAAAAAATTACAAAAATGATAAAATTGTTGAATGAGTTTTTTAAACCATACTTACATACTATTCTCAGACTGCTACGGAGCGGGGGGGGGGGGGGTGAAAAGTTTCAGATAGCAATAGGTATTCCAATAATATGAAATTTTCACTAAGCTGCAGGAATGATTTTTTTTTTCATCGAGTAATTGAACAAAATATCTTTTTCAACTACTAAAAGTGAATTTTGAAAAAGAAAATTGAATATTTCATACACCAGTGCAGCCAACAGCAAATCATAAAATTCCAAAATACAGAATTTTTCGCCTAAAAATATTATGTGTTTTTTTCAATCACTAGAACACTAGAAGTATTTTCGGAAATTTTTTTGGAAAATTTTGCTTGTCAGTTCAGCCAAATGCAAATTGTGACATGCTACACTATGGAATTTACGTTGACCTCGAATCAATTTTTTATCGTTTGACAAATTCACAATAATTTTGTTTTCAATCATCAGAAATAAAAATTTTAAATTTTCCTTTGAAAATTTTGTACGTCAGTGCAGCCAGTTGCTAATTGTTGAAAACAAAATTATTGTGAATTTTTCAGACGATAAAAAAATTAATTCGAGGTCAACGTAAATTCCATACACTTACTATTAGTGTAGCATGTTACGATTTGTAACTGGCTGCACTGACATACAAATTTTTTCAAAAAAATGTTCGAAATATACTTGCTAGTGATTGAAAAAAAAAATACATAACATTTTCAGGCAAAAAAGTAATCAATTCAAAGTCTATATAAATTCCATATTTTGAAATTTTATGATTTGCTGTTGGCCCATAGTCTACAGTCCAAGAGGAAAAAAGTGTTCCTTGAGCATGCATTTTAGCTGGAGAAAAAGATCAGTTGGTTTGTAGTAGGTATGGGCCGCGTAGTCCCAAAAAACCGCATTTGGATTTTTGCCCTGGCACAACAGGGAGCTGAGACCTGAAAATCCCCCTTTTTTCCCAATTTCTAAATTTGACCTTGGGCAAAAAATTTTTTCACATTCTGGTAGCAGGTACTCCCCCGACTCCAAATATATGTCACATTCCTCGGGTCACGGGCACAATGGGGTGCTGCCCCCCCATGTGCGATTTTTTGCCAAATTCGATAATATTTTTGGTACAGTAATGCCTCTGTAGGCGACATGCGGTATGCTGGACAAAAAAATCAAACGAAATGTATTCTTGGGTTCATCCCGCGACCAATGAGCCAACATTTGAGGAAAACTGAAAGTTTTGAAAACGCGCGATTTCCTCCCCTCTCATTAAAAAATAAGTTATGAAAAAAAATCTGAAACTTGGATTGCGACCTATCAAAGTGGGTTAAAATTTCACGAGCAGAACGAAATAATCGATCAAAATTAAATTTGGGCAATTTTAATCCATTTTGAGCCTCAAATCGGGTAAATTTTTGAGTATTTTCAAAGAATTGACATGTGACCTATGAAAGTGGGATAGAATTTTACCAGACATTCAAAAATACCGTCCAAATTTTTTTGAGCTACTTTTGAGAATTTTAAGCCTCGAATTGATTTAATTTTTTATTCATTTCAAAAAATTGACGTGTGACTTATGAAAGTGGGGTAGAATTTCGCCAGAAATTCAAAAATACTATCCAAATTTTTTTTGAGCTACTTTTGAGAATTTTGAGCCTTTAATTTGGTAGATTTTTAGATAGACCTATCAGTACCTATGGAATAAAATTTTATGGAGAAATCATGCAAAAATCAAAATCGAATGATAAAATATTTTGCGCTTAAAATTAATCCTCAAACTTGAAGTTGTTTAAAAAAGTTTTGGATTACATTTTAAAATCTTTGGCAAAATTCCATCTCTTTTTCGTTGGTCACATGTTTATTTTTCGGAATTACTTAATTGAAAATTGATTGATTGATTGATTGATTGATCATCTGTAAATTTTGATAACCATTTTTAAATATTTTTTAATTGTTTCTTACTTTCTACGAGTTAACATCAGAAAGAGACGCATTGAGCTTCTTTTTATATGGGTTTAGAAAAAAACTCTGCCAATCCATATAGGTACCATATTTAAAAAAAATCAAGGCCTAAAAATAGTTCGTTTAATATTCCATTTATAGGTAATAGAAAAATTTACTAAGTACACGAGTAAAAAAATCATCATAAAAAATACTACTGATGAGGATAGAAAATCCACCACTACGACAAATTTTGTTTTTAAAAGTAAAAAAAAAAAAGATGATAAAAGTTCTATTCTACTTGTTGATAAAAAACTGTAAAATCATTATAATGTTTTTTTTTTCACCAAATCTAGTAAGCTACCTTATCGAATAAACCATAACGACTTTTTAAATTCAATATTAATGCATTTCGAGTAAATTTTCGATTTCTTTACAAGCGAACTCCAAACAAGCCGAAAGTCCAGGATTACATCCATTTTTCATAATCGTCGAGAATCCATACGTACGATAATTTTTACCGTCGTCGAAAGCTACAGCTCTCATCAACGGACACATTGCTATCTTCTTATGATCGCCAAAATTGATCTAGAATCGAAAAAAATCGATATATGAACTGTAAATGATTTGAAATAAAAATCCATCCTTGTTTCACTCACTTGTAAAGTGCCATTTGATAATTGCATGATCGTATTAGATTCACTTCTACGCCACTTTTGTAAATACAAAATTCGACCAAACTGATCGAATTCTTGGACAGGAATAGTTATTCCTCTTCCCAAACGTTCCGCCATGAATTTTTGGAAATGCGTCAGTATTTTTACTTTCGCCTTTAACGTCGAAGGAGTACCATCCATCGTGTAATAATTCTCAATGCCGTCACTTTCGATGTAATGTAGATTCCTACCAAAAAAAATGACAATAACGAATGTATTTTATCGAATTCAATTAAAGCTCTCAACCCTTTCTTACTTTTGATCGGCTAATAAAAGAAGGCGAGTTTGGTCCAAAAACATGATGCCTATTCCGAGATTGCACAGCTGATATCCGAACCCATATTTATTCGAGTAATCGACCCATTGAATGATCCAGATAAGAGGTTGAGCATAATTGTAAGTCGATTCCTCTGTAGAAAAATACCCATCGGGCTGAGTATCTAATGAGATATCGTTCAGAAAAATAGTCGTAAGCGAAAGTGAATTGTCTACTGACCAGGGTCACTTAACAATTGAGGTGGTTTGCTTTTTAAAACTTCCATCAATTGTTTACGCAACGTTTTGAGGTGTTCCTCACATTCGGCATTAATTGTGACAAGGTTTTTGCCCAGCATGTCTTCTTCGACTGATTTGGAATTGGTGGTAGCCTCCCTTGATACAAAAATTGGCCTGTCTTCTTCTCCTGTAAGAAAAAAAACGTTTAGGTACCTGAGTACTTCGATAAAATAAATCAGGTAGTAAAGTGGTCCGAAAAACCAAAAATCTTGATTTTTGAAAAGTTACCCCGGCAAAAGTTATTGGCTAAATATACTAGAAAAATAAAAATGAAAATTTCAAAATCGATTCATATCTTCCGATCGCGCAAGAGCCTTCAGTTCCTCAGAAATTGCCAAAAATTCAATATTATCAGAAATTTCAAAAAAATTAAAAAAAAATCAAAATTTATTAAAATTAATTTTAGAGCTTATTTAGGGACTATTTAAAGCAAAAAGCGCAACTTTTGTGAAAAAATTCATGTTTTTCACGTTTTTTTAATTTCCCATATTTCTTTACCTCTGAAGAAAAATTGAAAAGTGCATTTTGGTCTAAATAGCCGCTAAATAAACACTAAAATTAATTTTAATAAATTTCAAATTTTTTCAAAATTTTCAAATTTTAGAATTTTTGGCATTTTTTGAAGATTTGAAGGCTCTTGCGCGATCGGAAGATATAAATCGATTCGGAAATTTTTCATTTTATTTTTCTAGCCCATCCAGCGAACAACTTTTGCAGGAGGTAACTTTTCAAAAATCAAAATTTTTCGTTTTTCGGCCCACCTACCAGGTAGGTATCTTATTACAAAATTATTTTTCACCATAAATGATTTCAGCCGACTGAAACATAATGAGAGCAGTTCACTTTGTATCAAAATAGCCTGCAAACAAACACAATTGCCTAATTAGTTATCATATTATAGCCTACAAAGTACAAACACAAACTTGTGATAAGAATTTGAATTAGGTAGGTATCGTTAAAGAATTCAGAATTGATAATTTGTTTATTTTACAGTAAGTAGGTCTCTTTTTTGGATGCCAAGATTTATTAGATTTTCTCAAGAAGGAGCCAAAATACAGGACGCAACGTTTTTTTTTTTTTCGTTATTTAGAGAGAAATCGCTCCACATTGTCTTGCGCTGATCTGAACGAAGGGTTGCCTACATGTAGGTCGGCAAGGGACAACGTAAACGCTGTACTCAAAATATCTTGAAAAGATCGAGTAGGGGAGACAGTGTTGCCAATTTCACGAGAACTTGATTTTTTTGAAAATTTTGGCCCCTTCAAATTTTTGATTAGGCAAAATCTGCATGCAATGATTTTTGATCCCTATCCAAAACTCTATAATATGCATTTGTTAGTTTCTAAATATCTCAATTTTTAAAATTTTCAAAATTTTGGGTTTAGAGATTTTTTTTGAAAAGTACAAAAATCTAAAAAAGTCCAAAATTTTTCAATTTCAGCTGGCAAAATACGGCTTTTTCAGCTTTTAGCTTTCGGCTTTCGACTTTCATCACTTCAAATTTCATGATGTCCTAGGAAAAAATGGTAAGTAGAAAAATTGTGTTTTTGAATAATTCTCGACAATTTTTGTTCCAATTTTTTTTCATACGGGCGTGATTTCAAAAGTTATAGCCGAAAACCGAAATTTCAACCCCCTCACCCTCCAACATTGGGACAAAATATTCCCCGATTTTAGGGAAAGTTAGCTATGTTAAAATACACCCTCTACAAAGCTTACGAACTTTCCCATTTCCAGGATTTTTTTTGGGGTCAAAACCAAAAATGACTGTGCTATAGTGGGGGGGGGGATTGAAAAATTTCAGTAGAAAAATTAATGTTTTTTGGATTTCATTTCAAAGAAATTGAATGTAATTGCCAATTTTATTTTTATTCATCATTTCTGGCATGAAGCGAATTGAATTTTACGCAGTTCAATATTAATAATCATTGAATTTTAATTTTTGAAAAAAGCTGTTGGAACGCCAAAAAAATAGGTACCTAAAGCTTTTAGCTAGCTTTTGGCTGCTGAATTATAAAGCGGATATCTCAAAAACCAAGGCTCCTAAGACAAAATCACTCGAACTCTAGGAGCAGGAAATTTGACGCTTTACAATTTATGTTCTATTCATTGTTTTCAATCATATTCGAACTCGGCACTAAAAAATAGATTTGAATGATCTACCAGAGAAACTTGAGTGATGGAGAAATTTTAAAATCAACGCTACATTTTAGACTAAAAAAAAAAGTGATTAAAACAAGAATAAGAAAATGCTTAATGGATAATTAATTAATGATTAATTGATTATATAATTTTTCATGCTAATCACGAGAAAAATGGCGAAAAGATTTCAGGACGTCAGGATTTTTCTTAGTTGGAAGATTTTTTGTTGAAAATTTGTTTTACATTTTTTAATGTAATTTTTAACCCTTAAAATCTTCAACTTCAACATTTTTTCAACGCAAATTTTTCAAGTCCAAAATTTTTTGCTCAGTATTTTTCAAACTTCTGCATTTTTTTCAACGTAAAATTACAAACTCTGAATTTTTTTCCTGTTAATTATTCAAAATTTCAATTTTTTTTCAACCTAAATTTTCAAAGTCTAAATTTTTTACTGTAAATTTTTCAAACTTCAAAATTTTATCAATGTAAATTTTTCAAGTCCAAAATTTTTTGCTCAGAAAGTCAGAATCTTTCAAACTTTTATATATTTTTTTCAACGTAAATTTACTAACTCTGAATTTTTTTCATGTAAATTTTTCCCTCAACATTTTTCAAACTTCAACACTTCCACGTAAATCGGAGTCTTCTTCAGAAATATTCTGAAAATGAAAATTGAAAAAAATTATTTTTCACAACTACATTGAAAATAATGAAATGTCTTTATTGTATTTTTCATTATTTTATTTTCGATGTTGTTAAAAATCATTTTTAATTGTATTTTTCAGAATATTCCTGAAGAAGACTCCGATTTACGTTTCAGAAGTTTTGAAGCTTAAAAAATTTACAGGAAAAAAATTCATAGTTTGAAAATTTGCGCTGAAAAAGTATAAAAGTTTGAAAAAATTTGAGTAAAAAATTTAGACTTGAAAAATTGACGTTGAAAAAATTTTGAAGTTTGAAAAATTTACTGGAAAAATGAAAAAATTCAGAGTTTGAAAATTAACGTTGAAAAAAATTTAGAAGTTTGAAAAATACTCACTCATTCCGAATCAGTGAAAAATCACTGATAAACAGTCAGAATTGCAGCACAGGAAAAATCAGTGAAATTCACTGATTTTCAGTCATTTTTCACTGATCATTCAAAGAATTTCACAGATTTTTCAGTGAATTTCATAAATATCACCGAGTTTTTAGTGATTTTTCACTGATTTCCAGTAATTTTCTTTCACTGATTTGTTTTCAGTGAAAAAAATTTCACTGATTTTCTCCTGTGCTGCAATTCTGACTGTTTCTCAGTGATTTTCGGTAATTTTCACTGATTTATAATTGAGAGAGTACCAAGTAAAAAATTTTGGACGTAAAAAATTTGCGTTGAAAAAATTTTGAAGTTAAAAAAATAACTATGCCGGAGAAAAACGTTTGAAAATAAATAAATATAAAATAATACAGAGTGCAAAATCAAGCGGACTTTGAAAAAAAATTGCTCACCACCCACTGCAAATCCGTAAAACAGGGCCAGGTGTTTTAAACCAGTTGTCAATAACATCCGAAAAAGTAGGTATGAAAAAAAGTTTGATACAAAAGTTGCGGAGAATTGAAAAACAATTATTTTTCGTTCCATAACTTTTTCCCTCATCTTGCAATGGAAAAAAGTTATGGTAGAAAGAACTCGAGTATAATTTTCTCGTTTTCAAGTCATAACCCTTCTTCACTGCTAGTAAAAAAAACTACAGACGGTGAAACTAAAATGTTCAGTTTTTGATAAATGGTAATCGACTTTGAGAAAAAAACACCTAAGAAACTTGAAAAAATTGGGTTCATCTTGCACCGGTTTCTACAAAAGTGGAGACATCAAAAAAAGTGTGAGATGAACGTTGTTGAGAATTAAAATCTGTACATTTTACGTACCTACCTAATTTTTCTTTCATCTAGCAGTGAAGAAGAGTTATGGCTTGAAAAAGAGAAAATTATTTATACTAGAGGTTTTTGTACGTACCATAACTTCTTTCCATTGCAAGATGCGGGAAAAAATTATGGAATGAAAAATTATTGTTTTAAAATTATTTACAACTTTTGTTTCAAACTTTTTTTCATACAACCCACTTCTTTGGATATTACTGACGACTGGTTCGAAATTGCTGAACCGGTTTCAGATTTAAGTTCTGATGAATTGAAAAGTGTTTTAAGTGGACAAGACTTCTGTGTCATACTGCAAACATTTCATTCGTGAAATTCAATTAAGTGTTCAACATTTCATTAATGAACTTTATTTTAATGCCGATAGAGCAAATGACACAAGTTACATAAAACGAATAACGACGAAAAAGTACATGAAAAATTTTCTGCGCTACTTAAATCAATCTATTTATACAATATAAAATATAAACTATGGAGCGATTCAAGTGGTATAATGAATAGCAACGATACCCTCAAACTCGGTATCCGACGACGCCCGTTTCTTCAATCGCCATCCTCCTGACGCAAAAGATGCACGTGCCAAGTGCTGTACACCGATTTTATGCACGTACAGCAAGTCTTTTCCATACGGCGCCAATTCCGCATTAAATTCACAGCCACATTCAGAAGACCGTGAGGACTGTGACTGTGAGAGTACTGATTTGGGTACCCACAAGAAGCGACCATCAAAATGACTAGGAATAGGAATAGTTATTTCTTTCCACGATCGAGTATTCGGATTTAAAAAAAGTATAAAACGGACAATCTTAGGCGGATAACTTAACACGAAGCCATTATGCAAGTTAGTTAGGTGAACAGGACGGGTATCTGATAACTTTGAGTATAATGGCAAATCGGCAAAATTAGCCCACGAAGATCGCTCGAAATCAAACGTTTGCAGGGTGTTTTTTTCATACCTAAATAGTTTGTTTCCATCGCTACTGTACGGCCCGTGACTCATAAATTTTGAATCAGTATAAATCTCCAGCCAACGATTCAATTCGATTGAATACTTCATCACACGGCCGTCTTCGAAACACCAGAATAACTGATTGTTGCAATTCAACAAAGCATCCTGTGGGTACCACATCTTTTTGGGGGCAGAACCCAAAACGTTCAACTTCTTCGATGAAAAATTGTAAACGTAGACATTGAATTCATCGCGAATTTTACATAGAACGAATAAACTATCGCCGATTAACGTCGCTGACAATTTGGGTATTAATAAACCGAGCTTATTAGGAACGTCGTAATGATTCAGGAGAAAATTCAACGAGACGATTTCTCTTAATTCGCTGTCTACAACACAAACTTCTCTCGGCATAAGGGTATCATCGTCGATATTCTTGGGTAGAATGAACATCGGCCTGCTCTTGATATCCCAACTTATTTGCTGCGAACCCAGATCACGCGAAAGTAAACAATTCGAATTAAGAAATTTCCACAGCTCGTCATTAACAACTTGCTGCGAACATTTTTTCAAATCAGCGGGAATATTTATCTCGAAATCACCGAAATTCATCAAGTTGTTTTGATTTATGGCGAAAACGATTCGAGGCATGAGGCGATATCGATTTTTCACATCATAGACGATCCATTTTGAACAAATATCGACGATTTTTTGCGGATCGCTGATGACGAAAAATTCCGAAGCGAGAATATCCTCCAAAATATCGCACGAAACTGACACGAAGTGCGACTCTACTGAAGCGTCACATCTTGGTGCGACGATCAATTTGGCCAGGCAGACTACATATAAGTACGAGTACTTCCCAGCATCGTTTACTTCACAGATAAGATCGAATGTTTTTATCAAATCTTCGTATTTCATTTTGATGATAACTGACATCACCTGTTTGCGAAAATCGAATGATAATTCTTTAAGTCCTGCAGCTTCACAAATCTGCCATATGCGAAATATATCTTTACAAATTTCTCCATCAGTCAGACGAAAAATAAAAGTTCTCAACACCTGTGTAACCCAGCTTTCAGACTGCCAATTGTTACTAACGGTTAAATTTAATAATTCGGTAATATCTTTAGAGGTCAATACCCCCTTAAATTTTTCCATCCACGGAACGCAACATCTTTCAATCACGAGTTTCGATTTCAAGGTATTTGCAGCTTTCAGTATTTCCATGACGTCTGTCCTCAAAATGGAATCCAAGTCCGGAATTTTTTCAAAATAAATGAAATCCACTATCAAATCGAAATTTTTTTCGTCGACGTCGACCACGAGCTCTGAATTTTTATTCCAAGTAGGAATAGGGCATGAGAAATATGTGGACGCCGTATCCAAGATGTATCTATGAAGTTTGTAAGTTTTCGCGGCGGCTTTGATCGTAACATCGGATAAAAGCTCTTCATCCAAAAATCTGGACAATTTTTCGTTTTCATCGATCTTATTGACGATATGGTTTTTACGTAATGATTTCTCTCCGAGTCTGAACTGTCCAACTGAAAACAAAAATAAACATTCGTAAATAAACTACGAGTAAAAATCCACTCTACATGTAGTGAAATTGTAAAATATTTTGCCATCAGTAATAAAAATCACAGCGATAATGAAGAAATTAAGTTTTTGTGGTGAAGGTCCTTGGCGTGCAAAAAGAGCAGACAAATTCTGCTCCTTTCTGCTCTTTTCTGCTACTTTCTGTTTCTATCTGATCTTTCGATGCGCTATACTCAAAATAGGGGGGGGGGGAAGCTAAAATGGGGTTCCGAAAGTTCGAGTTCCTCGAATATGATTTTATATCAATTTCAATGTCAGATATCGTAAATCTCATTTTTGGCGAAGAAAATTTTTTTGTTGCTACTAAAGTACGCGTAAAATAGGCAAAAAAATAAAAAATACAGGTTTTTATTGCTTGTGGTCAGTTTTATTTTTTTTGACGAACTTCCACTACTTCAAAATTTTAAAAATTTTTGTGATGTACTGATGGATAAATGACACTCATTTTGAGGAAAAAAATTCCATTGCCCCTTTAACCCTCCATTACAAAAGGGGGGTCAAATTTTTCAAAGAGGCATAACTGAGCAAAAAATTTCCCAAAAATTTTGAAAAAAAATTTCTAGCCTTCCTCATAAACACTTAAAAATCATCTAAAAAACGCGACAGGCATTTGTAAGGGAGGACCTTTTAAAAAAATTTTCCAGCCCCCAACACAAAAATAGGATGAATCAAGAAAACCTCAAAGCAAGGTAATTTTCTAAAAAAATGTTTTTTCCCCATTTCCGAATAGGTAGTGTTACCAGTGGAGAAATGAGGTCCATTTCAGTGGCCCTGCCCATAAAAGGGATTTCAATGAAACACATATAGGAGGATTGTGCTACGTTTGTGCTGGTTTGTGCTGTTATTTTCGTCGTTTGTGCTGCTCCCCTTCCCCCTTTTTTTTAAAAAAACTTTGGGCAGGGCTGGTGAAACAGCAGCGAGAAAATTTAAAAAAATTTCGAAGCTCACTTATTTTGAATGACCCGTAGCTCCTTCATTTTTGATGTTAGGCAAGAAGTCTGTAGAACAAAATTTGGTCATTTTTCAACATACTATCCATTGCCTTGATTAGTTCAATTTTTTAGAACTTTTTTGGACGAAATTTTTTGTAGCCCCTTCAATTTTCAAATAATGCAAAAAGTCATATAATGAAAATTTATTCATTTTTTAAAGTACTATCCATTCCCATGGTTGAAAAAAAAATTTACGTGATTTTAAAAAAAACATAATTTGCCCCTTTCAATTTTCAAGATATGCAATTTGTTCATCTATTGTTTTTTTTAGTGGTACCCGATTGTATCCAAAAATGAAGTATGGCAGATGACTCTTCGGACATCCTGTATTAGGGACATGATGAGGCTGTGGATTCCATGTACTGCCCAACGTTTTTTTTTAAAAAAGGGGGAAGGGGAGCAGCACAAACGACGAAAATGGCAGCACAAACCAGCACAAACGTAGCACAATCCTCCTGAGTATATGTGTTTCATTGAAATCCCTTTTATGGGCAGGGCCACTGAAATGAACCTGGAGAAATGAGAACCTCATCCATCCCTAAAGAGATGCGATCTGAAATTTCTTCATCTCCTTGAACCATTAGTCATGAAACTGATATCATTTTTTGCTCTCTACAAGGAAGTTGAAAAGTTGCCAGTCCCGAATTTATTTTTTGATTTTTACCGAATTCAAATCGCTTACTCAAACTCAAACATATCAAGATCGAGATAATCGTTTTTTAATGAAGTTTTTCAAAAAATTCCATGTCAACTGCATTTTGGTCTACGAAATGTTTTACAAAAGGGTTTAGTTGGGTCATAGGTGAATTTGGCATTCGCTTCAATTTGCGATCTGAGACCCCAAAATGTCCCCTGAATGTAAAAAAATCTGAAACATTTTTTGACCCCAGAACCCCCCCCCCATCTCCCATTTCCCATCCATTTTGAATCATGGTCATTTAATTTTCCAAAATAGTTTAATTTCAACGAAAGTGAAAAAATTTTTTTATTATTTGGTAGAAAGTTACATCTCGTGGACGTTTATTCACGATAATTTGTTCATCAAGTTGACTGCACTCCTTCACATTTTTTCGGCCGTTTGAGGGTTTTAAACGTGAAAACGCCACAAAAACAAAATTCGACTACATTGGAAAAATTACTGAAAAATTCGTTTTTTCATCAAGAATTTCCATGTGCGTTTGGTTTTGGCCGTTTCTTCGAAATAAACAACCAAATAAAGGAATTAATGTCGGATTCGTGTTTAGCTGGTCAAAATATCCCGATAAATAACATTTTCGCAATCGTTTAACCTAAAGTATTGAAATTTACTTTTTTTGTCACGAAAAATCAGTGAAAAAAATATGTTTTTGGTAGTGAAATTTTAATCAAATTACTTTTTGAAATTTGTGGTAACAATACTGCTAAATGAAATCTAAACGCCAAACATTTTTCTCGGAGGTCTCTCACTCAAAGTAAATATGTACGTAGCAGAATTTTTGTAAAAATGCAAGATACTTATGTTTTTTTCCCACTCCATTCAATGTAAGTACCACTCGCTAGGTGTAGAACTGTAGATATAACAAAATGTACTCACCAACAGGATTGATTTCTCCACCGTAGCCCAACAGTTTTTGAAAACATTTCTCAATTCGCTCTTGATTGGTATGTTTTCTTATTTCATCCAGCAACGGTTCCACTTTTTCATTGGATATTAAAAAGCTTTTCGAATAAAATCCATAATTCGCAGCATTTACGATCGCAGTGAAATGCTGTATCCGATTTTCAACATCATGGAAAATCCAATTCGAACAAATTTGACTCAACGTTTGTTTAGCGCGAACGGTCTGCTCGCCGAAGAACTCATACCACATAATGCCTCCATCCCGAATTATTCTGAAGAATTGCTCAAATGGTAAAGAGAGGACGAATTTTTCATCATACTTGCTGATCTCGATCAAATGAGTGGATATATATTTCAATATTTTTTTTTCAAAATATCGATAATTTTCGTTTACCGACAACAAATTATATAATTCGATCACTTTTTCAACGCAACTTTCGACAATGAAACTTTCGAAGGGCTTCAGGTCGATTTCCATTTGCAAGTAATCCATGCCCATTAACAATGCCGAATAATTATCCGCGTTCACGGCTGATTTTAAATCCTTTCCATTTATCAAGTCGATTATTGTCGAAAACGTATCGCTGTTTAATCCTCGAATTTCAACCACGTCACTATTTTTATCAGCGAAATCCTCGACGAATAATTTTTCGAAGAAATTTGACTTCAATGCCAATTGAACGCGATTCAAGTGATAAATTTCTCCGTCAACTTTGACCGCCACATTTTCGTGCAACACGTTCGGTTTCAATTTCTTCTTGGGAAGACTGGAACTGTGATCATCAGAGTCTTCTGGACCGCTCGATTCAATTTCACTATCGCTCATAATGGCGTTTGACCTTTAAACACACAAATAAGCTTGATTTACTTTTTACTGATTAAATGAATTATGAATGAGGAGTTCAATTGGGTTATAAAGATGACGCCATGCAATTATAATGCAACCAGTCAATTTTTGATTTTTTTTTTGTTTCATCATACCTACTCTTTCTTCGTCGCATTTCAAGTTTCGTATAATCGATTTCTCATACAGGTATAAAAAATAAAATTCTCCATAAGCTTTAACTCTTTTTTTAAAAATCGACCGAAAATTGCATTTCTAGGAGAAGGCGAAGAAAGGGTCCGATAAAAAATCAAAATCATTTCCCTTCACAGCTTTCCATTTAAAAACTGAATTTTAAATTCCAAAATGAATTTTTTTTTCAAGAAAATTCAACCGAGGAGTTAAAAATACATTAATATACCTTAATATCAATCGAAAGCATCCTAATATCGATCTTCGAATACCAACAGATTCAAAATTTGAAAAAAAAAACACGAAAAACTGACCAAAAAATAATTCCCAAGTAAAAATGAAAGCCCCGAAAGTAAATAAAAGATTAAAAACAACTCCTAGACGTCACCAAAGGTTGAATTAGGTTTTCATCACTCTTCTCCCACTTCCGCTCAGAATTACCACATCCATTGAGAAATTGTCACCAAACATTTTTGAGCCTTGTTCCATATTTTGAATTCACCTACGAGGCAAATTATTCAAGGCACCTATTTTTTCTGACCTTGTGCAGATTGCAATTTACACCGGAGCAAACAGGCCACTATTACGTAAACGTAAAAACGATGATTTTTACTTAGGCGAATATGGATTTGGAGATAATGAATTCGACGACGAAATTCTCGCCAAGGCGGATTACTCGATGCCCGCATCAGTCGCAATGATTGAGTTTTCGAAAATCCACCAGGGTAGTTTGAACATCCTGACGCTCGGTCCGACCACCAATGTTGCCCTAGCTAGTTCATTAAACACAGACCATTTTCATCAACTTTTCTAGATAGAGTAGACCTCTCCCTCTTCCCTGATATCACAAAAGTTGGACCCATGAACAATATTTGCTCCAAAATGAATTTCGATAGTAAATGAAATTATGCATTCGATATCGAAGGACAAAGTTCGTTCAAATTTTCTTTCGCGAGTCCAATTTTTGAGATAAGGGGAGAAGGAGAGGTTCACTCTGTCGGGAAAAGTTAGTGAAAATGGTCGTGATATAGCTTATTGGAAATTCAATTCAATTCTGAATACTTTTGGTGGTTACAAATTTTGCCCTATCTCCGAAACTTTTCGTTGAAAATGAATAAAACGTGATTTTGAAGTTTTCTCAAAACATGTTTTATTTCCAAATTTGGGGGGCAGGAGTTGCTCCAAAATGGATTTTGATAAGAAATAAAAATGTACATTAGGTACTGAGGAACAAATTTTGTTTAAGAATTTTTTCATTTTGACTCATAGATAAGGAGATACATACGTTTGAAATATTGTTAGGTGGACTCTGGGGTAAGGAGGTGGGGAAAAAAAGAGCATCCCACCCCCAACATTTCAAACGTGTGTATCGCCTTATCTATGGGTCGTAATGAAAAAATTTTCAAACAAAAGTTGTTCCTCAGCACCTAATGTACATTTTCATTTCTTATCAAAATCCGTTTTGGAGCAATTCCTGCCCCCCCCCCAAATTTGGAAACAAAAGATGTTTTTGAGAAAACCTCAAAATCACGGTTTCTTCATTTTAAACGAATAGTTTCGGAGATAGGACAAAATTTGTAATCACAAAAAGTATTCAGAATGGAATTTCCTTTCCAATGAGCTCTATCACGACCATTTTCATCAACTTTTCCCGACAGAGTGGATCTCTCCCCTTCCTCGTTTTCACAAAAATTGTGCCCACGAACAAAATTTGATGAATTCCGATAATAAATGAAATTATGCATTAGATGTCGAAGAATAAAAATCGTTCAATTTTTTTTCGTGGGTCCAACTTTTGAGAAAAGGGGGAGGGGGAGAGATCCACCCTGTCGGGAAAATTTGGTGGAAATGGTCGTGATAAAGCTCATTGGAATGGAAATTCGATTCTGAATACTTTTTGTGTTTACAAATTCCGCCACATCTTGAAACTTTTAGTTTAAAATGAAGAAAACGTGATATTGAATTTTCCTGAAAACTGTTTATTTTCAAATTTGGGGGCAGGAGTTGCTCCAAAATGGATTTTGATGAGAAATGAAAATGTACATTGGGTGCTGAGGAACAACTTTTGTTTGAAAATTTTTTCATTACGGCCCATAGATAAGGCGATACACGCGTTTGAAATGTTGGGGGTGGACCCTAGGGAAAAGGGGAGGGGATAAAATGAGCATACGGGCTTAATTTCTTTGTATTAGTGTCCAGAACAAAAATCAATCAGAAAATCAATTTTAACAGGAATTTCGCGCGGATGCATTTTTATGTACGACTGAGACCTGACAATGGTATCGAGTGTAATTTCGCAGCTGATCCAGAAGCTAATTATGTTTTGCATGATTCACTCATTAGCTCGAAATTGACCTTATTTCCTTGGGAAGCGGCTATGAGTATGAATTCAGGTTATACAGGGTGACCCAAAATTTCCGGAACGTAACGTTTTTTTTTGTAATTCAGAGAGGAATCGGTACGCATTGTCTTGCGTTGATCTGAACGAAGGGTTGCCTACATGTAGGTCGGCAAGGGATAACGTAAACGCTGTACTCAAAATATCTAGAAAAGGTTGAGTGGGGGAGACAGTGTTGCCAATTTCCCGAAGTCATTTTTTTGTAAATTTTTGATTAGGCAAAATCTATTATGCTATGATTTTTGATCCTTACCCAAAATTCTATCATATGCAATTGTTAGTTTTTAAATACCTATCTCAATTTTTAAAATTTTCGAAATTTTGAGTTTTGAGATTTTTTTTAAAAAGTACAAAACTGGAAAAAAGTCAAAAAAAATTCAAAAAATTCGTAATCAATGAGGAATGAGTTTATATTTTTTAAAGGGAATGGAGCTTCAGCTATGTCGTGGGTGCGTTTTCATTTTTCGTTGGGCCTGAATATTTTTTTACGAAGCATTTTTCGTGAGCCGGAAATTTCAAGTCACTCTGTACCAACGTGAGATTTGAAAAAAGTTACAATTATTCTTACTCCCATATCGACTATGCAGGTCGTATTATTATCAAATGCTAGAATTATATTCTCTGTCGACATAGAAGCTTATAAAACAATATTTTTCTGCGCGTTCACGAAAAATCGTAAGGAATTAAAATAAACCCTTCGACGTTTATCTTCTTTTCGTAAAGGTAATACTTATTTGTAACACGTAGGTACACTGTTAATCAACTCTTATCAACTCTTATCAAATCTCATCAACTCTAGACGCATTGTATGTCGGTGCTTACTTATTCGATAGCCAGCACCAGCTCAGCAGGTGTTTTCAGTTTTCTGATTACCTACCCTACCGCCAATACCTGTTAACATATGTACTACATGCTCCATACGTATCGAAAAAGGTTCCATCATCCAAAAATGTAGAAATTTTGATTTTTTTTCAAATTTTCCAAATTTTGGAGCTGGGAGGCTTTTTTTGAAACGTCCAGGTCCATGATACAAACACCTAACTAATTTTTTCGTAATCTTTACGAAATTAATTTCTGCTTTTGATTATCAATTTTTTTCATCTTAAATTGCGTAGAAAATTTGAAAAAATTGGTTAGACAACCGTATCATACTCCTAAGTACCTCAAAAAGAGCCTCAGTCTCAACAATTTTGGGGTTGGGGCCTTCTTTGGGGCATTTTGAGGCATACTATGGCCTTGAAACCAATTTTTTCGAAAATTCCGACGAAATTTCCTTTCAAAATACGATCAATATTATCAAAATCATTTCAATATACTCATACTAGTAAAATAAATTTTTTCACACGTTTCACTCAGAAGATTGATTTTATAGCTACTTTACATTCACGTAAAAACACGCCACATATTGTAAATCATGGAAAATTGAGTGAATTTCTTAAAATAGTTAATTATTTCTTTGAAAAACTTCATAACTGAAGAAGCCACGAACACTAATCTTGACAAAAAATCAAGAAAATACAAATATAAACGATTTTCAGTCAAATATAAAAACTGAAGAGTCAAAGACCATTTGAAAGTGAATAAAATCAACTTCTTCAAGTTGAAATAATCTTTAGGCCCTTCGATCTTGACGTTAAGGAAAAAAACATCAAAAAACTTGAATAAGTATTCCAATCTGATTATTTATAATCAAGGTAAATTTTCAAAAAAAACTTCCTTTGACGCAAACCGGAATTTTTTCCTGTTTTATTTTCTACTCTTCGTCTCTGCTTTCGAATTGAAACGATGAATAATTTTCCATGATGATGCACGTTCATGAATAAATAATTCACCGACGATTTAAAAAAATGATTAGAAGTGTTTACGTAAATTTCAAAGCTTCGTAGAAAAATTAATAATGTCGCAAATTATGACGAGTAAATGTCGTGTGTTGTCGTGCAAAAAAATTCGTATGCAGATTTAACATTTTAAATTGCTCGAATTTGAGTCAAAAATTAAACCAGTTTGCGTTTTTTGCTCAAAAAATAACCGAAGAATCGATCATTTCCCCAGTCAATTCCGAAAGGTACGTACAATACTTAATGAATTCTTACCTGATTTCTTCACGATGGGTCGATATCGGTTGGAACGAATTTTGCTCGAGTCTGGCTTTTTCGACGATCTCTGCACGTTGAACAATATCAGCGCCGAATGCTACGATATTAAAATATGACGACGTGACCACGAAAGTTTTAAAAATTCGAAAAATAATCGACTTATTTATACGAGATTTACTATGAAATATTTCAACCAAGCTTGGTCACGAAGAAAACGCTTGAACCACGAATAGCAACAGATGCAAGGTTGCCAACTGATTTGCCCGAAAAAACGCATCACTAAAATCACTAAATCCAAAGAAAGGATTCAAAAATCACCAAAATCACTTTAAAATTTTTTTTTTAGACATCGTTCAAAAATTACTTTTATTATTGAACTCATCCTAGAAAAAATCATTTTTATCACCATCTTCTTCTTGAAAATCACTTTTATCTGCACTCGCCCTCAAAATTTACTTTAATCACTGAATTTGCCTAGAAAATCACTCAAATGTTTTTTTTTCCTTGAAAAGCGTGCTGATTTGGCTACACTATTTTGGTAAATATTTTTGTTGATGGAAAAATTTCAAAATCGATTTTTTTTTTGAAGACCCTAACTCTTTCCCATGATGTCCTGAGGGAAAATGGTAAATAACAAAATTGTTTGTTTTTTAATTCTCTACTATTTTTTTTTTAGTTTTTTTTTTCGTAACTGGGTAATTTTGAAAATTATCACCGATAAACCAAAATTTCAAAACCCTCACTCCCAAAAAGGGGTGAAAATATTCACCAGTGTTAGAGAAGTTCGGGCATGTTGAAATACATATGTTCCTTACTGAGCTTATATACGAGTACAAAACTTCAAGATTACACGAATTTTCTGAATTTTTCCTATTTTCGCCTTCATAAATTCATTACTCCGATGCAAACGATTTTCAACTTTTTAACAAAGTACTTCCTGAACTAATACTACTTCTTCATGTTATGAAAATCCCGATTTTTTTCAGATTTACCTAGGCTGGAATATCTCGCCTTTTTTTTCAAAAAGTTGAATGAGAAAACCGAGTAGTCGGCAACATTTGAGTGCCTTGACTTGACCATACAAATGGAGTTCACTTAAGTAGTTTGAGCTGCTGAACATAAATCTGTTGTAAATTTTTTCGTATGACAATTTCGTATGGAAAATAAAGTGAGATAATCAATTTCGAGCCTTGTGCTGTATTTATTTGGACTTGAAATTACAAAAATCGCGAAAAAGAGATGAAATGAAGTGAAAATCTGACAAGTCGTGTATAAATACGTATTTTGGAATACAATTACAAGAAAAATTTTTTCGGTTAAAAATCATCATTTTATGAGTGAAAAACGCTGTGAAAAAGTGATTTTTGCATTTTTCAAGGTGTCCCACCACTTGAAAAATTCTGAAAAAAATAACATGATGTACATAGGGACTAGGCAGTGTGTATTCTAAGATTCTTTTGGAGCTGCCAAATTGGAAAATTTACGTTTTTTTGCAATTTTTCCTACTCGGCTTCCCTCACCCCCTCCCCTCACGGGACAAAAATATGCAATCCAATGTCAAATTCCTGTTTAGTGTGAAATTCTTCAGTAATAGATATTTAAAAATTACGAGAGTAAGAATCAGGGACAAAACTTGGGCAAAAATCTCGAGGGGTGAAAATGACAAATTTGCAGACTAATGAAATTAAAAAAATAGAAATTTTTTGAATCATAATTAAATGAAAATTTTCCGCCCAGTCGTATTGAACATGAAAAATAAAAATGTGCGATTTTTCGAGCTACTTTTTTCACTTCTAAAAAAAAACAAATTCTGTAATGGCCATCTCCCTTCGAAAAAAAATCGAATAATTTTTCGAAAATTCCATTCGAGATCACCACCAAGGAGGTTGAAGGAAAATGGCAAATTATTTCCGCTTCAAAATATTCAATGAAAATTTTTGAAAAAAAAAGGCATCCAGAAGCTGAAATTTCTTCAGAAAAATTCAAAAAATTTTCTTCTTTGACTTCCAAAAAATAGTAGCATTCCTTATGAGCTTCTCTCTTTCCAAAAAATTCGAAAAATTTTAAAAACTCCATTTTTAAGATAATCATTAAGTTCCCTTTTTTTTTTGGAAAATATTCAATTGTCTAAGTTGGAAGGGCAGTTTCATACCATCATTTTGGAAATGAACTGTGTAAAGTTACTGAGCTTGAGCGAAACGAGGGCGAAAATTTTTCAGGGAAATGGCATCCAAAAGCTGAAATTAATTAATTAATTTAATACATATTTTAGTACCTACTGAAGAGAAAGTTTTTTCAGAATTTCTTTCGAAACTGTCCAAATTTTATTGAAGTTGCAAAGCAGATTTTTGGAGCTACCCAAACAAAGCCTAAAAACTCGTTAGAGTACACACTGGGACTAGGTACATAAATAAAATATATTTTTTTCAAACTTGCACCTCTGAAACATCATGTAGAAAACTCGAATTGAAGGTTTCAAACGCAATTTTCGGCTTGAAAAAAATGATCAAAAAATTTTTTCAAACCACCCACGGATACCCCTCAGTATAGGGTACACCTTACAAAAATTTTAAAGAAATTGGTGAAAAATTCGTGGAAATAAAAATTTTTAATGGAAAGGCTGAAAAAAATAACGTTTTGTCCAATAACTGGGGCTAGGAGTGGAGTTGGGGGCCAAAATTTTTACCACGTGGTTTTCAGACCCTAAAAACCAAATTCCATCGGTTAGTTTCGAATTTCAGCTCGGGGAGGGGGGGGGGAGATTCGCCTATCTTGACCGCCGGTACCCTTTAATAATGAAAAAAAATGGAAAAATATTGTCTTTTTTTGAACAAACACTTTTTTATCCATTTTTTTTTCTTTTTTAAAAAGCAGTATAGATAAGATAACAGTAGAAAATCGCTATCTATGACATTTCGAGTGAGTAAAAATACAGGTAGGCCGGTTTAAAAATAATATTTTCGATTTTTTACGAGAAATTTTTTTCAATTTTAAATTGTTCTTAAGGGTAAAATGCCCTAACTTCGACCGCTTCCTAATTTCGACCACCGGCCGATTTCGGCCGCTATGGACGCAATCTACACGAAAAAAAATTTCATGTTCCTTTTTTATAGATGAACAATTTGAGACCAAAATCACACCCCTACAGGCAAAATTGAGGGAGAAAATTGAAAAAAACAAAATTCGCATAGGTGAAAATTTTTTTTTACGTATTCTTTGATCTCAAATTATGAATATTTTTTTCAATAAATTCTACCAAATAATTGTGAATTGTGAGGGGGGATGGTGTCAGATTTCGATAAAATCATCGTTTTTGAAAACAACTGGAAGTACGCAACAAAAATTTTCACCCAAGTTCAAATTGCATAGGGTGCCCTAATCTCGACCAGCAATACTATCTTATGTAATCTGTTTTTTGAATGCGATTTTGTTTTTTCTGATTTTCTCCGCGAGTTTTGGCTGTAGGGTTGTCGTTTTGGTCTCATTTTGTTTATCTGTGAAAGAAGAATATGAAAAAATTCTTTTCGGATAGATTCCGCTCTATGCGGGCGAAATCAGCTGGTGGTCGAAATTAGGAACCCAAAATTTCAAAATCAATTTTTGAGTTCCCTCAGAAAAAAAATCGCAAAAAAATACAAAAAATTATTGTATCGGCTCAAAATTTTAGAGAGTGGTAGAGGAAGGATCAAGGTATTTTTTAAGCCATTTTTGACGTTTCTACTTCAAAAAGTCTTCAATTAGTGGAAGTTTGAAAAAAAGTGGTCGAAATATGGCAACCTTACCCTTAATATTACCCCCTCCTCAAGATCTTGTCACAACTTTCTGATCAACAAATCCTTTTTTTCTTCAAAAAAAAAAAAAATGATGAAACGATCGACCATTAACAAATAAAACAATAAATTGACGAAAAATATTTTTATTTTACGATAGTGAATATTTTCAAAATTTTACGAGATTACATACACCAATGAAAATGACCAATACAAACAACTTAAACCAATAGGTACTTTTAAAGCAAAGAAAAAGAATCTCTTACTCAAAATGCAATATAGACATCACGTGATAATAGGTACGTATATCGATTAAAAATAATTATAATTAGACAAAAACCTAACGTTAGGTACTTAATCAAAGGGGGAAAAAATTCGAACTGAAATCTCGAACTGCTGACACATCATCGTGAAAAAACCAATTCAGAAGTGTCTGCAACTTAAATTTATCATTACGGTACAAAATAGACTGGAAAATAGCCAAATTTTGGTACGAGTTTATCCTAACTAATTTGTACTTCTTCACTTCTGCGTCGCTTTTCAAATACCACAAAAAAAATTTATCTAAATAGAAAAGCAAATCGGTATCATCAAAATCATTATATAAGTTATCCATGGTACCGAAAACTGCATTAAAAACTGTGTCAACAAGTGGGCCATATTCATACCCATCGATAGCTTTGTCGCCATCACCAACGCACCATTTCACAAACCGATAAAAATACATTCTATTAAGAAAGCTTCGGTACCAAAAATGATCGAATTGAGTTGTAAGCATCGATTGGAAAGAATTCAACAAATTATATCTCACTTCAGGCAGTTCATCTTCTGTAAATTCCAATTCTACTATCTGGATGAATTGAGCTACACCGTCGGCATTTTCGCAGATCTTGCAGGAGTTGCAGTTGGTGAATTTTACAACGCATGACATGATTAATTGCTTTCTTATTTGTACAGACGTCGAATGGTCTGGGTATAGTTCACCAATAAACACGCATAATGATTTCCAGTGATCGCTTTTGTAC
Source organism: Pseudococcus viburni (assembly GCA_033439095.1). Taxonomy (NCBI): domain Eukaryota; kingdom Metazoa; phylum Arthropoda; class Insecta; order Hemiptera; family Pseudococcidae; genus Pseudococcus; species Pseudococcus viburni. Next base: position 897,953 of record JAVBJF010000125.1, read on the forward strand.
ATAAACTGTTCCGGAATTGCTCCAGATTGAGTCAGTAATCGCTTCTTGAATTGTATTATTTCGTCTGAGGTATCGAGGTAAAATTCCAACAGTAAGTCCAAATCGACCAAATTTGCAGTTTGTACTAATTCTATGCAGATTTTTTCCATTTTGGGAGTTTTCAAGATCGATCTTTTAAGCCTTATCACCACAAGGGTGCTCACCCTCGCCAGGGGTGCGGTGACTCCCCTGAGCAGTGATGGAAAACCGAAATGATATTAGTTCTAGTTCCAGTTCCAGTTCCAGTTCTCAAAATTTTTTAGTTCCAGTTTCAGTTCCAAATACCAGTTCTAAAATTTCAGTTTTTTAAATTTTGAAGGACAAAAAAATGTGAAATTTTCTGCAAAATTTGAACTCTGTTGTTTTTCTTTTTCTGATTCAAGGTACAATTTTTTACCTGGTCCTGTTTTACGGATTTGCAGTAGTTGGGGAGCAGTTCTTTTTTTTCAAAGTCCGCTTGATTTTACACTCTGAATTATTTTCAAACTTGTTTTTTTCCTGTATAATTATGTTTTAAACTTCAAAACTTTTTGCTCAAAATTTTTCAAACTTTTACTTTTTTTCAACGTAAATTTTCAAACTCTGAATTTTTTTCTTGTAAATTTTTCGAACTTCAAATTTTTTCAAGGTAAATTTTTCAAGTCCAAAATTTTTCAAACTTCTACTTCTACATTTTTTCAACAAATTTTCAAACTCTGAATTTTTTAACTTCAAAATTTTTCATTTTTTCAACGTAAATTTTTAAGTCTAAAATTTTTTCCTCTAAATAATTTTTGTCAAATTCGTGTTCTACGGCCTCGAAAACATAGATGTCGATATATTACTCGAAAAATTGAAAAAACAACATTTTTCAAGTCTCACCTCCACCCCTACACCTCTCCCACCAAACCCTTGAATTCCTAATAGAAAAATATTGTTAAATTCGTATTTTACGCCATCAAAAACATAGATTTTGATGTCACTCGAAAAATTGAAAAATTGAAATTTTCCAAGTCTCACCCCCTCCCCACTCCTCCCACACCCAACTCTTGAATTCTTTTGAGAATTTTGCTCGATCAGTGCAGCCAACTGCAAATTGTGATACTCAATGCTAACTATATCTTATGGCTAGAAAACTCCACAAACTTTTTTTTTGTTTTTCGCGGTTTTTTAAATGAAAATTTGTGAATTTGCATCGATGTGAATTTGTCTATATCTCATGAGAAGGGTACCACCCCTTTCACCCCAAATGAAAGAAAATTGTCATAATCGAGCTACTACCTAAAAAACGTATATTTTGATGCATCACATGTCCATATGCCCGAGTTTGTTGATGCTTCCCTACGCCCGCGCGTGCCCCACCTTCTGAATATGAAAATTTTGTGAAAATTTGAAGTTAAAAAGTCACCTCTATTCGTGAGTATTGCTTAGAACCATTTTTATAAACCTCTTTCAACTCAATTTTGCGACTTTTATGAGAATTTTACCAAAAATTTGTGAATTTTTCAAATTTTCTCCCCCCTTTACCCAATCTGCCGGGGCTTAGGCAGCACTTAGGGGCCGGCAGACCTACGTATTCGGATTCAGCACTTAAAATTCTGTAATTTGACACCAATTTCGACTATAAATAATTTCTGCTGAAAGTTCATGAAAATTGTGAACTTTGGAGCTTTCGCTGTGCTTAAAAGCAGCAGCTGCGGATCGGCAGACTGGTAGTTTTCAATTTTCGGCCTAATTTCAGTAGGTTCGGCTCTTGGACTATCAGTAGTCGCCAATGTTTTGTTAAGATTTTTTCACTATTATTATTAGTCTCTATAATGATTGTCTTCTTCCTTGACCACTGATTTGTGTTATGTTCAATTTCCATATTGACAAAAAATTATTAATGAATAATAAATGGCGAGGGGGTGTCCTGTATTATTTTGGAGGGTTCGTCTATTTTTTTTTGGGGGGGGGGGGGGGCACAGCGGCGGGCTCAGTAGGCAATTTAGGCGGAAAAAGGTCACTTTCACCAATAAACCTGAACTAGGATTTTTTTAAACTCGATTTAGATGGAAAAAAGTCCTCATCGACGGAATTCAAACTTTGAAGTAGGTACTGATGATACGTAATTTTCAACACTGAATACCTAGCCCCTCGGAAATAGGGAGGGAAGGGAATGTTAGGGGTCAAAAATGTGAAATGGGTTATAAAGTTGATATGGGTGTCCAAATCTACATTTTCAAAAGTGCTGAATTCAAATTCGATATTATTTTTGCCCCAGGAACATCGTGAGAGGGGGTGAGGGGGTTAAAAAGATAAAATAGGGTATAAAGTTGACATAGGTATCAAAATTTACGAATTTAAAAGTGATGAATTCAGATTAAATATCATTTTTTCACCTAGAGCTTCGAGAGAGGGGTAAAGGGGTCAAAATAAGTTACTAACAAAATGTTTTTAATGAAAATTCTACAAGAGAAAACGCAGTAGAACGGAGACCAACGAAGACCCCATGCTATTGGATCCTCTTATATCATCGATTCGCAACAAAAAAAATTGAAAAAGATCACAAACTTCGATTCGCACGTCCGAGAGTTGTTAATTATGGACGATAGCGTCGAAAGTGGCGAAAGCGGCGATGAACATTAGAGATGTGCTAACTGTGATTTTTTTTTCCTAATTATAATTATGATTTTTATTTAAAACTAAGAAATATTTTGTTGAGAACATAACTTGACCCTTTTACCCTTCCCCCAGCCAGGTGTAAAAATTATATCAGAATTAGATTCAGCACCCTTGAAAAAGTAGATTTTGATACCCATATCAACTTTAGACCCCATTTTACATTTTTCATCTCCCTCACCCCCTCCCCTGAGGTCCTGGTGCAGAAATAATATCATATTTGTTTTCAGCACCCTTGAAAATGTAGATTTGGATACCCATATCAACATCAACCCCCTTTTACATTTTTACCCCCCCCCCCAAGGGCCCTGATGCAAAAATAATATTAACTTTGGATTCAGCGTAAATTACATATGTCCCGTCAGGGCCCAAAAATTTTGAATTAGCTTCATGGTTTTTTTTTTTTTCGCCTAAATTGTTCATTGGGCCCACTGTGGGAGGGTGGGGGGGTCGTATAAGTATAGGGGGTTCGTATAATTATAGTAGGGTCCGTATAATTATAGGGGGTAGAGGTAAAAAAAAAAAACAAATTTTTCAACGATGAGAAGATGAGATGCTCATCAAAAATATACCCCAACGCACCCCCGACCACGACTCTCGCACATTCCAATCTCGCGGCCAGCGACGAACGCGATCACCATTTCCTCTGCCCTTCAGCGCATGTACGTGGCGCGGCGCAGAGGAAACTGGTTCGCCGTTGGTGAAACATCCCTTAGGGAGGGCAATAATGATATGTATAGTTCTTTATCTATGAGTCCTTGTATAGCTGCACTTACGCGAACGTCTGTACTGTTCTGTACCTCGAATCTCGCGCTTTATTCCGGTCGCTTGTTATGTGTTGTTTATACCATATCTCTGTGCTGTAATATATCGCTTACAAAGAATGTGTGTTACTCGTTTATAATATTCGTCTCTCGCGCCTCTCACTGTTCTCACGCCTCCGCGAACGTATACGTGAATATGAATTAGCTGACCCACCGAAAAATCCGAGTTTCCAATACCTATTTCATTTGCCTCATGCCACGTTTTTGGCTCTGGTGTGATAAGGTCATTCAGCATCTGGTGGAACTTTGTCAACAATTTTATGCCATTCGATTTTAGTCTACAGTCCAACTGGCAAAAAGTGTTCAGTGGGCGTGCTTTTTTGGGGCGCAAAAAAATCAGTTGACTTATGGTGGGTATAGGTGCCATAGTATGAAAAAAGTGTATTTTGGATTTTTGTCGTTGCACAATAGGGAGCTGGGGCCTAAAAACATTCCTTTTTCCCATTTTTTCAACTTGACCGAGCGCAAAAAATTTTTCACTGTGTGGTAGCAGACACTCTCCCGACTCCAAATATATGTCACAACCCTTGGGCCACTTGCACAACAGGGCGCTAAGGCCCTCAAAGTGCTATTTTCCGCCAAATTTGACCATTTTTGGCACAATAATGCATCTGTATGCGACATGCCATGTGGTTTGGGGTGTAAAAAAATCAAACGTAGTGTACATCCAGATTCATTCTGCATCCGATCTGCCAAAGTTTGAGGAAAACGGTTTAATTTCAAAGTTGAGAAAATGTGTGATTTTCGCCCCCTTTCATTATAAAAAAAGTTATAAAAAAAATTCTGAAACTTAGGTTACGACCTATCAAAATGGGATAACATTTTACAAGCAAAACGAAAGAATTTAAGCAATTTTGACTCTTTTTGAGCTTCAAATTGAGCCCCATTTTTGAGTATTTTCCAAAAATTGGCACGTAATGTATGAAAGTGGGATAGAATTTCGTCAAAAATGTCATCCAAAACCATTTTTGAGCAATTTTTGAGAATTTTGAGCCCCAAATATAGCAATTTTTTAAATATTTTCAAAAAATTGATATGTGACCTATGAAAGTGGAATGGAATTTCGTCAAAAGTTCAAAAATGTCATTCAAAACCATTTTGAGCAACTTTTGAGCATTTTGAGCTGCAGATAGGGTGAATTTCCGAATTTTTTCCAAAAAATGACACGTTACCTAGGAAAGTGGGATAGAATTTCACCAAAAAATCAGAAATGCCATCTGAAACTATTTCTGAGCAACTTTCAAAAATTTTGAGCCTCAAATTGAGCAATTTTTTGGTTTTTTTAAAAAATTGGCATGTGACTTGAAAATGGGGTAGAATCAGAGGCTCAAAATCCTCAAAAGTTGCACAAAAAGTTTTGGATGACATATTGAATCCTTGGCGAAAATTTTTGAGCAACTTTTGAGAATTTTCAGCCTCAAATACTTACAATCAATTTCTGAGTATTTTCAAAATTTTACATGTAACCTACGAAATTGGGGCGAAATTTCGCCAAAAATTCAAATATGTCATTGAAAACTATTTTCGAGCAACTTTTGAGAATTTTGAGACTTTGATTGTACCCCATTTTCATAAGTCATATGCCAATTTTTTGAAAATACAAAAAAATTTGCTCAATTTGAGGCTCAAAATTTTTGAAAATTGTTCAAAAATAGTTTCAGGTGACATTTTTGAATATTTGACGAAATTCTACCCCATTTTCATAAGTCACATGCCAATTTTTTGAAAATACTCAGAAATTGGCCCTATTTGGAGCTCAAAATTCTCAAAAATTGCTCAAAAATGGTTTTGAATGATATTTTTGAATTTTTGACGAAATTCTATCCCACTTTCATAGGTACATGCCAATTTTTGGAAAATACTCAAAAATCTGAAAAAATTCTGAGAGACGTTAAATACCTACATTAAGAAAATCAAAAAAACAATAAAATTTCAGTCAGCAACAAGATTATAATTCCCAGGGAGATTTGAAATTTTCAAGGTAAAATATCAGATAATTATAGTGGTCGAAAAAATCTGAAAAAATTTCAGGGTACTCCCCTCCAGTACCTCTATCTATGTGCCAAGTTTCTAAAAATCGGTTGAAAACTCGCTGAGATAGAATTTTTAGCTTGAAAATCTCATATTTTGGGGCTCTAGTCCTCCCTCCCCCTCCCAGGGATGATATAAAAATTCGCTCATGCGCTCTGAAATCATCTTCTAGCAAGTCAAACCGAATGGCATAAAAATTTTGGCGAAACTCCACCAGAGGCCAAATGACCCTTTTATCACACCAGACCACCAGAGCCTTTTAAACATAAAATGCTCAATTTTTAAAATGATGGCATCAGCATGCCACGAGAAAATACAGCTTTTTTTTATTGCTGGTAAATTTTGACGTCAAAATATTACCACCGATTTAATAAACACTTCTTGAAATTTTTCAATCCCGAGTAACGTCACTGTATCGAATCGGATGTGAAATATTGACACAAGCAAGCTGTGAAAATATTCGCACCAGTTTTCAAACCATCAAAACTCACATTAAACTCTGGGAATGCTATAGGTATCGAGCAATGAAAACGAAAATTATTTGAAAAAAAATCACCAACACCTATTTCTCGATTCGTTCAAATCAAAATGTGGAAAAGATCGAATATCTCGTACAACGCGCTAGTGGTATTTTTATTTTCGAATTTCGTCGTTTTATCTGTGGCAACTTCAACTTGCGACAAACCAAAGTAATGTTTTCGGTTCATAGTTCTACGATAAGTACGTAATTACTCGAAAAAGGTATACGAAATATAAGATAATTCAATTTATTTTATTCGCCAGGTGTAGGGAAAAATTGATAATCGACACGGATGCCGGAGGAGACGACGCTATCGCCATATTATTATTATTAGAAGTTCAAAAACACATGAAACAATGTTTGTACGAGATAGTTGCGATAACGTGTTCTTATGGGAATACGAGAGAGAAACAAGTGGAAATCAATGTCAGGAAAACACTCACTATTGCAAATCGACTTGACGTAAGATATCAAAATAATAGATAAGTACGAATTAGGATAATATGGTTTAAATTATGGGTATATAGGTAATGAAAACGACCTTCTCAGTAAGAAATTATCAAATGGAGAGGAAAGTCTTCTGAAACTATTTTTTTTTTGGAAAAAAGTAAAAATAAATCATAGAAATTGTCGTTATCGTTGAAATTCAAAAATGAAGAGTGCTTTAACAATTTCAATAATTTAAAAAGGATCTGATTGAATCAATTTTTTTCCGCATCAAAAACGAATGAAATGGTGGAAAAACTAAAAGTACTGCCAAACCATAGGTAAGTAATTAGGTACATATCTTTGATGACTATTACGTGATTCTTTATTAAACAGGAAAATGAGCATATTTTTTTATTCACCATTGTCCCATAAAAAACTTCAAATCAGAAAAATTTTCAAATCGAAGAGAAAAAATAATTTCTTCTAAAAAAATTAATTTTTGAGAAATCATAGTAATTACCTCATTGCTTACAATTAGTCTCAGATCCCACTTCTTACCTCCGTTTTTTTGACATTTTTTTGTTTGGTGGAATGTTATGCCTTTTTTTTTTTTACGAAAATTGAATAAAAAGGGCAGGAAGACCGTCAGAATGTTACGAAATTGCATCTACACCTAAAAAAAAAGTCTGCTGCAGTCCTCGCCTTCCATCAATCAAACCATGGCCGGCGTTACTGAAGGTGCTGGCGTGCTCGAGCACCTACAGGGAATTTTCAACAAGTGCTGTTAAAAAATTCCAAAATCCACAAAAATTTTGAAACTCAATCACAACGGTACGAAATTTTAGAAAAAAATGAAAAATTTCACATCAAACTGAAATCTAGGAAAAGCCGTATAATAAAACTTCTACTTTTGGCTTTCGGGTGAAAATTTCAAAAATAAAACTTTTGGATTTAGCTTGCTGTTGGCTAGCATTCAGCTTTCGCTCCTTTCAACTTTTAGCTATGTGAACAAACTTTCGACTTAAAACTTTTGAATTTCACCTTAGAATTTTTGATTTACAGCACCTTGACAGCACAATGATAAAAATCATCGTTCATGTCTGTACTTACTATTTTCTCAAAATTTTAATTTCTCCAGGTTTTAAAATCTTTTCTCAAAATTTTAATTTATTGAACTCTAAACAAGATTTTTTCATTTACTGGTATTTATATCAACTATCAAGTGTATGAAATTCCATTATTCTATTTGAAAATTTTTAAAAACTTGACATTCTCTCGAATTTTTTTACATTGATTTTCTTGAAATTTTTTCCAACCCGAATTTTTTCAAAAAATTTCCATTCTAAATATTTTTGAGCAGGAAAAAAATGAGATTTTTAAAAACAAATTTCAAGAACTGAAAAATTGGAATTTAAAAAAAATCAAAAGCTGCAAAAATTGAAATTTTGAGAAAAAATTTCGACAGGTAAACAAGTTTAAGAAAATATTCAGCAAAAAATACCAGAGTTGAAAACTTTTTAGACCTGAAAAAAATTGGAGGAAGAAAAATTTCAGAGTTGATAAAAAATTTTATTTTAGATGAAAAAATTTTAGAGTTGAAAAATATGTCGAAGAAAAATTTTTAGGGTTGAAAAATATCCTCGCCCCACCCCGGGCTCCTCCCCCGAGTGCGTGAGCACATACGGCGAAAAAAATGATCCGCCGCTCTGAATCAAACCTTACAGAGGCCCATTTGCACTATTTTTCTAAAAACGGAACTCCAGCTCATTTTTATCGTTTATACCATTTTTCAAAGACAGGTACTTACCTATTTGAAAAAAATACCTTGTTGAAATTTTTCTCTCACGATAGTTTTATAAGGAATATCCCCCCTCCCGATTAACCTTCTGCACCTAGTCTACTTTTTAAGAAATTGTCACAGATGTTTTTTTTTCGGGTAAAGGAACATATTCGTTTAAAGTGAAACTAATTTTTTTTTTTAAATCAATTTTGTAAACAAAATTCAGAAAATCATGGAAAAGTGATTTTTTTCTATACTAGTAAATATGCCTGAAAAATTGAGTAATGGTAGAATTGGAATTTTTGGATAATTTTTTCTACTTTTCAATAAGTATAGGTAGTGGGACAATATGGAAGAGGTCAATAAGAGTTCCATCAAAACAGAAAATATTTTCCAACTTCTATTGATTGTTATTCAGTCATAATTTTTGACCACTGCCCTCCTATTCAACTTCTGAAAAAAATACTATTCGTAATTTTTCAGATTCCAGTATACGCTGGAGCAATAAAACCACTTTTATGGGCACACAACGACGACGCCAGTCTCGTATTCGGTAAAGATGGTTTTGGCGAGTCCACGTTCGATGGCGAAATTCTAGGCAAGATCGATTACTCGATGCCCGCTTCTGTGGCCATGATCGAGTTATCCAAAACACACGCCACCGATTTAAATATCCTCGTACTCGGTCCAACCACCAATATTGCGCTGGCTGGGGCCCTCGATAGGGGGTTTTTCGACCGCGTAAAGCATATATACGTGATGGGAGCGAGTGTCGCTGGTGTAGGCAATGTCAGACCTGGAATCGAATTCAATTTCGCTGCTGATCCCGAAGCGAATTATATTCTGCTAAATTCAACCGTCAGCTCGAAGCTAACTGTGTTTCCTTGGGATACAGCAGTAAATTCTGGGTATAACAATGTACGTAGGTATTTCACTTTTAAGCCTTCTGTCATATTATTTTTTGTACACGTATGTCACACTTTGTGAAATTCACTGATACCATTTCCCATCCCAATGAACTTGCTCTGTGGGTGACTGACAACAATTGAAAAATGTTTTTTTGATCCGGGTTGCATATTTTAAAAGTTTTTGGGACGTATTCACAATTTATTAGAAATAGTTCAAGGTACCTGCCTAACTTACTAATGAAAATTCATGTAAAAAAAAATTGTTTGGACTGGCAATTTGAGTGGTGAACTTTGGAGAAAAAAATTTTCAACAAAAAATGTGATGAACACCTTTTGCCTATCTTCAAACCTGAAGAAGCTATTCAGCATGGAAATCTTGGAAAAATTCTTGGCTCTTCAAATTTGAGGATGTGCAAAAAGTGTATATCACATTTTTTGTTACAAATTTTTTCTCCTAAAAGATCCACCACTCATGAAGTCAATTTGAACAACTTTTTTTCGTCAGAATTTTTTTAGAAAAAAATGTTCAACTGGTAGAAAATTTTTTTGGGAAAGTATTGACCCGCAAACGATCCTCGAATGTTCAAAATTTGAAGCACCCCTGCATTGCACTCCCTCAAGTCAATATCCTGGGGCTCTGAGTCACAAAAAAGTCATAGGTAATCAGTGAATTTCACTAAATTTGACAGTAAAGGGTTAAATCCAACATTTTGACCACAATGCCTATTAAAAATTCCATAGGAATGGCGAATAAATGCACTCAAAGGCCAAGACTCGCAGATGATACAATTTCTCGACAAAATCGAGACCATTGCCTTAAAAGTACCAACGTATCAACCAGTGGACGTTTTCACAGCAGTGGCCATGCTATTGGGAGATAAATTCGTCAAGAAAACACTCGAATGTAACGTCGAAGCTGTAGTCGATGGAGTAGCCCGCGGAGGGGTTCTAGTCGATTATAAAAGTCAAATTGTTCCGCGAAATGTTAAAATTATCGAATCTGTGGATATAGAAGTGTATAAAAATTCATTTCTGTGTGCTTTCACCGGAAAAAACTGTAATGATTATCAATAAAATTTACGTGGGTACTAGAGAGTATCAAAACATTTTTATCATATCACAGTATATCCTAAGAGAAATGAACTTGTTTCGAAAAAATAAATTTATGATAAGGTTATGCTCTCCCTTGTTATCAGTGAAAAATTTTACCACGTGATTGCTTGATGATTGACGAATAAAAATTAAAATACTTTCCAGTAGCAATATGTGCTTTAGTACAACTTTATCTTTTGTGGTATTTTGACTTTAAAATGTTTCCAAATTTTTTTTTCAATTTTAAAAAAAAATTCAAAGAAATTTGGACAATTTTTTTTGTTGTTTGTCCAATTTTTTCTGAAAATTTATTTTTGGCGCCGGCCCCAGCTATCAGTCATTTCAAGTAAATAGCAGTAAGTTCAGCTCTTGGACATAATGCAGGTGAACAAAGTTAAAATTATCGAATCTGTGGATATAGAAGTGTATAAAAATTCATTTCTGTGTGCTTTCACCAGAAAAAATTGTAACGATTATCAATAAAACTTATGTGGTATTAGAGAACATCAGAATATTTTAATCATAACACAGCCCAGCCCAAGAGAAATGTATTTCGAAGGAATCCAAAGTTGATTTGCGCAAGGGTAATACCATTTTGCCTCGATTTCGCTCAAATTCACATTGGGAGGAGGGGTATCTAGGTGCAGAAGTGCAACTAAAAATTTTCTTACTGAAAAAACACGACCTGCATACTTTTGGAGAGTCGGTAGGGGGCTTAAACACCCTGAATGAAAAATTTATCAGCTAGTGGGATTCGTCATCACAAACTCGTATCCAGAAAATACCAAAGTTTTCAAAAATAAAATTCTGAGGTGGTTTTATAATCGAAAAACTCGTATTTTTTGTCATTTCCGCCCAAAACGTTCAACATTGGGTAGCAAAGACTCAGCCCCTGAGGTCAAAAAAAAAATTTGTGGGGAGGGGGGTATTTCTATACTCGAATATTTGATTTTTTCATTTCCAAAGATTTTTGCATTGAATTCAAGCGAAATTGGTGCAAAACAGCCTCCCCCCCCCCCGAAAAAGGGACCACCACTGCAGAAAGCAATATGGCTTACAGCTGTGCGATTTTAATACCTATCTATGTTTTTAAAGCATCGTTGATATTTATGAAGTCATTACTGCTGTCAAACATGTCTTGGAACCGGTTGAAAAATTTTCAAAATTCAATATGGCTTTTTATGCTAATTTAGCTCAAAAATTGAAACCTTTTTGTATTTCCTTCCCCTTTGATCCAGTCTGCAGAGGTTCAGGCAGCATCTAAAGCTTGGCAGGTTTATATACATTCGGATTCAGGGCAAAAAATGCTATAATAAAGCACTACTTAGATCCATCAGTTTTTTCGGGTGAAAATTATGAATTTTTGAGCTTTATCTGTGCCTAAAAGCAACAGCTGTGGATAAGCAGACTGGTGGTTTTCAAAATAAGGGAAACACAAATTTTGATACCTAACGAAATTTAACGCACATAACGCTTAATAACGACATTATCGAAATAATGAGTCTTCATGTCGACAGCATCATTTAAATTTAAAACTTGAACTTGTCAACGTCATGTGCGTTACATTTCGTTATTAAAATTTTCGGTAAAGTTGCTCAATGCCTATGAAATTTTCAAGAATAGCCATCCTGACCTGCGTTGGATAGTGATTTTACGTCACTATACTAATTTATTCTCTGCATTAATAAATATGTGACCCGTGCAGGGACAGGGTACCTAAAGTCGGAAAACATAATTTTGAGTTAGAGACAAAAATATGAAAAATGGACAATTTTTTTCAAAAAAATTTTTTTCCCTATTTTAGGTAGTTCAGACCTCTACGCAGCTTTAAACGTGTTTTTTCGATTATTTTTTTTTTGAAAGTCATGATTTTTTCTAATTTTCAAATGTCTCTATCTCAGCGAAAAATTGACTTAGGATGCTCATCCAGGTCTTAAAATGTTCCGCATAGTCTCCCCTATCATTTAAGCCAAAAAACTCATTTTTGAAAAATCCGACTTTAGGTACCTTTTCCCTGCACGGGTCACATATGTTAAATGCAAATCTTCGTTTTAATGAGTTCTCTTCATTTTAAATGTTTCTTTACGTTTTAACTGTAGTTTGCCTTTAAATCGGTCATCATCAACTGCCGAGAAAAGTTCTAAAGCAAAGTTGAACCAGCGAGAACCAAGCCATCTCTTACAAACCAATTTGGCAATTTCATAATTCGCTCAAATCAAAATGTGTAAAAGATCGAAAATTTCGTACAGTGTGTTGGTGTAATTTTCACTTTTTATTTTCGTTTTTCAATCAATGACAACTTCAACTTCAACTTGCGACAAACCAAAGTAATGTTTTCGGTTTATAGTTCTACGATAAGTATGTACCTAATTAAGAGTGTATTTCAGTAGGTAAGTAAATAAATAGGTAATAGCAGCCAATTTTTTGGAAGAGATTGCGGGTAGACGACTGAACCGGTTGATTTCCTTAATTTTATTAGATATTCTGTTGAAAAAAGATGTATTTAGCCTGGTCGCGACGAAGCCCTTTTTCAAAACTCGTTTTTTCTACATTAATATACCTATAATATTGATCCAAAGTTGGCCATTTTAGGTAAATTTCCCTTCGATATTTCTCGCTTACCGAACCTCATCTTGAAAGGGCTTCGTCGCGACCTGCAAGGCTGCCAAATAGTTCGAAAATTTCATGAGCGAAATTTTGAAAATTTTCATCACTCCACGTTGAAAAACCTTTAATAGGTGTCAAAAATTGGTTTTTGAGTTGAGGTCTTCGCTTGATTCTACTTCTTCTGAAAAGCACAAAAATCAGTGTCAACTCGAAAACCAATTTTTGCTACCTTGAGGTGATTTCTACAGGGTGTTCCATAAGATCGTCTGCCAAACATATTTTTTTGGATATAAACGAGTAGGTACCACTAAAAAAAACTTGAGAAGAACATGTTGCCTATTTTGAAAATTGAAGGGGCAAATGCTGCTTCTAAAAAAAATAAACGTTAAAAATTATTTCAAGCATGGGAATGAATAGTACTTCGAAAACTGAACAAATTTTCTCTTCAATATTTTTTGCCTATGTCTTTAAAATTGAAGAGACTATAAGAAAATTGCTTTAAAAAATTCTCAAAAAATGAACTGATCAAGGGAATGGATATTACATTGAAAACTGAAGAAATTCTGATCTGTAGACTTTTTGCCTAAAATCAAAAATAAAGGGGCTAAAGGTAATAAAAAATTGAGATTTGAAAATTTTTTGAAGCCCATTTATTTTGAGTGACCCTTAGTCCCTTCATTTTTTATGTCGGGCAAAAAGTCTACAGAACAAAAATTCTTCAGTTTTCAACGTACTATCCATCCCCTTGATTGGTTATTTTTAAAAAAAAATTTTGAACATTTTTTTTGTAGCCCTTCAATTTTAAGTTAGGCAAAAAGTCATAAATTGAAAATTTGTTTACTTTTACTATCCATATTATCATGATTGAAAGTTTTTTTGACGTGATTTTTTAGAAGTAGCATTTGCCCCTTCAATTTTCAAAATAGGTAACATGTTCATCTCAAGTTTTTCTTCGGTTATATCCAACAAAAATACGTTTGGCAGACGATTAGTGGAACACCCTGTATATCCTGACACACATATTTTAATTTCTTCAGATTAAATTTTTTTCAAATCTAAAAATTCGTAATTCCTCGGAATTTTTTATCATACATTTTTTCTGTTTTTTTTTTCAACTCTACATTTTTTCTCGATATTTTTCTTTTAAAATTTGTTTCAACTCTAAGTAATTTTTTTTGAAATATTGGCTCAAAATATTATTTTAAATTTATCAAATTATAATTTTTCTTATTTTTTTTCAGTTTTACCTATTGAGAGAATTTTTTATCTAAAATTTTTTCAAATTTCAATTTTGAATTTTCCTCAAAATATTTCTTTCGATTATAAAATTTTATCATACGAGTAAAATGTTTTCAAATAATATTTTTTCCCCATAATGTTTTTTAAATAATTAAAATTTCTCGGTATACGTTACGAATTCGATCACTGGTATAAAAACTAAAAATTTTCATTTTCATTTATTTTCAATTTTGAAAAGTGAAAAATTTGTTAATTCATACTTTTTACTTTTATAATGTTCAGGACGCAGATTATGAACGTTTGCTAAAGTCAACGAATTCCTTCTCTGTTCAAGTTTTGGAGTATTCTCTGATTTTTACCGCTTCCTCCACCACACCCTTGGATTTAATTTTTTTGCCCATACAAAATTTTTTGGGCCTTATTTGTTTCACCTATTCATTAATTTCTGTTGACGTCTCTGACCTAGATATTTGAAATTCAAATAATTCCGAAAATTTACTGCCTACAAGCAGAATTTGGCCGATTATTTTTAGCTAATGAACGACACGATTGTTTATTAAAATAACGAGGTCGTGAATTAAACAGAAAGCTGCAATCATTAATTTTTGCATATTTTTGTATAGATAACATATTCCATGCGTCATACTTTTTGAAATATTTAAACCCAGATGTTTGGACAGGTTGTACCTCAAAAATAATAGCACATGGAAAAATACACTAAGAGGACGAAATGTAGCATTTTTTATGCTCTTTCCAATTAGTTTTTTTCACGATCAATATATTTTTTTTCAATAAATCAACGACACCTTAAAATTTTTTCTTTCGTTTGTCTCAATTTATAATAAAAACTATTGCACGAAATCCAAAAAGAATCACACCATCAGAAAGCTCGTTAAATTTCACATGAAATCCGATACAAAAATTATAAAAAATTACCTCCGCATTGAGCTAAAAATGAAAAAATTTTCAAAGATTCATATTCTTCTATTAAAACCAATTTAATTTTTGTAAGGTGGAAAATTTTTGCGAACATGTACACCCCCCCCCCTTCCAACCAGAAAAAACAATTTTCGTACACTTGACAAATATCATTGACTAAATATTAAGTAGATACTTTTTAATTCTGGATCAATGAAAACTAAAACCTCGATATTATCATTAGGTAAATCACAAGGAATTAATAATTCGACGATTAGATAAAGCTCCACTTCAAATTTTCAATTCAGTAGGTCTCGAGGAGTTAACTAAATCACAAGAAAGTTAGTATCGTTTGATAGCTCGTGCACGTGAATCGAAATGTGGCAAAGCTCGAAGTCGAAAACCATGTTTCGCGCGTTCGTTTTAATCGTTTGCACGACACTAATTGCAGTAGCTGTGTCAACTGTATTCGCCAATAAATCGAAGTACTTACCTATTTAAATTGATGTTTTACCAATCGCTTCTCTGGTAGACCAGCAGCAGCCATATCGTACTTAGTGATTATTTCATTCATTTTTCATCAGATGCAGAGAAAAACTCATCATCGACACGGACGCCGGAGTAGACGACGCTGTCGCCATATTATTGATATTAGAAGCTCAAAAGCATATGGGACAATGCACATACGATGTTGTCGCGATTACTTGCTCGTATGGTAATACGAACGAAAAACAGGTGGAGATCAATGTCAGAAAAACGCTGACTGTTGCTGATCGATCTGATGTAAGATGTTGAAATATTACCTAATATTATGTAAGAATTAGAAAATAAGGCAAAACTTGGCTCAAATCTCAGGTAATGACAATTGTTCCATCGTTAAAATTTTATCTAGTGAATTTTCATCTTCAAATAAGATATGCATAAAAAAAATTATAATATAAAATTCCAAATGAAAAAATGAAAAAAATGAAAATTATTTTTCTCAATTTCCATTTTTTCAAAAATATATTCAAAATTTTTCATATTTGATTTTCAAATCACTATTGCGCATAAAAAATGAAAAACTGCTCGAAAACGTAATATTTAGGTTAATTTGAGGGAAACTTGATTTTTCATCTCTATGCTCTTGAATACTCTGAAAGTGCAATTTTTTTCAAGACTTTTTTCCTACTCCAAAATTGTTTTCATTCGAACATTATTTCAATTTTTTTCAACTTGATATTTTTTTCGAAATTTTCTTGAACTTGGAAATTTTTTTTCATCCGAAAATTATTTATTCGAAACTTATCAATCTTGAATTTTTTTGATATTTATTTCAACCACTAGTTACTATCGTGATCAATTCAAAAAATTGGCTTTGAAAAATCTTAAACTTGAAACTTGCCTATTGAAATTTTAAACTCAAAACCATACCTTTTCGTTCTGTTCATAAACTGAACTCTTGTTTGGTTTTCAAATGAAAAGTCACTAAATGGCAATGAAGGTAGGATCACCAATGATAATGAATAGCCATGAAAAAAAGGAAAATATTTGCAAAAAATATTTTTTTAATTATCAAAACGATCGAGTTTTGGAAAAACCTTCATTTGAAACTTTTTTCCAACTTAATTTAAATATTTCTATCCAAATCTAAATTTCCAAAAATTATGAACTTTTATAATAATTATGCACATTTTTCAACATTTTCCCCCTTTTCGAATACCATTAATTGTTACGTCAAGACTTAGAAGCTGAATTCGAACTTAGACTGGTGATCCTGGCTTGATTGCCATTTAGTGACTTTTTAGGATGAAAAAAATTTCCAAGTCCAAGATAATTGGTCGAAAAAAATTGAAATTGGGATGAAAAAAATTTCGGAGTTGTAAAAACTCTTGGAAAGAAATTTGGACTTGAACAAAAACGTAATAATTTGTGAGGTATTCAAGAGCAAAGACCAAAGAATCGTTCAAAAGAACAAAATTTGCTCTTTCGATCCACTCCTAATCAAAATGCCACCCTTCAAATAATGATAATTGACAATAAAAGGGCTCTAGGAAGAAAAAAACTTTAATTTCTCAAATAAGGCACCAAAAATAATTCTAATTTTCAATTTTGATCATACCTAAAAAAATGTTTTTAAAAGCGTGCAAATATTCACGAATTTGATAAACGTAGTGTCGATTTTTGTTCTAAGTAAATAAAAGGACAATTCTTCTTTTAGAGATTTTTTTTATTTACACGGCTTGTTTTTTACAAAAAAATTTATTCACAAAAATTCACTTTTCACCAATTTTGTTCAAGGTGTCCTAAAATTATTGTCAGTCGGCCTCCCGTTCATCCCCACAACACCTAGTTTGGAATTATTAACAAATTATTTGTCCTTTAATGGTGAGAAAATTACCAAGAGTCCCCCAACTTTTCAAGAGATTCACTGAGAGGGTTAACCTCTCCCCCTCCCCCAACAAAAAAAACAAAATTTCGGGAACGATACGAGTTGAAAACAATTTTGAGATACAATTTTACAATAGAGTAGGAAAATACTTTACGAGAAAAAAAAATCAGAGTTTGAAAAAAAATTGAGAGAATATTTGGACTTGGAAAACAATCGAGTTGCATGGTACCTAATTTGAGACTCGCCTAAGTCAAACAAGAAAGATTTAGTCGTTCGTATCATTTTTTTTATTTTCGCGCCTGATGCATATTCCGCGTGAATCTGGTCGTGGGGTTTTCGGCGCACTGATTATTCATAAATATTACAAGCATCGGCGTGAAATTCCACAAAAGAATGACTTTGGCAATATTTTTTGAGCCAAAATGTAATCAAAAAGTAACCAAAAAATTGACCTATTTTTTTCAATATCGCTTACAAAAATCTACCGTTCTCACTAGTTTTTTTTTTTTTGAAATCGTCGAATGTTTGACTATACCAGAAGAAGAAATTAGGTCATTTTTTCAAAAAAAAATACATACCTAATTATAAGTTTATTTTCATGATGTTCACCACCTAAATCACAAAGACCAACATTTGGTTTTTTTCGGACCACAAATTCTACATATTTCTCACAATTTATTAATTACCCCTTCCCTCCCCTCACAGAAAAAATCAAAAACGTGGGTACTTGAAATCGATAAATTCCATCAAGACCCATTAAAATTTTCTCGGATTACTCCCCCCAAATATAAAATGAGTGAAAAGAGGTTCATATGAGAAAAAAAGAACTATCGACTATAATTTTGCTGAAGTATTATAATTTATTAATGAGCCCAAGCGAATTGGTGGGGGGGGGGGGGGAAGACGAATCGAAACAGAAATTTGATCAATGTTTTCCAACATTTATTTCAGTTACCAGAAAAAGTAATTCGTAACTTTTGATGATTTTTTTGGTCAAACTCGTATCTTTAACCATTCACAACCAGACATATTGACCAATAACACAGGTAGGCATGGAAAATGCTGTTTGGAGTTTAATGGGTGATTTTTATAGAATTTTTAAGGCTGATCACGAGAAAAATAGTGAAAAAATTCCATCACCCAAGGATTTTTCACAATTTGAATTTTTTGTTGAACAGTTTTTCTACTTTTTTTTGATAACTTTTGACACTTGAAGTCGATTTTCTGAAAAAAGAAAGGTTCTACGAAAAAAATGAATAGAACATAAATTGTAGAGTGTAAAATTTCCTTTCTGTGAAGTCCAATTAGGTTTTTTTAGAAGGCTTAGCTTCCGAGATATTTCAGTTGAAAGTTCAACTTATTTTTTGAATTGAAAATATCTCAAAAACTCAGCCACCTAAGAAAAAACTAATAATACTTTATTGAAAGGAAATTTTACGTTCTACAATTTATGTTCTATTCATTTTTTTCGTAGGGCCCTTTCTTTTTCCAGAAAATCGAATTTAATGGTCAAAATTTACATAAAAAAATGTGAAACGAATTTTCAACAAAAAATCCGAAATATAAAAATCCTGATGCGATGTGGTAAAACTGAAATCATATTCCAACTCTGCACTAAAAAGTAGGTCAGAAACGCCAATCAGAATCAATTAAGTAGAAAATTTTTTTTCGATTTGCCGCCCTTTGATATTCCCATTGTTGCAAATGGGAAATGTTAAAAATGCGGTTCATTACAAAAAATGGATTTTCTGGCGAAATGAAGTGTCCTACAAAAAAAAAATGAATAGAACATAAATTGTAGAGCGTAAAATTTCCTTTCAGTGAAGTCCAACTAGTTTTTTCTTAGGTGACTGAGTTTTTGAGATATTTTCAATTCATAAAAAAAGTTTAACTTCCACCTGATATAGGTATCTCGAAAGCTGAGCCCTCTAAGAAAAAACTAATGGGATCCTACAAATAGAAAATGTTACGCTCTACAATTTATTTTCTATTCATTTTTTTCTTAGACCCTTTTCTTTTTTCAAAAAATCGACTTTAAGTGACAAAAGTTATCAAAAAAGTAAAAAAAAACTGTTCAACAAAATCAAATTGTGAAAAATCCTCGGGTGATGGAATTTTTTCACTTCTTTTCTCGTGATCAGCGTGGAAAATGCTATAAAAATCACCCATTAAACTTGAAATAGCATTTCGAAAGTTCAAAAATGTCGACCTGTGTAATTCCTACTTGTTTTCTTACCCCCTTGCTGTTCTTTTTTCCACATCATGATCAAGAACATCATAGCATTCTTTCCCCACAACAGCCCCGTAAAAAGTATGTTTCCTAATTTTACAACTTTAGCATAATAATTTAGCCAAGTGAAGCGAGTGTAAATATTTTTTTGAGAAATTTTTTATACAATCAGCATTTTTCATCAAAGAACTAGTTTGAGTTTTCAATTTTTCTTTTTTAAAAAAATAATAATTATAACCTCGAGGTGAAAAAGTAACTTCTACTAACTCTGAAGTGCAATTAACAACAAAAAATGACCTTTTGGCGATGCCTGACTCTAGATAATTTTATTATACTGACATTTTTTCCACGTGGTGTTGAGGATTTTCCCACGAGGTGCTCGAGCCTGCGAACATATCATCAAACGCCACAATAGATCATAATATCCATTTCACTGTGGAAAAATAAAATATTAAACAATTCAGGAATGAAGTTTATTTTAATGCTGATAAAGCAAACGACAGGTTAAGTACATAAACGAACACCGACGTTAAGTTACATACAAAAATTTACTGAGTACTACATAAGTCCCCCTATATAATAAACTATGGAGCGGTATCAGGCAAACTGTGAATAGCCACAATCCCATTGAACTCTGAATCCGACGCCGCACGTTTTTTCAATCGCCACAATCCTGACGAAAAATGTTGACGTGCCAACCACTGAATACCTTTTTTATGCACGTACAGCAAGTCTTCTCCATACGGCAACACTTCCGCATTATATTCTGTAATCCGTAGGGAAATTGCATCCGATGTACTAGGCGTATCAATTTGTTCCCACGATTGAATATTTAAATCAAATAAAAGCATGCCAGCGATAAACGCAGGCCCGTAAACTAACGCAATACCATTATGGAAGACGGTCAGGCGCAAGGGTGGATATTTTGATAACCTCAAGGTTGATGGCGGTGAGCTAATAAAAGTCCAAGAAGATTGCTCGAAATCAAAACTTTGAAGGGTATTTTTTTCATACCTAAACAGCTTGTTTCCATCGCTACCGTACATGACACGATGGCCAGGTTCTGGATCAGAATAAATCGCCAGCCAACGATTCAATTCGATTGAATACTTCATCAGACGTCCGTCTTCGAAACACCAGAATAACTGATTGTTGCAATTCAACAAAGTATCCATTGGGTAGTACATCCTTCTGAACGGGACTCCTAAAACGTTCAACTTCTTCGACGAAAAATTATAAGCGTAGACTCTGAATTTAGCACGAATTTCGCACAGAATGAATAAAGTATCGCCGATTAATGTCGCCGATAATTGGGGTATCATTATACGTTCGCGCTTTTTGGGGACGTCGTAATGACCCAAGAGAAAATTCAACGAGACGATTTCGTTCAATTTGCTGTCCAGAACAGAAACTTTTTTCGGCATCTGAGTATCCCTGTCGACAATATCTTTGGGATGAATAAACATCGGCCTGGTCTTGATATTCCAACTTGTTTGCTTCGAACCCAGATCACGTGGAAGTAAGCAATTCGAATTAAGCAATTTCCACAGCTCTTCGCTAACAACCTGTTGCGAACAGTTGCTCAAATCAGCGGGAATATTGATCTCGAAATCACCGAAATTCATCGAGTTGTTTTGATTTATGGCGAAGACGATTCGAGGTATGAGGCGATATCGATTTTTCACATCGTGGACGATCCACCTCGAGCAAATATCGACGATTTTTTGCGGATCGCTGATGATGAAATATTTCGAAGCGAGCAAATCCTCCAAGACATCGCACGAAACCGACAAAAAGTGCGACTCGACTGATGAGTCCGATCTTGGTGCGACGATCAATTTGCACAGAGAGGCGATATACAAGTACGAGTATTTTCCAGCATCGTTTACTTCGCAGATAACGTGGAATGTTTTTATCAAATCTTCGAAATTCAGTCCTTCGATAGCTAATTTCGTATGCTCGCGAAAATCAAATGATGAGTGTTCAATTTCGGCAGCTTCACAAATCTGCCATATGCGAAATATATCTTTGCAAATTCCCTTCTTACCCATACAAATAGTAAAATTATTCAATACATTTCTAACCCAGATTTCAGACTGCCAATTGTTACCGATAGCCAAATTTAATAATTCGATAATATCTTTGACGTTCAATTCCTTGTGAAAATCGTCCATCCAAGGAGCGCAACATTTTTCAATTACGAGTTTCGATTTCAGGATAACCGCAGCTTTCAGAATTTGCATGACTTCTGCCTTCGAATTGGAATCGAAGTCTGGAATTTTATCGAAATAAATGAAATCCACTATCAAATCGAAAGTTTTTTCATCGACGTCTACTACGAGCTCCGAGTTTTTGTTCGAAGTAGGAATAGAGTCTGAAAAATATGTGGATGCGGCATCCAAGATGTATCGATGAAGTTTGTAAGTTTTCGCGCCGGCTTTGATCGTTACGTCGGATAAATGTCCTTCATCTAGAAATCTGGATAATTTTTCGCTTTCATTGATCTTATTGACGATACGGGTTTTACGAAATAATTCCTCTCCGAGTCTGAACTGTCCAACTGAAAACAAAAAAGTAAGCATTCGTCGATAAATTACGAGTAAGAATTTACGCTAAATAGTACAGACATTTTAGCTAAAATGAGGCCCTAACCCAATAAAAATTAGCAGGAAGGGGAAGTTTCGTATATAAGCTCAGTAAAGTATGTATTTTAATATTCCCGAACTTCCCTAAAATCGGTGAATATTTTGACCCCCTTTTGGGGAGTGAGGGGGGTTCAAATTTTCGTTTTTCGGTTATAACTTTCAAAATTACGTATTTACGAAAAAATAGTTGAAACAAAAATTGTAGAGAATAAAAAAACAAACAATTTTGGTATTTACAATTTTTTCCTAGGACGTCATGGGAGGGAGCTAGGGTCCTTTAGAAAAAAATCAATTTTGAAAATTTCCCATTACCAGAAAAAATCACAGAAAATCGGGTTAATCGACTTTTAGGAGCGGTTCTTATGCATAGTACATCCTATTACTATGTAGAATAGGAAAAATGTATAACCGACCCCCGATCTCAAAGTGGGGGGGGGTGGACCCTTCGAAGAAAAAGTCGCATTTTCCCCCCAAGCGTAGCTCAGCTGCAGTGCAAAATTTGAAAAATTGGTTCAAACAAACATCGTAGAGCATTAAAAGACGAAAATTTTACTTTTTTTACGTTTTTTCTACGTGGTCTTGGAGGCGAGCTATTGCGAAAAGAAAACAAATCGGCGTTGGGAAATTTTTCATTACCTCAATGTAGTAACTATTGGTAAACCTGGTAAATTTAAAATCTAGCGAACCAATGGTGGAACAAGTGGAGTTTTGAGGTTTTCGTGCAGTGACGTACCGAAGGCGTTTTCCAGGGGGGGGGGGGGGGGGAGAAGAGGTGAAAATCCCAACTCAAATTCTCAAAATTCCCAACTACATATAACCGATATCAGAATTCCGGGGAGGGGGGGGGGGGTGTAAAATTCAAACTTGCGAACCAATCCAATTTTTTTCAAACTTTCCCGACTGATTTCTTAAAATTTACATGTAGGTACCGATTTTTCCCCAAGTCACGAGGTTTTTTGATTTTTTTTCACTCGTTTTCATCATTTTTGCGAACTTTTGAAGTTTTTACAACCCATTACTATAAGACCCTTTTTGAGATAAGAAATCTGAATAAATTTTTCATTGGTTAGGTGCTCCAAACAATTTTTTTTAAACCTACAAGCAATGTCATTGTAGTTGAAAAAACATACGAAATAGTTTATTGGAGTTTCGAAGAAAAATTATAATTTTACATCAATAAAATTTTGTAATTTCAATGTAAAGAATAGGGAGATGGATTTGGCCCGAGCGAAGCGAGGGCGAAAATTTTAGAAAACCTCAAATTTAATGTGCAATAAAATAATGTTTTGGAAAAATAAACTTTAATGAAAAATCGACTGTTTCTACTTTGAAATGATTAAAGCAGAAATATATCATGGCCGAGCGTAGCGAGGCCGAAGCTTTTGAAAAATTGGATTTTCAAATATCAAAAATAAGTTTTAAGGAGAATAAGAACAATGAAATTAATTGGAATAATTTTGAAGAAAAGTGCGAAAAAATCTCTTTTAAATTACAAGTACAACTATAAAATTATTTTGGTTGACGAGTGAAAATTTTTAAATTGCAAGGTAATTAATAATTTTTTTTTTTCAAAAAAGCATTTATTACAACGGTTTAATAATTCTTCGCTGAGAAAATGATCAATTTTCAGTTGGAAAAGGTTGGGAAAATGACTAATTTTCCCAACTAAAAAGTAAAAATTTTGTTGATTTCCGACTGTTAAAATAGGTAACCATTTTATTTATTCATTTTTCATAAAAAAAATAAATACTAATCGTCCCAACTGACATTTTTACTCATCACTTGGGAGAACGACCAATTTTGAGTTGGAAAAATAACCAATTTTGAGTTGTGAAAATAACCAATTTTGAGTTGTGAAAATTACCAATTTTGAGTTAGGAAATTTACCATTTTCGAGTTGGGAAAATTACCATTTTCGAGTTGGGAAAATTACCATTTTCGAGTTGGAAAAATTACCAATTTTGAGTTGGAACAAGTGAAAATTTTGTTGATTTCCAACTTTTGAAATAACTATTTTATTTATTATTTTTCATCAAAAAAATTAATCCCAACTGTCCAATTTTCCCAACTGTCGAATTTTCCCAACTGATGTGTTGAAATGTTCAATTTTCCCAACTCACAAGTAAAAAATTTCCTCAGGGGGGAAGCTTCCCCCCTCCCCCCTATCGGTACGTCACTGTATTTCGTGGGCGCTGAACTCGATTTTTATAATAATTTTGACCCCGGGACCTAAATTGGGACCCAAAAGGAGAGTTTATTGAGTTGATGAAAAATTTTCCAACGCCACGCTGCTTTTTTTCTTTTTGCAATAGCTCGCCTCCAAGACCACGTAGAAAAAAAGTAAAAAAAAGTAAAATGTTTGTCTTTTAATGCTCTACAACGTTTGTTTGAACCAATTTTTCAAATTTTGCACTACAGCTGAGCTACGCTTGGGGGAAAATGCGACTTTTTCTTCGGAGGGTCCACCCCCCCCCACTTTGAGATCAGGGGTCGGTTATACATTTTTCTTACTCTACATAGTAATAGGATGTACTATGCAAAAGAACCGCTCCTAAAATTCGATTAACCCGATTTTTTGTGATTTTTTCTGGTAATGGGAAATTTTCAAAATTGATTTTTTCTAAAGACCCTGGCTCCCTCCCATGACGTCCTAGGAAAAAATTGCAAATACCAAACTTGTTTGTTTTTTTATTTTCTACAATTTTGGTCTCAACTATTTTTTTCGTAAATACGTAATTTTGAAAGTTATAACCGAAAAACGAAAATTTGAACCCCCTCACCCCCAAAAGGGGGTCAAAATATTCACCGATTTTAGGGAAGTTCGGGAATATTAAAATACATACTTTACTGAGCTTATATACGAAACTTCCCCTTCCTGCTAATTTTTTTTGGGTCAAAACCTAAAATGTATGTACTAAAAATACAAGTACATACGAGTAGTTGAATTCGAAAATATTTTTCCGTAAGAAGGTATTGAAAACTTCAGCGATATTGAAAAAATTACAAAATATGATACCTAGTGTAGGCAAATTATCATAGGCGGTAATAGAGGGCATGGGGTGGGGGGGGCTCAAGCCCCCCAAATGTTGAATTAGCTCTCCCAAATCATTTTCGTGTATACATGGTGTGCGGTAAGTGTTCTGCCATACTTCATTTTTGGATATAACCGGGTACCACTAAAAAAAAGTTAGATAAACAAGTTGCATATCTTGAAAATTGAAGTGGCAAATTATGTTTTTTAAAAAACACGTAATTTTTTTTCAACCATGGGAATGGATAGTACTTTGAAAACGGAGTAAATTTTCATTATACAGGGTGTTCCATGAATCGTCTGCCAAACATATTTTTTTGGATATAACCGGGTACCACTAAAAAAAACTTGAGATGAATATGTTGCCTATCTTAAGAATTTAAGGGGCAAATGCTGCTTCTAAAAAAATCACCTCAAAAAAATTTTTTGATCATGGAAATGAATAGTATTTTGAAAACTGAACAAATTTTCACTATATGACTTTTTGCCTAACTCAAAAATTGAAGGGGCTACAAACATTTTTTTTCAAAAACAATTTTTAAAAAATCAACTAATCAAGGGAATGGATAGTACGTTGAAAACTGAAGAAATTTTGTTTTGTGCACTTTATGCCTAACGTCGAAAATGAAGGGGCTACGGCTCGCGTAAAATACGTAGGCTTCAAAAATTTTTCGAATTTTCCCAATTTTAAATGACCCTTGGCCCCTTCATTTTTGATGTTAGGCAAAAAGTGTACAGAACAAAATTTTTTCTGTTTTCAACGTACTATCCATTCCCTCAATTAGTTTATCAGAAAAACATTTTTTTTTTAAATAAAATTTTTGTAGCCCCTTCAATTTTCAAGTTAGGCAACAACTCATATTGTGAAAATTTGTTCAGTTTTTGAAGTACTACCCATTCCCACGGTTAAAAAATGTTTTGACGTAATTCTTTTAGAAGTAGCATTTGCCCCTTAAATCCTCAAGTTAGGCAACATGTTCATCTCAAGTTTTTTTTTAGTGGTACCCGGTTATATCCAAAAAAATATGTTTGGCAGACGATTCATGGAACACCCTGTATGACTTTTTTTGCATAGCTTGAAAATTGAAGGGCTACAAAAAAAATTTGTTCTAAAAAGTTCTAAAAAAATAAACTAATCAAGGGAATGGATAGTAGGTATGTTGAAAAATGAACAAATTTTGTTCTACAGACTTTTTGCCTAACATGAAAAATGAAGGGGCCAAGGGTCATCCAAAATTGAGAAAATTTGAAAATTTTTTGATGCGCACTTTTTTTGAATGACCGGTAGCCCCTTCATTTTTCATGTTAGGCAAAAAGTCTGTAGAACAAAATTTGTTCATTTTTCAACATTTATACATTCCCTCGATTGGCTCGATTATAGTGCAACTGCAAACTGTAAATTTATCGAAAAAAGTGGCTTTTAGTGAAAGAAGCATGAAAGTTGGTATGATGAGCAATAAGACCAAAACAAAATTTTAGAGAAGGGGAGTCACTTGAAATTCCCCATAGGGGGTGTGTGGGGGGTGGTTTTTTGAGGTTTCACCCCCCTATGGGGTAAGGTTCAGCAAAGTCGGCGTTCTTGGGGTCAATTTCGTATATTTCAACCTTCCTGAACACGAATATGTCATTACTTTTGAAATCCGATAATTAGAAGTGCCCCAAATTTCGAATTAAAAACCCTCCTATTTACTAATATTTACGAAAAATACCCCAAAAACGCAGTTTTTTGCCCCTACACCTCACACAACGATCAGAAACGAATTTTCAATACGATATTCGGATAGTAGAGGTCAAGCCCGATTTATTGACTCGCATCCGAGCTTCACACGTCTTCAAGGGGAGGAGTAGGGGGTGCCACAATATTCCCAATTTTGAGGTTTTTTCGAGTTTTTTACAGTTTTTTTAAATATTTTGGTCTCTTGTACGTAATATAAAGGATTTTGAACCATTTAGATTTCCGGATATGGCAAGTGGACACCTTGACTAATGAATATAGGTATTTGTAAGGGCTCCCAGAGTCGCGGTTGAGGATATAGAGGGTTCGAAATTTTGATAAATCCGTAGTTTTTTTGCATACTTAATGCACTGTCTCTGTTGACATTTATGTATTTTTAAATATTTGATACCTTATGTTTGATAGGACGTTGAACTTTTCATATTTTCATATTTAATGAATCACATTCTAATCAAAACCCTCTCTGGGGGGGGGGGGGGGTGAGTAGTTCAAAAGAATCAAATTGTATAATAATTATTTTCGGTGATTTCGTATTTTATTTCACTTTCTGTTGAAATAAGAAATGATGGTACTTCTATGGGGTAGCTTATACGGATCCCTTTGTATCCACTTGCATCCCTATTAGGAGGGGATGAAAGTGGAGTGAGAACAATATAGCGTGTGATATGTCTAAACCTACATTTTTGAGGTCGTAATACACAAATATGGCAATATTTTATCGTTTGGGAGCAAGGGGTAGGTGAGGGTAGATGGGTAGATGGGGTAAAAAGCAAAATTCTGTCTTTTCAGTATGAAAAATGTGAAATTCTACGCTTTTGAGGTTGTAGAACACGAATCTGAAGTCAGATTTTACACCCATTTGCACCCTCGAGGGGTGGAGGTGGTCGTGGGAGGTAAGGGGTGAGAAATTGTGTATAAGGCGTTATATGTCAAACCTTTTTTATGTTGTAGAACACAAATTCAACAATATTTTTTTGTTTAGGAGCAGTGGGGATGAGAGATAGAAATTCAATTAATTACCTAACGAATCAATAAAAAAAGTTTTGAAAACTCACCATTGTGGTAATGTCAGATTTCGGTTCCCTTAAGGGTGCAAGTGAGTGTAAAATCTGACTTCAGATTCGTGTTCTACAACCCCAAAAGCGTAGAATTTCACATTTTTCATACTGAAAAGACAGAATTTTGCTTTTTACCCCATCTACCCATCTACCCTCACCTACCCCTTGCTCCCAAACGATAAAATATTGCCATATTTGTGTATTACGACCTCAAAAATGTAGGTTTAGACATATCACACGCTATATTGTTCTCACTCCACTTTCATCCCCTCCTAATAGGGATGCAAGTGGATACAAAGGGATCCGTATAAGCTACCCCATAGAAGTACCATCATTTCTTATTTCAACAGAAAGTGAAATAAAATACGAAATCACCGAAAATAATTATTATACAATTTGATTCTTTTGAACTACTCACCCCCCCCCCCAGAGAGGGTTTTGATTAGAATGTGATTCATTAAATATGAAAATATGAAAAGTTCAACGTCCTATCAAACATAAGGTATCAAATATTTAAAAATACATAAATGTCAACAGAGACAGTGCATTAAGTATGCAAAAAAACTACGGATTTATCAAAATTTCGAACCCTCTATATCCTCAACCACGACTCTGGGAGCCCTTACAAATACCTATATTCATTAGTCAAGGTGTCCACTTGCCATATCCGGAAATCTAAATGGTTCAAAATCCTTTATATTACGTACAGAGACCAAAATATTTAAAAAAAACTGTAAAAAACTCGAAAAAACCTCAAAATTGGGAATATTGTGGCACCCCCTACTCCTCCCCTTGAAGACGTGTGAAGCTCGGATGCGAGTCAATAAATCGGGCTTGACCTCTACTATCCGAATATCGTCTTGAAAATTCGTTTCTGATCGTTGTGTGAGGTGTAGGGGCAAAAAACTGCGTTTTTGAGGTATTTTTCGTAAATATTGGTAAATAGGAGGGTTTTTAATTCGAAATTTGGGGCACTTCTAATTATCGGATTTCAAAAGTAATGACATATTCGTGTTCAGGAAGGTTGAAATATACGAAATTGACCCCAAGAACGCCGACTTTGCTGAACCTTACCCCATAGGGGGGTGAAACCTCAAAAAACCACCCCCCACACACCCCCTATGGGGAATTTCAAGTGACTCCCCTTCTCTAAAATTTTGTTTTGGTCTTATTGCTCATCATACCAACTTTCATGCTTCTTTCACCAAAAGCCATTTTTTTACGGTTTGCAGTTGCACTATTAGTTTATTTTTTTAGGACTTTTTTTGAATGAAATTTTTTGTAGCCCCTTCAATTTTCAAGCTATGCAAAAAGTTATATAATGAAAATTTACTCAGTTTTCAAAGTACTATCCATTCCCATCGTTGAAAAAAAATTCACGTGATTTTTTAAAAAACATGATTTGCCTCTTCAATTTTCAAGATATGCAACTCGTTCATCTTCGTTTTTTTCAGTGGGACCCGGTTATATCCAGAAATGAAGTATGGCAGATCACTTAAACTGGACACCCTGTATGTTTCACTCGAAAAAAATTCGGAAACACCTAATTTTCAAAGGATTACCTATCAATATATGACGAATTTACTGCTTTTTTCAAGTTATGAAATTGGTCTTTTTGATAAAGAAAAGGATTAGGATCTTACTAGTAATCGATCAAAAACGATGCACAACTTTAATCTTACACAATTCATCCTCAAAATGATAGTATGAACCCTCATTCCTTCCATTGATTCTTCATATTGAAAAAAGGTTAAGTAAAAATCTCGTACTTACTGTTAATGATAAAAATAGAATTTTTTAATGAGAAAATGAACTTTTTTTTAAACTGGGGCTAAAGCCTCCCCCCCCCAAAGTTACGGTTCATCTTCGCCTATGCAAATTTACCTCATTTTAGAGAAATAAAAACATTTCTTCCCAGAAAAACTATACCTAATGGTGGAAAACTGTCGAAAGTGATCCCCTGTGTAACATTTAGGACCTATTTTTTTAATGGTGGTTCCATCCCCCAAAAAACGGGGTTTCGCTTCTATCTCCTTTGGATTTGATTTTGCAGTAAAAATAGCTCAGTACTTTATGGTTCCACAGTCAATTTCCAATATTTTTTATAGTGACATTTTTTTTGTACGACCATTAGCAGAGAAAATAGAGAGTCCTGAAGAAAAGGGGTTATGGGGAAAAATTAACTTAGAATAGGTATAAAACCGTACTAAACTAAATGTTTTGTCCATGAAAATATTACCTAGTATTATGTAAATTGGTGTATTTATACTACTTAACCCCCCCTCCCCTTTCGATGTGCCCCCAACCTTATCCATTTGTTTTTATTCATCGGTGGCAATATGATTAATGGTGAAGTAGGGTGAAGACGTAGGAAAGGGAAGACTAGCGGTTGATTTCGAGAAAAACGTGTTTAAAGAAAAAAGTAAGAAAATCGTTACGTTTTGATTTTTTTAATGGGTACAAATATGAAAAATCAGTACAACTTTGTTATTTTTGGTTAAAAAAAACGTTTAGGATTGGATTTCAATTTTTTTTTTTGAATTATGCACAGGTAACATTTTTTCTCCAAAGCTGAAAAACGTTCTTGAAAAACGCTCTTCAACTTCAAAGATGTTATTCTACAACTTCCGAGCCGAATTTTGATCTGCGACTTTGGGATAATGTAGTACACATGTCAATCCACCAGATTTCGCGAAAAAACAGTTTTTCAATTTTTTGACCTCAATTCACATTTTTGCCTCTAACTCAAAAAGTTGTTTTCCGACTTGTGGTACCTTTGCACCTAGCGGGTCACCTATTGACCCTTAAATACCTAATACCACTATTTTCATGCCCAAAACATAGTTGCTCAGAAAATCGACCTTAAAGGTCAAAAGTTGTATCAAAGAATGTAAAACATTTCTCAACAAAAAATTCAAATTATAAAAAATTCTTTCGTGATGACGTAAAACTGAAATCATATTCCAACTCAGCATTAAAAAGTATATCAAAATCACCAATCCGAATCAAATTACCACAATTTTCCCATAACCCCTCCCCCTCCTTCTCCTTAGGACTCTCTATCTCCTCTGCTAATGGTCGTACAAAAAAATTTTTTCTCACAAACAATGTTGGAAATTAACTGTAGAATAAAAAAGTACCGAGCTATTTTCACCGGAAAATCAAATCCAAAGGAGATAGAAGAGAAACCCGTTTTTCGGAAGAGTGGAACCCCCCCAAAAAAATTACCACGGGGCCTTGAGGGTGGTAACTCTCCGGGGTTACTCAGAGGATCATTATCGACAGTTTTCCGCAATAAAAACTTTTCTGGGCAGAAATGTTTTTTATTTTCTAATTTTCCTACACTGTGAAGTCTTTTTGGTAACCGTCGCCGAAGAGGGAACGATTCGAAATATGAGCTCTTGTTTTGAACAAAAGTAAAATTTTCAGATTTCTGGCTAAAAGTAGTAAGTATTTTCTAACCAAAAATGGAGCATTTTGAAGAACAGTGGAAATTTCCCTGAGTATTTGATTTTGGCAGTTTCATTGTATTATGGGGAATTATCGTTAATACTTTACGAGACGTAACTTCGTTCCAGAAAACAGAAAATTTCCTTCACTTTCGTTGAAATTCAAAAATTCTTGAAAATAGTGCATTAAAATGGCGACAATTACAAAAGCGAGACGGTGAGAAGAGGTCGAAATTTTTTCATTTTTTTTTTATATCGAGTGACACCATCTGAGAGAGGGGATGATCAAATCGAAGCGGGGGACAAATTCACCTGTTACCCAATTATTCCGTTTCAGTTTTTTATTCATAAGAAAAAAAATGTTTTTGGTCATGAAATAAATTTTAAATTATTTTTTGAAATTGTTGGTTACAATTTCGTCAAATTAAATCTGAAAGCTAAACATTATCACCGAGGTCCTCCACTCAAATTAAATAGTTCAATTTTTGACAAAATGAAAAACATCTCTGTGTTTTTTCCTACCCATTCAAAGTAATTAAAGCACCATTCGATAAGTCTAGATGTAACAACATGAAGTTTAATGTTTAATGTAAGGTTACTCACCATCCGGATTAATTTCTCCACGGTAGCCCAAAAATTTTTGAAAACAATTCTCAATTCTCTCCTGACTGATGTCTTTTCTGATTTCATCGAGAAACGGTTCCACTTTTTCACTGGATATTAAAAAGGAATCCGTGTAAAATCCAAAATTGGCAGCATTTACGAGCGCAGTGAAATGCTGTAGCCGGTTTTCAACGTCGTGGAAAATCCATTTCGAACAAACTCGGCTCATCGTTTGTTTCGCGTGGACAGTCCTTTCGCCGTAGAACTCGCGCCACGTCACGTTTCTTTTCCGTATTACTCTGAAGAATTGCTCAAATGGTAAAGAGAGGATGAATTTTTCGTTATTCTTGAAGATCTCAATCAAATGAATGGATATAAATTTCAATACTTTTCTTTCTAAATTTCCATAATTTTTGTTTACCGTCAAGAAATTATATAATTCGATCCCTTTTACAACAGGAATTTTGAAAATGAAACTTTCGAAGAGCGTCAGGTCAATTTCCATTTGCAAGTAATCCATGCCCATTAACAATGCCACATAATTATGCTTATTCATGACTGATTTTAAATCCTTTCCGTTTATTAAGTCGATTATGGCCGAAAACGTATCGTTATTCAATCCTCGCAATTCAACCACGTCACTACTTTTTTCAGCGAAATCCTCGATGAATAATTTTTCAAAATAATTTGATTTCAATGCCAATTGAACGCGATTAAAGTGATAAATTTTTCCGTCAACTTTGACCACCACATTTTCGTGCAACACGTTTGGTTTCAATTTCTTCTTGGGAGGACTGGAACTGGAATCATCAGAGTCTTCTTGACCGCTCGATTCGAACTCAGTATCGCTCATGATGGTATTTCACCTTTAAACACACAAATAAGTTTGATTTACTTTTAATTTACTAAATAAATAATTGGGTTATAAAAGATGACATCTTGCAATTATAATTCAACCAGTTAAATTTGATTTTTTTTTGTTTCATCGTGCTCTTTCTTCACCATATTTCAAGCTTTGTATAATCGATTTTTCATATGTACATGTGTTTGTGTAAAAAATAAAATGCTCCATAACCCATAACCCTTACTTCATTTTAAAAAATCCAGTTTTTCAATTGAATTTCATCAAATCAACTCCAACCCACGGTATAGTAATTTTATGACAATTTCATGAAATAATTTCTATGAAATTAGAAAAAAATCAGAATTGTGTCTTCAGTGGGGGGTCTGACTTGATAATTGAGTCAAAATTTCAATTCAACGTTCCCGAAAAATAAATATAAACAACAAAATGCTCCGTAACCCCCCCCCCCCCCCCCAATAAAAAAAAATCGTCAAAAATTGGATTTCCGAGAATAGGCGAAGGAAAGGTCCGATAAAAACCTAAAATCATTTCCCGGAAATCATTTTTTTTTTAAATTAAATTTGATGGTTTTTCACCTAAAACCCGAATTTTTATGAAAAATTAAAGTTTACAAAGTATTTAAAGATTTAAAGGCAATCCATTGTTATAAATTCTCGATTTATATAATAAAATTATTAAAAATCTTGTTATTTCCGATTTCCTTGCTACAAAGGTTTTTCTATTTTTTCCCCTTGCCAGCAGGAACAGTAGGCACCATGAATAGGGCGCAGCAAAACCCCTAAAAAACGCGAAATATTATCAAGTATTTTCCTAATACGATTCATCAATTGGAATGAAATTCGATTTCTTCAACTTTTTGATCCAAGTAATAATTCGAATGGTAGCACCGTAATGAAATTATTTCAAAATTTTCATCAACATTTTTTCCGGTAGATCAAAAAAAATTCGAGTCGATTTTGAGGCGTTTGAGAAAACAATTTTAATTCTTGGTAAAAATCAGAAAATCTTAAAATTCGCGATCAATAACATTCCAGTCTTTTTGTAGAGGGTGAAAAGTGGTTTCCAATGTTAAGGTCAATGACTCAGACAGAAGTAGAAAATCAAATTGCACCTGCTTAGGAGGGTGATCGAGGTTCCCAGCAGGTAGAAATACTCAAAAATAGCAAAAGATCGTGGTTTTTTTCAAGAATAACCCTATTTTCAGGTTTTCTAGTTCTGACCTCTTTAAGCCGGAGTGAGGGGCTCAAATTTTTTTTGGGAAGTCCTTCATCAAAGTAAACTAACTCACCAATTTTTGTTCAATATTTTTTTGCTTTATTCCAGAAAATAAATTCTTTTTTTTGGAGAAAAAAATCATTTTTTTTTTTCTTTTTTAAGCTATCTCAAGGGTCCGTAGATCATTCGGATTCAGCGAAAAAAATCTCCCAAGCGAACACAGTTTTCAGCCATCAATTTTTCCAGGTGTTGACGATTCATAAAAAATTTGAACTTATAAACTTTCATTGAGCTTGAAAGTAAGATTAACGAACCCGAGTCACTGGAAATTAGCTTATTATTTTACTAGACTTTCTACCCGTCCTTCGGACGGGTGGTAACATTCCAAAAAGGATTATTAATTAAATTATAATAGTAGAAAATTACAAACTTTTCGAATTTTTTCAACTTACACAGGTGAAATAAATTTTTTTGAAATATACCCCTTTCAAATCATTTTTTTTGAATATCTCTCCCATTTTTTAAAAATTCACACAATTTTTTCAAGAATACCCCAGGTAAATTGATTTTTTATTTGAATACGCCCTCCTACTAATTAACAATTCGATCAGTTCAAATCAATTTGAACCTAAGGTTGAAATAACTTTTTTTATTGCCCCTCCCATTAATTAAAAATTCGTTAAATTATTAATTTTCAAAACAATTCAAGTTATTGAGATTGAATCAGTTTTATTTTCAATTACTCTTAATCAATATTTTTGGATGTCCTTTTCCTTAATTTATAAAAATTTGAACAATTGTACCTATTTGGTTTGAACCCAAAGTCGAATCGTTTTTTATATCTTCTCCCATTAATTAAAAAAGTTGATCAATTAATAATTTTTTTGAATTGTAAATTACAGGGGATCACTTTTTTCAAAAATACCCCAGATGGATTCAATTATTTTTTTGAACTCCTCTTCCCATAAATCCATAAATTGAAAATTCGATCAATCAGATCAATAAATTTTTTTATATCCCCTCCTATTATTTAAAGAGACGATTAATTGATTTGACCTGTGTAAAAATTTTTATTGATTTGATCAAATTTTAAAGTCTGATCTAACATTACGAAAATTTGTATAAATAATTCAGCTGACTTATCAATTTTTAAAAAAAATTATTGATTACATTTTAAAGTAAAAAATGATTCGACATTTTGATCAGTCAGCTTCGTTATCCCCATCAGTTTTGGAATTTTTTCCAAAAAGAAAAAAAATCATCAAATGTCAGTATTAAAAAATTTAAAACTAATCAAAACACTATTTAGGATGGAAAAAATTTGAAAAACATTCAATAATTTAGTAATTCAGTTGATTTTTCAATTTAAAAAAAATTGATTGATTGATCACATTTTAAAGTCTAAACTGATTCGACACTGTTTTTGAAAAAAATTCAATAATTCAGTCAATTTATCAATTTAAAAAAAATTATCCTTCCCACTGATTAAAAATTTGATCAATAAATTTTTAAATAACCCAGGTCAAATCAATTAGTTCAAATGTCCCTCCTATTAATTAAAAGTTGAGTTGATTGCATTCAATTTGAACCGAAGTTGAATAACCACTCACCTCAACTAAAAATTTTTTCAGTTGTATTCAGTTTTAACTATATTAGGTACTTCAAATTTTTTCAACTTATGCAGGCTAAATCAATTTTCTTAATACCCCAGGACGAAACAATTTTTTCTCGAATAACCCTTTAAAAAAAATCAAATTACTCAGGGTAAATCAATTTTTTTTAATACTTCAGGTGGATTCAGTTCATTTTTTGAATACCTACTTCCTCCCATTTATGGATGTTCCGATTAACTAATAATTTGAAAAAAAATTAATTTCGGAGGTCAATTCAATTTTTTAAAATTTATATTCAATTCAAACTCCAGGTCGAATTATTTTGTTCTGAATACCCCCTTCCATTAATTCACAATCACATCAATATTAATTTATAGGTAGATTTTTTTTTGAATTACAAAAGCTGAATCAATTCTTAGAATGCCCTTCCCATTAATTTGAAATTTTGATCAATTGCATTTATTTTGAGCCCCAGGTAAAATCAGTTTTTTTTAATATCCCTTCCTATTAATAAAAAAGTTGATCAATTTTTTAAGAATTTGTATTCAATTTGAACCCCAGGTCGGATTATTTTGTTTTGAATGCCCCCTTCCATTAATTCATAACTCCGTCAATAATTAATAATGATTGGGCGAGTTGAAAAAATTTAAAATGTTCACAATTTTTTTCATGAAAAATCATTTTTTACCATTCCTTCCATTAATTAATCAAACACAGGTCAAATCATAGAAATTCGATCAATTTTTCGTAATTTAAAAAAAATTAGAATAATTAAAACCTTTGATTTGGAAAAATTTATTTTTTACCATTTCTTCCATTAATTGATCAAACACAGGAGCTGGAATATTAAAAAAATTGATTTACCTGTAATTTAAAAAAAAAATTGAAAAATTATTGGTCAAAAAGATTTTTAATTAATAAAGAAGAATATTCAGAAAAATAATCTAATCCACCTGAGATATTAATTAACAACTCCATCACCTTCCATTCATAAACATTACGATTAATGGATATAATTTATAAAAAAAAATTAATTTTGGAGGTCGAATCAATCTACATAATTTGTATTTCAAAAACTTTTTTTTTTAATTTTTTACAATTGAAAAAATGATTGAAAAAAAATAAAAAAAATTAATTTTGGAGGTCGAATCAATCTTCATAATTTGTATTTCAAAAACTTTTTTTTTCAATTTTTTACAATTGAAAAAATGATTGAAACAAATAAAAATTGTTCCAAAATTGTTGAAAATTTTTTTAAGTTTTTTTAAAAATGTATTTTCTTGAAAAAAAATATATTCAATTCAGCAATTTTTTCTAATTTATTGACTTGAATTGTTTCAAATTTGTGTCAATTTTTTTTATTGATTTAATTAATTTTTATTTTCTGCCCATATAATTTTTTAAAATTTTAAAAGTAAGTAATCTAAACACAATTTAGCATGATCAAATACCCCACGTGGATTCAATAATTTTTTTCAACTTTATATTCAATTTGAACCCCAGGTTAAATTTGTTTTTTGAATCTCTCCTATTAATTAACAACTCCGCCAATAATTAAATTTTTTCAAATTACAGAAGTCATAGATATCCATTTTTTGAATGCTCTCTCCCACTAAATAAAAATTCGATTATTTGCATTCAATTTGAACCCCATTTGAAGTCTAATTTATTGACTTGAATTGTTTCAAATTCGTGTCAATTTTTTTTATTGATTTAATTAATTTTTATTTTCTGCCCATATAATTTTTTAAAATTTTAAAAGTAAGTAATCTAAACACAATTTAGCATGATCAAATACCCCACGTGGATTCAATAATTTTTTTCAACTTTATATTCAATTTGAACCCCAGGTTAAATTTGTTTTTTGAATCTCTCCTATTAATTAACAACTCCGCCAATAATTAAATTTTTTCAAATTACAGAAGTCATAGATATCCATTTTTTGAATGCTCTCTCCCATTAAATAAAAATTTGATTAATTGCATTCAATTTGAACCCCAGGTGAAGTCAATTTTTTCATATCCTTCCTATGGCTTCTGATTGGTCAAAATTATTAAACTTTTTCGGATGATATTAATTACCAACTCCATCACCTCACATTCATAAACATT
The DNA here is from genome assembly GCA_033439095.1 of Pseudococcus viburni. Taxonomy (NCBI): domain Eukaryota; kingdom Metazoa; phylum Arthropoda; class Insecta; order Hemiptera; family Pseudococcidae; genus Pseudococcus; species Pseudococcus viburni. The sequence continues at coordinate 935,906 of JAVBJF010000125.1, forward strand.
ACAATTAATGGATAATTTATAAAAAAAAAATTAATTTTGGAGGTTGAATCAATCTTTATAATTTGTATTAAAATTTTTTTTTCAATTTTTTGCAATTGAAAGAAGGGTTGAAACAAATAAAAATTGTTCCAAAATTGTTGAAAAATTTTTCAAGTTTTTTTAAAAATTTATTTTCTTGAAAAAAAATATTTTAAAAAATTTGATCCCTGTAGGATTCGAACCCCTATCATCCGGGGTGAGAATCTATGACGTAGTCAACTCGGCTATATTGCTGTTGTTGATACTGCCCACAAAATTCCGCACATAAGTCATTACAGGTCTTTCAATGGTTGAAATTTTCCAAAACTTCACTTTGACTTTCTCGGAGGAATATCTCGAAAACGAAGCCGTTTCAGCAAAAATCGAAGAGAACCAAAATTGTAGCCCGTAAAATTTGCTATCGTCAATGTGTCATTAGATTTTCGATTTGACCCGCCCTTTTCGAAATATTTTCAAAAAACAACGTTTACAGCAAACCACTTTCTGATTGGCCAAACGGAAGCCGAAATTTGCCAAACTTTGAGGCGAATTTTCTCAACTTTGAAGGCGACTTTTTCCAAACTTTTTGCGCGCTAAACCTTCTCCTCGTCAAGGGCTATCCGATGGCACCACCCTCCACCCTCAACTCGCCGGATCTTCGGAGTTTACCCGGGACAACGAAAACACCACTTCTCTTTATATAATAGATAGATACTAATTAGGACTGGTCAAAAATTTCATGACTTATAAATTGAATCAAGACAAACTAGTCAAAATTATCTCAAAGAATTGAGCCACATAAGTAATACCATTTCCCAAATTTGAAATAGTGTAAATCGTTATGGTCTTTTTTTTTTTTACGAAATTCCCTAGTTCAACCATTACCCTTGTCCAATCATTCTTAAAATTCAACAAAATTAAAAAAAACAAATATTCTATTTTTCCAATTAGGTATTAAAAACTTATCACGTATGTTTTTACTTGAAAATACCATTGGACTTTTCGTTTTCACTTTCATCTGATTTTTCAAAGCACCTACTTGAAAAAAAAAGTCTTTTCTTATTCTTATAAAAAATCTTTCGCGAAAATTAAAATATTTTCCAATTTTTGATATTTTTTATTCTCGAAATGGTCTCATCAGTATGGAAAAATTAGGGGCGGTGATTTTCCTTAATTTTTTCATCGTTAGAAAAAATTATAGATACCTACTTAACTTTATCTACTTAATGCACTTTTTTGAAAACAACTCAATGAGGGGTAAAAGTAAACATTTGCCATAGTTGATTTTTATTTTTATAATACCCTGAAAATTCAAATAAAAATGAAAAATAAAGTCGAATTGTATTTTTAGGTAAAAATATCCATATTAATACCATTTTTGAAAAAAAAAATCAAAAAATCCATATTCAAAAATTCGTCAGAATATTCGAGCAAATACTTACCTACGTAAACATTTCTTGTTCCAGGCACAGTTATGACAACAAAATTTTACATGCTGATCAATATATTGAAAAATTGAAGTGAAGTTATTTCGTATTTTTGACAAAAAAAAATCCAAAAATTGGAAGAAAATACAATTTTTTTTTCAAAGGTCAAAATTGTGTAAATTGATTTTTTTTTGTTAATTTTACAATATATTCAAAGAAAAACCCGGTAAAAACATTTTAACTCCATTCAACACCCGTTAAGTGTGAAAATTAAGGAGTTATTAAATGTTAACTTCAAAAGTTGAAAAAAAAAATTTGGTATCAGAATTTCTCATGTGACTACCCCTGGATCCAGTGACGTACCGCAGGCATTTTCCATTGGGGGGGGGGGGGGGGGGTGGGGAAAATTCCAACTCAAATCCTTAAAATTTCCAACTACATTTCACCGATATTATTGATATTTCAATTTAAAAAAAATAAACCGTCGATTATTAACACGAAATTATCCATTTGTCCCTACCGAAGCAAGGTATTTATCTTGATTGAGACGAGAGTAAAAAAATTCAAAATACCTAATTGTAATTTAATTTGATAAAGTTTGTAGTTTTAATCTGAATGCGAGAGAAATGAATTAGGGCCGATCGAAGCGAGGGCGAAAATTTGAAAAAATTGTGTGTTCAATGCCCAAAAAAAGCCTTATTCATCAGTTGGGAAAATTACAGATTTTCCCAACTAATGTATTAAAATGTTCAATTTTCCCAACTCACGAGTAAAAAATTCCATCGGGGGAACCCCTCCCCTCCCCCAATCGGTACGTCCCAGCCTGGATCACACCACCATCACTTTCTCTCGTATTCAGATTAAAACTACAAACTTCTTCAAATTAAATTACAATTATTTTGAAATTTTTTAATCTCGTCTCAATCTACATAGATAAATATGTACCTTGCTTCGGTCGGGACAAATGGACAATTCCATGTTAATAATCACCGGTTCATTTTTTTAAAATTAAAATATCAATAATATCGGCGAAATGTAGTTGGGAATTTTAAGAATTTGAGTTGAAATTTTCATCACCTCCTCCTCCCCCCCCCCCCCTGGAAAATGCCTTCGGTACGTCACTGGATCTAGGGGTAGCCACATGAGAAATTCTGATACCAAAATGTTTTTTTTTTTCGACTTTTGAAGTCAACATTTAATAACTCTGAATTTTCACACATATTAACGGGTGTTGACTGTTGAATGGAGTTAGAATGTTTTTACCGACTTTTTCTTTGAATAAATACGGTCATTTTAAGTTTTGACCCAAAAAAAATTCCCGGAAACGGGAAAGTTCGTATATAAGCTTTGTAGAGGGTGTATTTCAACATACCCGACTTTCCCTAAAATCGGTGAATATTTTGACCCCCTTTTGGGGGGTGAGGGGGTTCAAATTTTCGTTTTTTGGCTATAACTTTCAAAATTACGCATTTACGAAAAAATACTTGAAACAAAAATTGTAGAGAATAAAAAAACAAACAATTTTGTTATTTACAATTTTTTCCTAATACGTCATGGATGGGAGGGAGGTAGGGGCTTCAGAAAAAAATCAATTTTAAAAATTTCCCATTATCAGAAAAAATCACCAAAAATCGGGTTAATCGACTTTTAGGGGCGGCTCTTTTGCATAGTACATCCTATAACTATGTAGAATAAGAAAAATGAACAACCGACCCCCTCATCTCAAAGTAGGGGGTGGACCCCCGGTAGAAAAAGTTGCATTTTCCCCCTGAAATATCTCAGCTACAGTGAAAAATTCGAAAAATTGGTTCAAACAAACGTTGTAGAGCGTTAAAAGACAAACATTTTACTTTTTTTACATTTTTTCTACGTGGTCTTGGGGCCGAGCTAATGCAAAAAGAAAAAAGATCGACGCGGGGTTTGAAAATTTTTCATCAACTCAATAAATTACACGTGTGTAGGCCTGGTATAAAATCTAACGAACCAATAGCCCAACAAGTGGGTTTCTGGGGTTTTCGTGGTCGCTAAAGTCGATTTTTATAATCATCTAACCCCTGGACCCAAATTGGACCCCAAAAGAGGGGGTTTAAAAATTTGTGAAAAATTTTCGAATGCTGCGTCGATTTTTTTCTTTTGGCATTAGCTTAGCCCCAAGACCACGTAGAAAAAATATAAAAAAAGGAAAATGTTCGTCTTTTAACGCTCTACAACGTTTGTTTGAACCAATTTTTCGAATTTTTCACTGTACCTGCGATATTTCAGGGGGAAAATGCAACTTTTTCTACAGGGGGTCCACCCCCCTACTTTGAGATGAGGGGTCGGTTGTTCATTTTTCTTATTCTACATAGTAATAGGATGTACTATGCAAAAGAGCCACTCCTAAAAGTCGATTAACCCGATTTTTGGTGATTTTTTCTGATAATGAGAAATTTTTAAAATTGATTTTTTTCTGAAGCCCCTACCTCCCTCCCATCCATGACGTCTTAGGAAAAAATTGTAAATAACAAAATTGTTTGTTTTTTTATTCTCTACAATTTTTGTTCCAAGTATTTTTTCGTAAATTCGTAATTTTGAAAGTTATAGCCGAAAAACGAAAATTTGAGCCCCCTCGCCCCCCTCCAAAAGGGGGTCAAAATATTCACCGATTTTAGGGAAAGTCGGGTATGTTGAAATACACCCTCTACAAATCAATTTATACAATTTTGACCTTTGAAAAAAAAAATTGTATTTTCTTCCAATCGTTGGAATTTTTTTTCTCGAAAATACGAAATAACGTCTTCTCAATTTTTCAATATATTAATCAGCATGTAAAATTGTACTTTACAAATTTTTTTCAGAATTTTTGGCGATTGACATAGAGAAATGTCATTTTTCAACTTTTACAGTTAATTTTTCGTGTTAAAAAAAGTGGCAACGCTGATTTAAAAAAAATCTTCAAAAAGCTCTTCGAAAGCCCTACACATTAGAAAAAATTTCAACTTTTAACTCATCATAGATTTCGAGTTATCCACGCCCCAAATTTACCATATCCAACTTTACCTCAAAACTTTAAATGCTCGTGGCAGCCCTCCAAAAAGACTTTGAGAGCTGCGGTTTGGGGCATTCGTCATCTCTCATCGAGGTCTACCCACATTAAAAAAAATGAAAAAAAAATCGCCGACCCCCCCTCCACCACAATGATGCGTACGAACTGACGTGGAATGACCCCATTGAATTTTGACCCCTCCCATTTTTTTAAAAATCTGAGCCCCTCACACCATTTCCAGGTGCGCCTATGTATCTGCGTATCTAAAGGGACTTTATTGGAAACTTTTCATAGAAATAGAGATGAATAGGTATGATCTTGATGCCACAGAAAAACCAAGTGCTTGAATGTTGAAAAGGGACTCCAAAGAATCCCTAGATGCGATTTCGAGAACATTTTATTGTAATATTTCGAAAAAATTTCACAAATACTACATTTTCTAATATTTTCCAAAACATCATTGCGATTTTTGGATTAAAGGATTATATCGATGGTGCTTATTCAAAGGGATCATATTCATTTCATTGACGAAATTTAATAAAATATCAAACATTTCAGGAATTAACTTCATTTTAATACTGATTATGCAAATGACAAATAAAGTAAAACGAACATGAACGTTAAGGTACATACAAAAAATCACTGTAGGTACTACGTAAATCAACCTATAGGTACATAAACTATGGATCGGTATCAGACGAACTGTGAATAGCCACGATACCATCGAACTCGGAATCCGACGACGCCGGTTTCTTCAATCGCCATCTTCCAAATGAAAAAGACGCGCGTGCCAGCTGCTGAATACCTTTTTTATGCACGTACAGCAAGTCTTCTCCATACGGCAACACTTCCGCATTAAATTCGCAAATCCGTAGGGCAATTGCATCCATTGTACTAGGCGTATCGATTTCTCTCCACGATCGCGTATTCGAATCAAATAAAAGCATGCCAGCGATCAACGCAGGCCCGTAAACTAACGCTAAGCCATTATTGAAGGCGGTTAGGCGCTGGGGGTTATGTCTCGATAACTCCGAGAATGATGGTGGTTTGGCAAAATCAGTCCACGAAGATCGCTCGAAATCGAAAGTTTCGACGGTATTGTCCTTCCATTTGAACAGCTTCTTTCCATCGCTTCCAAATACCCCACGATTATAACTTTTTGGATCGGAATACAGCTCCAGCCAACGATTCAATTCGATTGAATACTTCATCACACGCCCGTCGCGGAAACACCAGAGTAACTGATTGTTGCAATTCAACAAAGTATCCTGCGGGTAGCTCATCTCTCTAAGGGCGGAGCCCAAAACGTTCAACTTCTTCGACGAAAAATTGTAAGCGTAGACTTTGAATTTAGCACGAATTTCGCATAAAACGAATAAAGTATCGCCGATTAATGTCGCCGATAATTTGGGCATCATTATACGGTCCCGCTTACCGGGGACGTCGTAATGACCCAACAGAAAATTCAACGAGACGATTTCCTTCAGTTCGCTGTCTACAACACAAACTGTTCTCGGCATCTGGGTATCCGGATCGATATCTTTGGGTAGAATAAACATAGGCCTACTTTTAAAATCCCAACTTGTTTGGTTCGAACCCAGATCACGTGGAAGTAAACAATTCGATTTAAGCAATTTCCACAGCTCTTCGTTAACAACCTGTTGCGAACAGTTGCTCAAATCGGCGGGAATATTGATCTCGAAATCACCGAAATCCATCGAGTTGTTTTGATTTATGGCGAAGACGATTCGAGGTATAAAACGATATCGATTTTTCACATCGTGGACGATCCATTTCGAACAAATATCGACGATTTCTTGCGGATCGCTGATGATGAAATATTTCGAAGCGAGCAATTCCTCCAAGATATTGCACGAAACCGACAAGAAGTGCGACTCGACTGATGAGTCAGATGTCGGTGCGACGATCAATTTGGCCAGACAGGCAATATAAAAGTACGAGTATTTTTCAGCATCTTTTACTTCGCAGACCAAATCGAATTTTTTTATCAAATCTTCGTATTTCATTCGATCGATAGATATATTCACATACTCGCAAAAATAGAGCGATGCTTGTTCAAGTCGCGCAGCTTCACAAATTTGCCATATGCGAAATATATCTTTACAAATGGCGATCGGGTGCTGACGAAAAATAAAAGTTCTCAAGACCTCCGTAATCCAGCTTTCAGACAGCCAATTGTTAATAACAGTTGAATTCAATATTTCGGTAATATCTTCGGAGGTCAATACATCCTTGGATTTTTCAATCCACGGAACGCAAAATTTTTCAAACACGAGTTTCGATTTCAGGATAACTGCAGCTTTCAGAATTTGCATTACTTCTGCCTTCGAATTGGAATCGAAGTATGGAATTTTATCGAAATAAATGAAATCCACTATCAAATCGAAAGTTTTTTCGTCAACGTCTACTACGAGCTCTGAACTTTTATTCGAAGTAGGAATAGAGTCTGAGAAATATGTGGACGCGGTATCCATGATGTATCGATGAAGTTTGTAAGTTTTCGCGCCGGCTTTGATCGTAACATCGGATAAAAGCCCTTCATTAAAAAATCTGGACAATTTTTCGCTTTCATCGATCTTATTGACGATACGGTTTTTACGTGATGATTTCTCTCCGAGCTTCAACTGTCCAACTGAAAACAAAAATAAACATTGGTCGATAAACTACGAGTAAAAATTTACCCTACAAGAAGTTGAATTAGAAAATATTTTGCCATAAGTAGGTACCATGAAAATGGCAGCGATGCTTATTAGTCCAGGCAAATAAGAGAAAAAATGTACCAAACCCCCAAAAATTAAAGTCTGATTTTTTTTTCGCGTTTTACGTTCGTAATGGTCCACTACACAACATACTAAAATGGACACCCCACAACCCTCCGCTACCCTCAGGGGAGGAGTAAACGTCTGCTGAAAACCGGTTTTTCGTGAATATCTTCGCAAATAAGCCTCAAAATTGAAAAGTAGTTATGAACAATCTTGTTCTACGCGTAATTTCCTATCGGAAGGGGTTTTTCCTTTTTCAAAAACACTCACTTCCTTGACCAAAAATTAAAGGTAAAAAACGCCTATTTTTCAACAATTTACAGCATTTTTGGAAAAAATCGAAACTTTTGGGAATATCTCCTGAAAAAAGCCTCAAAATGGAAAAATGGTCATGAACAATCATGTTCTACGTGTAATTTCCTATCAGACAGGTTCGTTTATTTTCGAAAACACCCGCTTCTATGCCCAAAAATTAAGGGTGAAAAACATATATTTTCCAATATTCGCAGTATTTTTGGAAATTATGGAAATACGAAACTAAAAGTACCCAAAATGAGTATTTTTTTATACATGCTGGTAGGGTATTCCAAAAAAAGTCACTGCAAAAATTTCAACCCCTACCGTTAATTATAAGGGAGGTTATTGAAATTGAGTGCTGCATTTAAAAAATCGAAGTTGTGGAAAGAAAAAGTATTATAAACGCGATGTTATTGCTGATTATTGGTGATACGAAACATTTCTTTGGGTTGTAAGGATTCAAAAACGATATTTTCAGCTTCGTATTTCCATAATTTCCAAAAATGCTGTGAATATTGGAAAAATAGGTGTTTTTTCATCCTTAATTTTTGGGCAAAGAAGCGGGTGTTTTCGAAAAAAAAAAACGAACCTGTCTGATAGGAAATTACACGTAGAACATGATTGTTCATGACCATTTTTCCATTTTGAGGCTTTTTTGAGGAGATATTCCCAAAAGTTTCGATTTTTTCTAAAAATGCTATAATATTGTTGAAAAATAGGTGTTTTTTACCTTTAATTTTTGGTCAATGAAGTGAGTGTTTTTGAAAAAGAAAAAACCCTTCCGATAGGAAATTACGCGTAGAACAAGATTGTTTATAACTACTTTTCAATTTTGAGGCTTATTTGTGGAGATATTCACGAAAAACCGGTTTTCAGCGGACGTTTACCCCTCCCCTGGGGGTAGCGGAGGGTTGTGCGGTGTCCATTTTAGTATGTTGGTATGTTGTGTAGTGGACCATTACGAACGTAAAACGTGAAAAAAAATAGGCTTTAATTTTTGGGGGTCAACTCCTAAAATGCCTGGACTATATTAGTCCAAGAGACGAACCTGCCGAAACTGGACTGAAACAATTGAAAGCTACCAGTCTGCCGATCCGCAGCTGCTGCTTTTAAGCACAGCGAAAGCTCGAAAGTTCACAATTTTCATGAACTTTCGACTGAAAACATTGATGGTCGAAATTGGTGTCAAATTACAGGATTTTTTGCGCTGAATCCGAATATGTAGGTCTGCCGACTCCTAAGTGCTGCCTAAGCCCCGGCAGACTGGGTAAAAGGGGGAGAAAATGTGAAAAATTCACAGATTTTTGGTAAAATTCTCATAAAAGTCGCAAAATTGAGTTGAAAGAGGTTTATAAAGGATTTTAAGTAGTACTCAATAATAAGGATGACTTTTTAACTTCAAAATTTCACAAAATTTTCATATTCAGGGGGGTGGGGCCATCGGGGAGCATCAACAAACTCATATGTATGGACATGCGATATGTCAAAATACACGTTTTCTGGCTCGTAGAACTCGATTATGCCAGTATTTTTTTCATTTGGAGTCGGGAGGGTTGAGACATGACATTCTCATTTCCATTTTAACATGATTTTTTAAAATTTTGTTCGTTTTTCATTTTTTTTGCCATGCTAATATCGCGACATTCTCATTCCAATGTTTTTTCCAATTTCAATTTATTTTACATAATTTTTTTACTTTTTTCTTTTTTCCTTTTTGTGTTTTATTATTGTTGTCAAATTCTCTGTTCCAAGTTTTTTTTTCAAGTGTAATTTCTTTTGCATATTTTTTTTCCTAATTTTGTTCATTTTCCATTTTTTAATTTCAATAATGTGGCTACATTATCTTTTCCATTTCTTCGTTTTATTTTTGTTTGTTTTTCATTTCATTTATGTTGTCATCACATTTTCTTTTCCAGTTTTTTTTTTTCAATTTTAATTTCGCAATTTCTTTCAGTTTCATTATACGAGACGTGTGTAATTACCATGATTAATTATTGTGTCTCTATCTGTTGCATAAAATTATGTAATTCATGAGATTTTGATTTTTTAAATGAAAATTTGTAATTTTATCTATGATTCATAAAAACAGCCCCCCCTCCCACTCCAAATGAAAAAAATACTGGCATAATCGAGTTCTACGAGCCAGAAAACGTGTATTTTGACATATCGCATGCCCATACATATGAGTTTGTTGATGCTCTCCGATGGCCCCACCCCCCTGAATATGAAAATTTTGTGAAATTTTGAAGTTAAAAAGTCATCCTTATTATTGAGTACTACTTGAAATCCTTTATAAACCTCTTTCAACTCAATTTTGCGACTTTTATGAGAATTTTACCAAAAATCTGTGAATTTTTCACATTTTCTCCCCCTTTTACCCAGTCTGCCGGGGCTTAGGCAGCACTTAGGAGTCGGCAGACCTACATATTCGGATTCAGCGCAAAAAATCCTGTAATTTGACACCAATTTCGACCATCAATGTTTTCAGTCGAAAGTTCATGAAAATTGTGAACTTTCGAGCTTTCGCTGTGCTTAAAAGCAGCAGCTGCGGATCGGCAGACTTGTAGCTTTCAAAATAGGGGGTCATATACTAACTTTTGGGACAGGTCCCAGCTTTCAATTGTTTCAGTCCAGTTTCGGCAGGTTCGTCTCTTGGACTATATTGAGAAAATTATAAAATATGAAGTTTTAGTGTTAAAAGTCGCTGAAGAGGGAACCAGGGCCGGCGAAGTGAATTTTTCCCGTGTGTCGCCAAAAAAAACTAGTCCTGGGATGAAAATTAAAAAAAAAGCCAAAATACACCATTGGTATCAAAACGTAGAGTTTTTTCTGCCCTCTACTCCCTCCCCCTCAAAATCATGAAAATGATTGTAGTGTTGTGAAAATAAGACTGTCACATGAGCCAGGCGCGCCAGCAGAGGGTAGCGGATGTAGTGGTCGCTACCTCATAAACTTTCCGTATTATTATTTTTTTAATTGGTACAGTATACTGTACCAATTAAAAAAATAATAGGTACCTATAGGTACCTATTAGGGATGTAGGTTAGGATACGATAGTTGGTATTCAGGATTAAATCCTCGAAATTCAGTTTGTTCATTTTTTTCTGTATAAAATGCTCAAAATTTAAAATATCATCCAGAATAAGAACATTTCTGGAAGGATTTTTGTAATTTTCGGCCATTTGTTCAAAGAAACAGCCAAAACCCATCTACAAGATGTAACATTGTGCCAAAGAACAGAAAATTTCCTTCACTTCGGTTGAAAGTCAGATGAAATCAGTCCTGGGCTCCGATTTTCATTCTAACCCCCTCAAAATAAAAAATTCTGGAAAAAATTGACCCTTACTCCCCTATTTCAAATTATGGCCATTTTACAAGCATTATTTTCAAGAATTTTCAAGTTCAACAGAAATACGTCATGGAAGTGGATTTATAATAATTTTTTCATCATTCTGATGTGGTCTTTCTCGTTTTTCTGGTCATTTGAAGTTATTAAACGTGAAAAAACGCCATATAAGCAAAGAATCGCTATCCTAGAAACTTTACAAAAATATTATTTTTTTAGTAGAATTTTTTGGGTTTTGCCGTTATTTTGAACGAAAGGCCAAAATTTACAAAAACCGTTACAGAAATGTTGTTATTTTGACAAATTTTCCAAATTTCGAGTATTTTATACGGGAAAAATGAACAAATGAAAAAACTAACGTCGGATTCGTGTTAAGCAGGTCAAAATAGCCCGATAAACACCCTTCGATCATTTTACTTTACATGTCGAAATTCACTTTTTTCGCTGATTTTTCATGACAATAAAACTGAATTTCGAGATTTAAAGAAAAATGATCGCGAAAACGTTGTTTATTATGGTATTTTGGCCTGCTTAACACAAATGCGATGTTAGTTTCTTCCTTTGGTCATTTCTTTCCGTATAACATGTTCAAAATACAATAAAATGGCCATAGCTCCGAAAAGGAGAGGTGGGGGTCAATTTTTTTTACTTCAAGGGGCACCATCTGGGGCACTTTCTCTTGTTACCTCATCAGAAAATCCTGCGGGCGCCGGACTGAGCGTCACGAAAACGTAATGAAAAAAAATCAAAGTTTGTGGAGGGTAGAAAGCATTTTTTAAATTTATGGCAGTGATTAAAAATTGACATTTTTTCTCATTTTACCCCGTGAAAATTGACGTTTTTCTCCCATTTTCCCGTGTGTCGCATCTGAGATTTTTTTGGAGTCCTTAATTATGTGTGGTGGTTAGTATCAAAAAGTAGAACGAATGTTTGCCTTATAGTTTTGGAATTGGAGCAATTTTAAAAGTTTAAAGGTGGGTTTTTGGCTGGAATGCATTGCAAAAAAAATCATAAAAAATTCTCAAAAATTTGTTACCTTTCCCCATTCATACCATATAAATAATTTCAAAATTTTTGGTTGTGTGAATGACGAAATGAGCATTTTTGAATAGAACCCCGCATTTTTTCGTCTGTTCTCCCAATGCTAAAAATCTGAAAAAATATCATTATATTGTACCAAGGTAGGACTATATTTGTGCCAAAAAGAAAAAATGTATGTCGTTTAATTTCGAAATTAGAGTGATTTTAAGTTTTCAAAGTGGGATTTTGGCTAGAAGGCGGTGCAAAAAAATCTGAAAAAATTCTCAAAAGTTGGTCACCACACCCCGTATACACCACGTAAATTTCAGAATTTTTGGTTCATTAGGTTCCGAGATAGGATTTTTGACGAAAATTCGACATTTTGGGGGGTGGGGGTGAAGGGGAGTGAGGTGGGGAGGGGGTTGAAAATACGGCCTAGAATTATTTTTGGGGGTCCCTAATAATGTCTGATGGTCAATTTCAAAAAATAGCTCTTAGGCCGATTCACCTATCTTGACCGGGGTATCCTTTCCCATAAGATTAGAAAAATCGAATTTTTGTCCCATGAATTTGTTTTTTTTTTTGTAAAACCGTCATTTTTCATTAAAAAAGGTCACTAATAGTTCATTTGAAAGGAAATTTTATGTAGATTCAGAAAATGCTAATATCTCGAAAATGACTTTTGTGACCAAGTAAGTATAGTCATTTTTCCTAAAAAATGCCACTAATTTACGTAAGTATAACATTTATGAAGAATGGAATTAATTTATTCACGTAATGTACAGTTCGAGATGGAACATCGGAAAACAAGAAAAAACCTAGGGTCAAATGAAAAAAAATCAGAAAAAAACAATTTTTTCCTAAATTTTCCTAAATCTGGGTTATTTTATGGCAAAGAAGATAGTTACTGCCCGAGCGAAGCTAGGGTGAAATTTTTTACGAAAAATCAAGTTAGAACTGATAAAATTGTTAAAAATTCTCCGACTTTTCCAGATTTTCCAGAGAATGGACACGATGCCTCCTTTTCCAAACAAATCTAAAATTTTGTTAAAATTTCAATTGTGATTGCTACTAAGTCTCTCAGAAGGACACATTTTTTCCAATTTAAAATATTCAATTATCTGGAATGGAAGGGAAAAGGTTTATACTTAATTTACAAGAATGATATAGGTACCTATGTAAATTTATGAGCCCGAGCGAAGCGAGGACGAAAATTATTAGAAACAGTGTTCAAATAGATGATATTTCTTTAATTTTTTTGTTTTGTACGAAGCGAAAAAAAAAGAAAGTAATTTGGGAAAAATTTGCGACTTGTGATGAATTTTTGGTCAATTTCGCTACTTTTTCGCGACTTTCGCGACCTGTAGACAACCCTCCATTCAATGCAAGTTGAGCACGATTCGCTAAGTATAGATGTAACAAAATGAAGTTTAATGATTAATGCACTCACCATCAGGATTGATTTCTCCACGGTAGCTCAACAGTTTTTGAAAACAATTCTCAATTTTCTCCTGACTAGTGTCTTTTCTGATTTCATCGAGAAACGAATCCACTTTTTCACTGGATATTAAAAAGGAATCCGTGTAAAATCCATAATTGGCAGCGTTTACGATTGCAGCGAAATGCTGTAGCCGATTTTCAATATCGTGGAAAATCCATTTCGAACAAATTTGACTCAACGTTTGTCTTGCATGGACGGTCGGCTTGCCGAAGAACTCACACCACATCACGCATTTTTTCCGAATTATTCTGAAGAATTGCTCAAATGGTAAAGAGAGGATGCATTTTTCGTCATACTTGATGATCTCAACCAAATGAGTGGATATATATTTCAATACTTTTTTTTCTAAATATCGATAATTTGCGTTTACTGACAACAAATTACATAATTCGACCACTTTTACAACAGAAGTTTTATCAATGAAACTTTCGAAGGGCTCCAGATCGATTTCCATTTGCAAGTAATCCAGGCCGATTAACAATGCCGAATAATTATCCGCGTTCACGGCTGATTTTAAATCCTTTCCATTTATCAAGTCGATTATTGTTGAAAACGTATCACTGTTTAATCCTCGAATTTCAACCACGTCACAATTTTTTTCAGCGAAATCCTCGATGAATAATTTTTCAAAGTAATTTGATTTCAATGCCAATTGAACGCGATTCAGGTGATAAATTTTTCCATCCACTTTGACCGAAACATTTTCGTGCAACACGTTCGGCTTAAATTTCTTCTTGGGAGGACTGGAACTGGCATCATTAGAGTCTTCTTGACCGTTCGATTCGAATTCACTGTCGCTCATAATGGTGTTTGACCTTTAAACACACAAATAAGTTCAATTTATTTTTAACTCACTAAACGAATAATAAATCAGGAGTGCAATTGGGTTATTAAGATGACGGCTTACAATTATAATTTCAACCAGTCAATTTTTAATTTCTTTTTGTTTCAACTCTTTCTTCATCGTATTTCAAACTTTGTATAATCGATTTTTCATATATGTACCTACGAAAAATGAAATGCCCAATAAACTTTACCTATTTTTAAAAAAATCGACCAAAATTGCATTTCTAGAAGTCGAAGAAAAAGGTCCGATAAAAAATCAAAATCATTTCCCGAGAATTTTTTTTCAAACTGAACTTCAGTGCTTTCCGTTTAAAAACCAAATTTTAAATCCCAAAATTAATTTCTTTCAAGGAAATTCCCAGCAAGAAATTCAACCGAAAAGTTAAAAATACACCACAAATTCATGAGAATTGGAAAATCTCAATTTTTCGAGTGACGTATTGAAATCAATGTTTTTAAGGGCGTAGAATACGAATTTGACAATATTTTTCCGTTAGGAATTCAAGGGTTTGGTGGGAGAGGTGTAGGGGTGAAGGTGAGACTGGGAAAATGTTTTTCCAATTTGTCGAGTGATATATCGACATCTATGTTTTCGAGGATGTAGAATTCGAATTTGACAAAAAATTTCCGTTTGGAATTCAAGTATTTGGTGGGGGAGGGGTGAAAAATGGTGATGAGACTGAAAAAATTTCAATTTTTCGAATGATATGTCAAAATCTATATTTTTGGGAGTGCAGAATACGAATTTGACAATATTTTTCTCATAGGAATGAAGAGTTGGAGTAGAGAGGGGGTAAGACCTAGCAAAATTTAATTTTTGTAATTTTCTCCAGTGATATATCGAAATCAACATTTTCGAGTACCTACATAGAATACAAATTTGACCATATTTTTCTCTTCGAAATGAAAGGTTGTGGTGAAGGATAGGATGTAGGGCTTGGAAAATTTGAATTTTGCATTTTTTCGAGTCTATGTTTTCGATCGAGGGCGTAGAATATGAATTTGGATGTATTTTTCGTTTACGAATGAAGGGGTGAGTTGAGTGGTGGTAGATAGGTAGGAGTTTAAAATTTTGAATTTTGCAATTTTTCGAGTGATCTGTCGAAATCTTTATTTTTTATTGCGTAGAATACTGATTTGGCATTTTTTTGACTTGGGGATGAAGGATTGAGGTGGGGAAAAGGACGGGTCTTGAAAATTTTCAATTTACAATATTTTTGAGTAGGTAATCTAACGGAATCTATGTTTTGAATATATCACTGGATAAATTTCAAAATTGAAATTTTCCAAGTATTAGTCTTCTCTTTCATTTTTCACGCCCACCCTGCATCCCTACGAGAAAAATACTGCCAAATTCGTATTCTTCGCCCTTGAAAATGTAGATTTAATATATTGCTCGGAAAAATTGCTAGATATAAATTTTCGAAGTCTCTTCACCACCCTTTTACACCATCCCTACACAACCCTTCATTCTTCGTAGAAAAATATTTCCGAATTCGTATTTTACGTCTTTGAAAATATAGATTGCGATATAATCACTTGGAAAAATTGCAAAATTGAAATTTTTCTAGTGTTACCACTATCCCTACCTCGCCCACCAATATTTTGATGCATTTGCATTTTTGATGTCATTGAACAGTAAAATTGCTCGATGACGAATCAGATTTGTTTTAATCTGATCAAATCTGATTAAATCTGATATTATGCCAGAGTGTCTACCAAATCAAGCGAATGAAAATTCAGATTTTTCCAGACTGAAAGTTCAAAAGTTTGCAGCATATTTTATTTATCCCTCCCCTCCTCCCCCATGAAAAAACACATGCCTCAAATTTATAAATTCACGAATCTCTTGCAATTTTTTAGTTTGTACCCATAAATAAAAAAGTCAATAAGGAGATGAAAGATGAATCATTTTACCTATGGAAATGTATAAACATGTTGAGCCCGAGCAAAGCGAGGGCGAAAATTTTTGCGAAAAACGGTTTTCAAAAGATGAAAATGCACCATTTTCCCCTCATACATGTTTTCCAAAACGTGGCCACTAATTTTGAATTCTGTTCCACTCCCTCTATCTTCTTTTCAACATCGTGGTCAAGGGCATCATGGCATTCCTTTTTCACCACAGCTCATTAAAAAGTAAGTTTTCAAAAAACTTGAGATTTTCGATAAATTCTGTAGAAAGACAAAATGTAAATTACCCCGAGCGCAGCGGGGGGAAATTTTTTTGAATAATTCATAACTTAATGGACAAAAGACATGCATTTTGAATAAATGAAAAATAAAAAAAATCAGATGAAAGATATAATAATTTGGCCCGAGCGAAGCGAGGGCGAAAAGTACCTCAAATTTTCCCAACCAAGTACTTTTTCAAAAAATTTCCAACTATTTTTCCGAAAAAAATTCGTGTTTCTTTGACTTAAAAAAATCCTCAACGACCACCACTCCGAGAAAAATCGAACAATTTTTGAAATCCATTCGAGATTGTCACCATCATAAGCGCACCCAGAAATTATTTAAGGGAGGGGCTCAAAATCCAGAAAAAAATTAGGGGGGGGGGTGGAACTTCAATGAAAAAATCCAGTACCTAACTTGCTATTTCAGTGGCGCTGGCAGGGTATTTTCAGTAGGTTGATAATTCATAAATGAATTTGAGCCGAGTAAAATTAAAAAATTACGGAATTTCAGTTCTTTTTCGCTGATTTTTTAGTCAAATTTACTGATTTTTTCCGATAAACTGGGAATTGATTGAGAAATCCGTGATTTTCGACCCCAAGATCAGTGAAAAGTATTAAAATACTGCCCGAGCGAAGCGAGGGCGAATTTTTTTTGGAAATCCATGTTTCCAGAGCAAAAAAATCACTTTTTTCACATTTTTGTAATAAAAAAATCTCCTACCCGAGCTGGGGGGGGGGGAAGGCTTGAACCCCCTGAGCCCCCCTTGGGTGCGCTTATGGCCAGTAAGTTCCCTTAATTATTTGGCATGGAAAAGCAACATATTGAATCATAAAGATGAGGTATTGCTGTAACGGAGATTGGCTAAGCCATGGCTGAGCTGAGTGCTCAAACGGCGGCGGCTGGTGGCGGCTCAGCCGTAATTTATACGGCTGGCGACGGCTAGAAAATTTCGAGAAAATCGGCTGCGGCGGCGGCGTAGGCCTCTACGTCCGGAGTCAAGCTGGAGTCGGGAATCAACTTTTCCCCTTGACTCTGGGAGTGGAGTGGAGTCAGAAGTCAACTTTTCGACTAATTTCTATTCCCTGGTCCAAAATCGGAGTCAAACTGACTCCGGAGTCAAGCGGAGTCAAGAGCCAAGGTCATTGATTGACGCCGGAGTTAAGCGGAGTCAAGAGTCAAGGTCATAGATTGACTCCGGAGTCAAGGTGTGAGTTCGACTCCGGAGTCAAGCCGGAGTCGGGAGTCAACTTTTTGGCTGACTCCTAGTCCCTGAATACTACATTTCCCAATACTTTCCGAATAGTCAGGTCTCAATTTCATATCCGCTCGACTGAGCTGTAAAAAGCAATTTTATGATTGATTCGTGTTCTAGATATTACAACAAACAAATTTAGCCCAGATGCCTTTTTTTTTACTCCTCCCCCTTTTCCGAGGGTCCACCACCCCTTTCTTAAAAACGCCTGTAGCGCTCCTCCTATGGGTTCTAGTGAAAAAAACTTCCCACAAAAGTTGTTCCTCAACATCTCAGCTACAAATTACTTTCTGTAAAAAATCCAATTTCGGGCCACCGGTGCTTCTCAAATTTGAAAAAAGTATTTCAAAAAATCATAAAAATCACGTTTTTTTCATTTTTACCGAAAAGTTTCTAAGATGAGTAAAATTTGTAAATAACCAAAAGTATTCAGAATTAAATTTCCTATTCGGGTGAGTTATATCACGACTATTTTCGTTCCGCTCCCCGTTACATACAGGCCCGCCCCCTCCACCACATCAAAAATTTTGGTCTTCTAGAAAAATTTTCCAGTAAAAATATATTCTTCACCACTTAATCTACAATTTCGGTCTTTATAAAAATTATTTTTTGAGCAATCCCTACCCATTAAATTCGAAAAATACCCCTCAAAAATATACATAAAAATACGTTTTTTTACGCTCCCAATGCAAAGCTTTGACTTTGAAGATAATTATGTAGGCAGAAATTAGGTATAATTAGTTGCTTCTTCCTACAAAACTGGAAATTAAAAATTACGATTTTTAGACACCTTCCCCTCAATTTCTGTCTACATAATTATCTTTAAAGCGTTGCATTGGAAGTGTAAAAAAGCGTATTTTTATGTATTTTTGAGGGATATTTTTCGAATTTAATGGGTAGGGATTGCTCAAAAAATAATTTTTATAATGACCGAAATTGTAGATTAAGCGGTGAAGAATATATTTTTACTGGAAAATTTTTCTATAAGACTGAAATTTTTAATCGGAAGGAGGGGGTGGGCCTGTATGTAACGGGGAGCGGAACGAAAATAGTCGTGATATAACTCACCGAATAGGAAATTTAATTCTGAATACTTTTGGTTATTTACAAATTTTACTCATCTAAGAAACTTTTCGATAAAAATGAAAAAAAAAGTGATTCTTATGATTTTTTGAAATACTGTTTTCAAATTTGAGGGGTACCGGTGGCCCCAAATTGGATTTTCTATAGAAAGTAATTTGTAGCTGAGATGTTGAGGGACAACTTTTGTGGGAAATTTTTTTCACGCGAACCCATAGGAGGAGCGCTACAGGCGTTTTAAAGAAAGGGGGTGGACACTCGGAAAAGGGGGAGAAGTAAAAAAAGGTATCTCGGCTAAATTTGTTTGTTGTAATGTCTAGAACACGAATAAATCATAAAATTGCTTTTTACAGCTCAGTCGAGCGGATGTGTTTTTTCGTGAAATTGAGACCCTACACTGAGAAAAAAAAGTGTGGCGATATTGACCACAAATTGTGGGAAAACTTATCCAGTCCGAGTTTATGATGCTTTTCACCACAACTGTGGTATTTTTTTGACACAACTGTGGTACTTTTTTAAGTTTTAATCACAACTGTGGTACTTTTTACCACAGCTGTGGCAAAACAGTACCACAACTGTGGTAAAAAGCATCATAAACTCAGACTGGATAAGTTTTTCCACAATTTGTAGTCAATTTTACCACACATTTTTCTCAGTGTACTAGAAAGAAAATTTCGATATTCAAAGACGTCATTATAATACCTTCAATTCATTCGTGAAATTTACCAAAGTTGAAAATATTTAACATTTCAGCAATGAACTTTATTTTAATTCTGATACAGCAAATGACACAAATTACATAAAACGAATATCGATAAAAAAGTGTATATAAGAATTAGCTGTACTACGTAAATCAACTTATAGGCACATCAACTATGGACCTGTATAAGTCGCATAGTGAATACCCGCGATACCACACAACTCGGACTCCGACGACACCGGGTTCTTCAATCGCCACATTGCAAACGAACCCGATGCTTTTGGCCAACACATAATACCTTTTTTAGTCACGCAGAGCATCTCTTCTCCATACGGCGCCAGTTCTGCGTAAAATTCAGAAGCATGCGAGAAACCCATACTGCCAATACTAGGAAGCTGCATTTCTTTCCACGATCGAGTGTTAGGATTAAATATAAGCATGGACTGGACCATCGAAGGCAAAGAACTCAACGCGAAGCCATTATGCAAATTAGTTAGGCGCACAGGACGGGATTTCGATAACTCCGAGTATGATGGCAGATCGGCCAAATGAGTCCACGAAGATTGCTCGAAATCAAACGTTTGCAGGGCCGTTTTCCCACTATGATACCTCAACAGCATTTTTCCATCGCTACTGTACGGTCCGTGATTTATACACTCTGTATCAGAATAAAGCTCCAACCAACGATTCAATTCGATTGAATACTTCATTACACGCCCGTCATCGCAACACCAAAATAATTGATTGTTGCAATTCAACAAAGTATCCATTGGGTAGGACACTCTTCTAGGGGCCGAACCCAAAACGTTCAACTTCTTCGACGAAAAATTGTAAGCATAGACATTAAATTCACAATTAATTTCACACAGAACGAATAAAGTATCGCCGATTAACGTCGCCGATATTCTGGGCGTCATTGCACGGTCGCGATTATAAGCAACGGCGCAATGATTCAAGAAAAAATTCAACGAGACGATTTCTCGTAATTCGCTGTCTACAACGCAAACTTTTCTCGGCATGCGAGTATCCTTGTCGACATCTTTGGGTAGAATAAACATCGACCTAGTCTTAAAGTCCCAAGTTGTTTGGTTCGAACCCAGATCACGTGGAAGTAAACAATTCGAATTAAGTAATTTCCACAGCTCGTCATTAACAACTTGCTGCGAACAGTTGCTCAAATCAGCGGGAGTATTGATCTGGAAATCGCTGAGATCCATCGAATTGTTACGATTTATGGCGAAAACGATTCGAGGTATGAGGCGATATCGATTTTCCACATCGTGGACGATCCATTTTGAGCAAACATCGACGATTTTTTGCGGATCGCTGATGACGAAATATTCCGAAGCGAGCAAATCCTCCAAGAAATCGCACGAAATTGACACGAAATGCGACTCTACTAAAGAGTCAGATTTCGGTGCGGCGATCAATTTGGCCAGATAGGCAATATATAGATACGAGTATTTTCCCGCAACGTTTTCTTCACAGATAAGATCGAACTTTTTTATCAAATCTTCGTAATTCATTCTACAAATAACTGAAAACATCCATCGGCGAAAATCGGATGACAATTCCGCAAGTCCTGCAGCTTCACAAATCTGCCATATACGAAATAGATCTTTACAAATTTCGTTATCAGTCAGGCGAAAAATAAAACTATCCAACACCTGTGTAACCCAGCTTTCAGACTGCCAATTGTTATCAACAGTCACATTTAATAATTCGATAACATCTTCAGAGGTCCATGTCTCCTTAGATTTTTTCATCCACGGAACGCAAACTTTTTCAATCATGAGTTTCGATTTCAAGATAGCTGCAGCTTTTAGTATTTGCATGATTTCTGTCTTCGAATTGGAATCGAAGTCCGGAATTTTATCGAAATAAATGAAATCCACTATCAAATCGAAAGTTTTTTCGTCGACGTCGACTACGAGTTCCGAATTTTCATTCGAAGTTGGAATAGGGCCTGAGAAATATGCGAACGCCGTATCCAAGATGTATCGATGAAGTTTGTAAGTTTTCGCGCCGGCTTTGATCGTTACGTCGGATAAATGGCCTTCATCTAGAAATCTGGATAATTTTTTGCTTTCATCGATCGTATTGACGATATGGTTTTTGCGTAATGATTTCTCTCCGAGTCTGAACTTTCCAACTGAAAATAAAAATAAACATTTGTCAATAAACTACGAACAAAAATTCATTCTACAAGTACTTAGTTGAATTTGAAAATATTTTGCCATTGGTATTAAAAATGTCAACGATATTGAAGAAATTATAAAACATGAAGTCTTTAAGTCACTGTGGAGTAGGGTGGATCGAAAAAAAACAACATATCTTGGATTATCACCAAATTTGGTGGAGTGGTTTACTTTGAGTGGGTGACTTCACAAAAAAATTTTGAGCCCCTGAGGGGCAAGGGGAGGGGAGCAGAAGGTACTCAAAGTGCACCTTCTTTTTGAAAAAAACCCGCTGTTTTTTGCGTTTTTCAGCCAATCAAAATTGGGTGAGAAGCCTTCGTAGCACTTGAAAGATGCGATTTGAGTTTCTACATCTCCCTAAACCATCGTCATTCTTCTCCGATCAAAACTTAGACTGCTACCAGGGGTTGAAAAGTTACAGATTGCAATATTCCAATAATAGGTATGAAATTGAAATTTTCACTAACAAGGGAGCTACACGAAGTCGGACACGCGGAATGAAAAAATTTTTTCACAGGCTTGTAGAGCATCACCAAATACTTCCATAACCAAAATTTCAGCCCCTAAAGTTGATATAGGGGGGAGCTATGGGGGTTTGAATTTCGAAAAATCGCCTAATACACCGAAAAATTACAAAAATCGAAATATGTAACTCGCGTTCTTTTGGCGTTTAGGAGATGGATTTTATACCAGGAAGGCCATCTGAAGATGGGATAGTCACCTAGATTCGAGTTTAACATGGGGGGGGGGGGGGAATTTCACTCATACCTTTTTTATGCGTGATGTAGAAAAATTGTAATAACGACCAATGTATGAGTGAAAATCCCCCTACCCCCTGATGTTACACGCGAACCTAGGCGACTATCCCGTCTTCAGATGGCCTATACCGAGGGCAGTTCGTGGTATAAAATCCATCTCCTAAACGCCATAAGAACGCGAGTTATTTAGATTTTTGTTATTAAACCTCATAGCTCCCCCCCCCCATATCAACTTTAGGGCCTGAAATTTTGGTTGTGGAAGTATTTGGTGATGCTCTACAAGCCTATGAAAAAAATTTCATTCCGCGTGTCCGACTTCGGGTAGCTCCCTTGTAAGCTGGGAAGATATTTTTTGTTTCGTCGAGTAAGTGAACAGAAAATTTTTTCAATCACTGAAAGTGAATTTTGAAAAAGAAGTTTAAAATTTTATGCACCAGTGCAGCCAACAGCAAACCATAAAATTCCAAAATACGGAATTTAGGTATATCGACTTCGTTTTGATTATTTTTTCACCTGAAAATATAATGCATTTTTTTTTTCAATCACTGAAAATGTATTTCTAAAATTTTTCTTGTAAATTCTGTATGTCAGTGCTGCCAGTTACAAATCGTGACGTGCTACCCTATGGAATTTACGTTGACCTAGGTATAATTAATTCTTCATTGTAGAGCCCTTTACTCCCTCTCGCGAATCGCTCGAGTGCTCAAACTCGACTTTTACTCCCTCTACAATGAAAAATATCGTATGCAACTCGGAAGATAAATGACACAAGTCAACACGATTTTTGTGTTTGGGTTCTGATTGCGAAATTCGGGTTGCTTTTATGTAACTAATGAAGGGGAAAAAAAATGTTTGTCCAAAGTTTGCTTTGGGGGGTGGGGGAGCCAAAAGTGTGATTTTTCAAGAACAATACATACACGGATTTGAGAAAAATTTGAAAAAAAATTTTCCTTGTAGAGGGAGTAAAAGTCTACTTTTACTCCCTCTCGCGAATCGCTCGAGTGCTCAAACTCGCCTTTTACTCCCTCTACAATGAAAAATATCGTATACTATTTTGCTCCTATTTTATAAAAAAATTCACGCTGAATCGAATGCCGCAAACCGCAGACCTCTATCTCTTTTGGAAAAAAAGTTACGGTTAAAACTTTCCTAAATTATGTGGAAAAAATCGGAATTTTTTTCGCCTTGCTCGCGGAAAAGTGAGATTTCTGAGAAATCTAAGCGTTCTACGACCATAATGACCATGACAAAAGTTGTAGAGAATTAAATTTTCTATCGGATAGGTGCATTCAGATTTTTCCGGGAGGCGTAGTCTTCGAGATATTCTTGAGTAAAGTTGAACATTAGTTGAGGTAATTAAAAAAGAGAAATGAAACAATTTTTGGCTATCAAAAGTGTTACAGCGAAAAATTGTGGGAGGTCGTGGTAACTCCTAAAGGTTAGTTACCTTCCACAATTTTTCGCTGTAACACTTTTGACAGCCAAAAATTGCTTCATTTCTCTTTTTTTCTCAATTGCCTCTACTAATGTTAAACTTTTCTCGAGAATATCTCAAAAACTACGCCTCTCGGAAAAATCTAAATGCACCTATCCGATAGGAAATTTAATTCTCTACGACTTTTGTCATGCTCATTATGGTCGCAGAACGCTTAGATTTCTCAGAAATCTCACTTTTCCGCGAGCAAGGCGAAAAAAATGCGAATTTTTTCACATAATTTAGGAAAGTTTCAACCGTAACTTTTTTCTAAAAGAGATAGAGGTCTGCGGTTTGCGACATTCGATTCAGCGTAAAATATGCTACAAGATTGGATAAAAAAAAAATTCAATTTTTTTCAAATTTTTCTCAAATTCGTGTGTATTGTTTTTGAAAAATCACATTTTTGCCCCCCCCATCCCCCAAGCAAACTTTGGAAGCCACGAATGAGCATATTGGTGTATTTTGATGTCTAGAATCAGAATTTGGCCATGAGAACTGAAACACAGAACATTTTTTTTTTTTTGTTGACTTGTGTGATTTTCGACGATTTTGAGTTATTTCCCTCGGGCAATAAACCTCAAAATTCGTCGAAAATCACTTTATCTCCTTTGTTGCATAATATACTATTTTTATCGTTTAAAAAATTCACAATAATTCTGTTTTCAATCATCTGAAATGAAAAATGTAAAATTTTTCTTTGAAAATTTTGTACGTCAGTGCAGCCAGTTGCTAATCGTGATATTCTGATATTCTGAATTCGAATGCATATTTTTTCGTCACGTGATTGGACCAATTTTTTCTGCCAATCAATAGAAGTATGTTTTGAATATAAAGACATCAGAACATCACAATTAGCAATTGGCTGCACAGACGTACAAAATTTTCAAAGAAAAATTTAAATTTTTTTATTTCTGATGATTGAAAACAAAATTATTGTGAATTTTTCAAACGATAAAAAAATTAATTATAGGTCAACGTAAATTCCATAGTGTAGCATGTCACGATTTTTAACTGGCTGCACTGACATACAAAATTTTTGAAACATACTTTCAGTGATTGAAAAAAAAAATACATAGGAATGTTTTTTTGTTTGAAAATCTGAAAAAATTATGGGCATCTAATCTTTACTCACTTACATCAATAATTAAACTTTTGTATTGAAAGAATGTTTAAGATATTATCACTTTTGAACTCATGAGTCAAGAAAGCCATGAATAATAAAATATATTTCTGGTCAAAAAATTTTGAATTGGAAATTGCACAAATATTGACATTTTCAAATTTGAAATTTCACCAAGAGACGTAGGTTAACTCAAAACTGCAGGTAGAACTTCGGGATATAGTATTTTGACTGAAAGCTACCAACTTCTATTTGTATCGTATAGGTAGGTCTATTTGTACATAAGTTAAGGTGGAGTGAAAAAAAAACATATCCTGTATTTTGATAAATCAACAGAAAAGACGAATAATTTAATTTATTAAATTCCTTCTTCAAAACAATAAACAAACTAGCAAAACTTTATTTTTTTATTTTTTTACCAAAGAATTTTGAAAATAGCAATGTTTACGTGAAAATTTGAATTTTTGCCTGGAAGTGCGAAGACAAAGTGACTTTTGAGAGAGAAAAGCAACCAAAATTGACAAAAGTCGAAAAAAGTGACAAACACCCTAAAAAAAGTGACACGCTATGATGCCTGTTCACGATAATTGTTTCTTTCTTCATCAAGTAGACTTTCACATTTTTTCGGCTATTCAAGTTTTTAAACGTGAAAAACGCCACGTAGGAAAAATTACTGAAAAAATAGTTTTTTTATATCTAGAATTTTTTCGTGCACTTGGTTTTGGCGGTTTCTTTGAACTGAGGGTCGGAAATTGCCAAAATTCGTACATAAATGTTGTTACTTATATTAGCAGATTTTTCAAATTTCAGACATACCAGCCAAAATTTGAAAAAAAGTAACTTTAGAAACCTCTGACAGTCGGAAAAGTAACCAAAAAAGTCCAAAAAAGTAACTTTAAAAAAAAAATTAATTCATGATTTCACCTAGAAAACGTAAAAAAGTCATTCGAATTTTTACTTGTATTTCAACAAAATCACAAACTATATAGTTAAGTATCAAGTAATGCCATGGTATACTTTTTTCAATTCATTTTCTTTCAAAGCAATTTTTGATTTTTTTTTCAAGGCAAAATTTCTTTCAAAACAATTTAAAGTAAAAACCAAAAAAATTTATTTTTTGCTCAAATTTTTGAAAAAAGTAACTTTTTTGAATGAAAAGTAATCAATAGTAACTTTAGAGTACAAAAAGTAACTAATAGTGACTTTCATTGAAAAAAGTAACAAAGTTACTTTAAAAGTAACCTACTGGGATGCTTAAAATTTTCAGCGTTTTACGTGGAAGAAAATGACCAAATGAAGAAATTAATATCGGATTCGTGTTTAGCAAGTTAAAATATCCCGAATAACATTTTCGCAATCGTTTTACTTGAAGTATTAAAATTTACCCCTGTTTTGTCATGAAAAATCGGTAGAAAAAAATGAATTTTGAGATTTTCCTTCATTTGGTTGTTTTTTTCCTTATAAAACGCTCAAAAATCGAAAAATTTGTTAAAATTACATTCCCGCACAATTTTTTGCAATTTTCAGTTCCTCGTTCAAAGAAACGAACAAAACCAAATACAAAGGAATGTACTACAAAAAAAAACTAGTATTTGTTAGTAAATTTTCCACAATGGTCGCTTTTACATTTGAAAACTCCGATTGACCAAAAAAATGCGAAGGATGCGACTAGATTGATTAAAAAAAGTAGCTCAAATAGACCTCTAAGAAATATAACTTTGAACCAAAGAACAAGAAATTTCCGTCATTTCGGTTGAAATTAAAAGTTCTTGAAGATAATGCAATAAAATAGCAATAATTTCGAAGGGGAGAAGTGTGGACGAAGAAAATTTTTCCAGAATTTTTTTTTTCATCAATAGACAGTATCTGAAGGTGGATTAGAAAGAAAATCGGAGCAGGGAGCAAATTCACCTCTTACCTGGCTATTATACCCTTTCAAATTTTTATTCAGTGCTTTAAAAAGTGAGAAATAAATGTTTTTGGTTGTAAAAGGTCATTCAAATTATTTTTTGAAATTTTTGGTAGCAATACTGCCAAATGAAATCTGAACGATTAACTATTTTTTCGCAGGTCCCCCACTCCAAGTAAATAGGCTAATTTTTGTAAAAAATACAAGATAGGTACTTATTTTTTCCCACTCCATTCATCGCTAGGTGTAGATATAACAACATCAAGTTAAATGTACTCACCATCAGGATTAATCTCTCCACGGTAGCCCAACAGTTTCTGAAAACATTTCTCAATTCGCTCTTGACTGGTATCTTTTTTGATTTCATCGAGCAACGGTTCCACTTTTTCATCGGATATTACAAAGCCTTTCGAATAAAATCCATAATTCGCAGCATTTACGATCGCAGTGAAATGCTGTATCCGATTTTCAATATCGTGGAAAATCCATTTCGAACAAATTTGACTCAACGTTTGTCTCGCATGGACGGTCGGCTTGCCGAAGAACTCATACCACATAACGCCTCCATCCCGAATTATTCTGAAGAATTGCTCAAATCGTAAAGAGAGGATGCATTTTTCGTCATACTTGATGATCTCAACCAAATGAGTGGATATATATTTCAATACTTTTTTTTCTAAATATCGATAATTTGCGTTTACTGACAACAAATTACATAATTCGACCACTTTTACAACAGAAGTTTTATCAATGAAACTTTTGAAGGGCTTCAGATCGATTTCCATTTGCAAGTAATCCAGGCCGATTAACAATGCCGAATAATTATCCGCGTTCACGGCTGATTTTAAATCCTTTCCATTTATCAAGTCGATTATTGTTGAAAACGTATCACTGTTTAATCCTCGAATTTCAACCACGTCACTATTTTTTTCAGCGAAATCCTCGATGAATAATTTTTCAAAGTAATTTGATTTCAATGCCAATTGAACGCGATTCAGGTGATAAATTTTTCCATCAACTTTGACCGCCACATTTTCGTGCAACACGTTCGGCTTAAATTTCTTCTTGGGAGGACTGGAACTGGCATCATTAGAGTCTTCTTGACCGCTCGATTCGAATTCACTGTCGCTCATAATGGTGTTTGACCTTTAAACACACAAATAAGTTCAATTTATTTTTAACCCACTAAACGAATAATAAATCAGGAGCGCAATTGGGTTATTAAGTTGACGGCTTACAATTATAATTTCAACCAGTCAATTTTTAAATTTCTTTTTGTTTCAACATCGTATTTCAAACTTTGTATAATCGATTTTTCATTATGTACCTACGAAAAATGAAATGCCCAATAAACTTTACCTATTTTTAAAAAAATCGACCAAAATTGCATTTCTAGAAGTCGAAGAAAAAGGTCCGATAAAAAATCAAAATCATTTCCCGAGAATTTTTTTTCAAACTGAACTTCAGTGCTTTACGTTTAAAACCCAAATTTTAAATCCCAAAATTAATTTCTTTCAAGGAAATTCCCCGTAAGGAATTCAACCGAGAAGTTAAAAATAGGTACACCACAAATTCATGAGACTAGAAAAATTTCAATTTTTCAAATGATATGTCGAAATCTATATTTTCGGGAGTGCAGAATACGAATTTGACAATATTTTTCTCATAGGAATGAAGAGTTGGAGTAGAGAGGGGGTAAGACCTAACAAAATTTAATTTTTGTAATTT